>BLBF01000069.1:4531457-4558063 GCA_015471245.1 Laticauda colubrina
CAGGAATCCTGGGAGTTGAAGTCCACAAGTCTTAAACTTGCCAAGTTTGAAGACCCTTGCCCTAAAACATTTCTGACAAGTGATTGTCTAATCTCTTCTTAAAAACCTCCAGTGTTGGAGCATTGTAACTATGTGTAATAAAATAAAGGGAGGAATAGCATAATAACAAGAATTGGAAGGGACCTCGGAGGTCTTCTAGTCTAACCCCATGTCCATTCTGAGCAAATGGCTGTCCAATTTCTTCTTGAAAACCTCCAGTGAGCAGCCACAATTTCTGCCATCTTCAATAAGGCATCAAGAGGCTCCTGTTTATATTTGTTTCATTAGAAAACTTTTCCTCCCCTTCATTTCGTGAGTTTCAGGGCATTTCATCAGATGCACAGAGAAATAACTGAGGTGAAGTTTGGGAGGAGAAAGGACAGGGAAGATAAGATGTTGAGGGAAGATAAGATGAGATAGGATTTTGAATATCTTAGCAATTTTGAATATCTTATCAATTAGCAATTCTAATATCTTAAAACTTCTTGGGTTTTCTGAGCCCTTTGGAAATAACTTGAAACTTTTTGAATGCTAAATAAGACTTTGATTTAATTTTGCTTTCAGAGGAGGAAGAACCAGGAGAGAATATAAGAGAATAACAGAATTGAAAGGGCCCTTGGAGGTCTTCTAGTCCAGCCCCCAGCTAAAGCAGGAAACCCTAGACCATTTCAGACAAATGGCTTTTCAGTCTCTTCTTAAAAACTTCCAGTGTTGGAGCATTCACAACTTCTGGAGGCAAGTTGTTCCACTGGTTCATTGTTCTCACTATCAGGAAATTCCTCCTTAGTTCTAGGTTGCTTCTCTCCTTGATACATTTCCACCCATTGCTTCTTGTCCTGCCCTCAGGGGCTTTGGGGAATAGCTTGACTGCCTCTTCCTTGTGGCAGCCCCCGAGATATGACAATTATCCTCCCTCCCCCTCCTGATTTGAAGTAAGATACACCCATGCTGATTCCATCTTATAAAATTGTGCCATTTAATTCAGTTTTTCGCTTCCAGTTCCATTTGTTTTCTTGCTTCGTACTATAAGTTGAATTGAGACCCATATGGAATAGTATTAAAGTTAATATTTGACCGAAGTAGTATGTCAGTCAAATGTTTGGTTAGGCCTTAAATGTGTCCAGGTTAAAGGCTAGGTCCCACTGGCCGATGGATGCAAAACGTATGCAAAAAGGACACAGCAGACGAGCAAAATTTCAGGGGTGGCTCCATCTGTTGTTATCCGCTCTCAAAAGTGCCCCAAATTTGCATAAACAGAACGGAAAGGAACGGACGGGGGGAGGATGTAGCGGGGATGTAAAGTGGATGTTCATAGGAAGCCTAGCGGATGGAAACGGATGACACATCCACAGGGCTTCCGGGAGAGAAAAGCAAAGCGGACGTGTAGCGGAAGGAACGGATGTGGAGCGGATGCGGAGCGGATGAATCGGTTGCATCACGGATGCCTATAGGATGCATAGCGGATGCGTAGCGGATGCAAAGCATTCACTGCGCATGCGGGGAGGATGAATTGCATCAGCTCCGCGGATATAAAAGGATGCAGCTCACAAGCAGTCACCATTCAGAGGAAAGACCTGCTGCCAGAGACATCTTGAGAGAACACCATGGGGAAGAAGAGGAAACCTGTGCCTACTCCTGCCAGCCCTGGCAAGAAGGACAGGACCACCATCCCACCCTCTGGTGCTGACTCTGAAGCTGCTGGTGCTTCTCCTGCTGCTGGTGCTGCTGGTGCTTCTCCTGCTGCTGGTGGTGCTGTTGGTGCTGCTGCTGGTGGTGGACCAGCCCCAAGGCCCTCAAAGCCCTGCTGCTGAAGCCCCTGAAGCCCCTGCCAGAGGGAGGAAGAGGCAAGGCAAGGAGAAGGGGGAGAGGAAACAGTACACCATTTCCGAGGACCATGAGGAGGAGGTGCTGGAATGGCTGAGGGAGAACGAGTACCTGTGGAGGAAGGGTCACCGGCTCTATCGCGACATCAAGCGGAAGCAGGCAGTGTGGAGAGAGAAGGTGGAGAGCCTGGACTACACTTCAGATGTACTCCTTGGTTGGTGGAAGCACATGCACACCTGGTATGGCAAGCTGCACCTGAAGAAATCCAGGCAGGCCGCTGTCAAGCTAACTGACCGGGAGACCTATGTCATGGCCAGGTGCAGCTTCCTGGAGGGTGAGATCCGCCACCGAGGAGCAGCCCCTCTGTCAACCCTCTCCCTCAGACAGCCCACAGACAGCCATTCCTCTTCCAGCCAGGAGACAGCTACCGTGTCCAGGCAGGTGTCTTTGGAGGGCCCCACGACAGAGACCCCCCCGACAGCTGCACTCCCCATGCCGGAGGATGTGGAGGATCCCCTGTCTCAGATGGAGCAAGAAGAAGCAGCCACCAGAGACCAAGCCACCCCCACCCCCACCTCCACCTCCACAGAAAGCAGGCAGAGAGGCAGACCGGAGGGCCAGAGCCACACTGTCCTGCTGGAGATCAGGGACACAATCAAAGCCAGCACAGATCTCCTCTCCCAGCTGGTCCACTTTGACATACCATCCTCCAACCACAAGCCCTTCATCACGTACGTGAGCCAGACCCTCATGGACCTGCCCGAGGTCCAGTACCAGGTGATGAAGGAGAGGATCACAGCTCTTCTGCACCATCCTCCAGGCCCAGCTGAACCTGCTCCTACCCACTCCAGGTCTGTTCCTCCACCCCAGGCGATGTCACAGCCCTTCCACGGCTTTCAACAGCCCCTCACCTACCAAGGCTACGAGTACCAGGACTTCCCACAACAGAGGCAGCCCTTCCCAGTCCAGGCCCAGGTTCCTCGGACACCACAGATGCCACAGCTGACCCAGCTGCAAACCAGACAGCCCCACTAAACTCCTCCTTCCTCCACCCCACAGCCAAGCCCTTCCTCAGAACATCTGTCATCAGTCTTGGGCCTCACATCCCAGGTCCTTGAGGAAAGGCCTCTCAATCTCACGGGACTGAGTCAGCTCTCGGATAGTTTCCTGAACACACCATCCCCTGTTGTACTCTCAGGGCCAGGCACCCCAATGGTGCCTCAGACCAGCACTCAAGCCACAGCCACCTCCACAGTCCCTGCCCGCTTTACAACTGAGACCATGGACATGAATCAGAGTGACTGAGAAGAGTGCCAAAGACTGAGTTGTTACCTGTTCACTTTATCTTTGCTTAAGACACTTTACTTGGGTCATTTTGTTTTTTAATAAAGTCATGCAGTTTGTTATTAATAAACATTATTTTTGCTTCACACACTTGGTTCATTTTTTTTACTTAATAAAGTGTTGGTGAAAACTTTGAAAAAAGGGTAAAGCCTTTGCATGCTTGTGGGATTGGTAAGGATAGTTGTGGGATGGGTAAGGATTGCTGTGGGATAGATAAACCTCCAGCGCAAGTATAGTGGGACTGTATGGTCCACCCTCCCAGCTGCCACACATATGGTCCTTTTTTATCAACAACAATTTATTCATTGATCAACACATTTCAAAATAAACAAACATCTTTATTAATGCCCTATTCATTGTAGGGCCACTCAACATACATGGTACAATCTCATCAGTGTGATGATACAGGCTCAAGGAAGCATCCATTAAGCATCTATCATCCTGTCTTGCCACTCCACTGCTCCAGCTGGGGAGCTGCACCAGTGTCTCAGGAGGTTGCGCTGCTTCTTCCCTTCACGTGAGGCTCTGTTGGGGCCTTGTACATCCACAGTGTCTATCAGGTTTCGTCCTTGCCTCTATTCACCAGGCTCCATGTCCCCATTGCCTTGTTGATGGTCCACAAGCCTGTTCTGCAACACTGGGTAGCGGGTGTGCATGAGATTGTGCAGGATGCAGCAAACTTCCACGATGCTCCTCACAGTCTCTGGGTGATGCTGCATGGTGGTGAGAAGTACCTGGAACCTGTTGGCCAGGATGCCAAAGGCGTTCTCCACCACCGCCTTGCCCTGGACAGCCTGTAGTTGAAGATCCTCTCTTCACAGGTGAGCTATCTTGAATTGTAAGGCTTCATGAGGTAGGTTCTGAGGGAGAAGGCATCATCATCCACGATGAAGTAGTGCACATCTTGTGTGTCATAGGGTAGGGGGTCTGGATCTGGAAAACCCTTCGCTGGAGCTTTGCAGGCCACGTGCTTCCCATCTATGGCTCCAACGGTGTAGGGAAAGTTCCACCTGCTAGGTGTCCTTCCACATACTCTAGACATCCTCCAGACATCCTAAATATCCAAGATACGTCCCATATGTGAACATTTTGTCCGTTTTAATGCTTTATATCCGAGCTGCATCCGCTTTCATCCTTTCTATTTCTGTGGTACTAACGTTGTGTGGATGTTCTGTGTACCTTTCGCTTCCTCCCTCTTTCCGCTTTCCATTTTCAGCTGCAGCGGATGTGAGTTGAGGGGATGGCCAGAGGATGCCGAGAGGATACAGCGGATGTGTAACGGATGACAACGGACGTAGAATGTTTGTTGCCCGTATATGTCGCGGTTGTAGATTGTACGCGGCAGAAAGTTCATCCGCTCAAAAAGTTTTTTGCAGCTCAAAACCTTTTGAGCGGATGAAATAGCAGTGGACGGATGTTTGACAGATAGAGCGTATGAAAGACGTACGCAGTGAGTACACAACGGATGCATCGCGTTTTCTAATGGATGGCAAGCTTTTTTGTCTGTTTTACATCCTCTTTGCATCCATTGGTGCAGTGTGACATGGGCTTAAGACTGCTTTGTGAATGCAGAAAAGACTCTATGTCCCTGACTAAGGTCCATTGGCCTGCTATATTTATTTATTCGATTTTTATCTGACCATTATTACATTATAGGTAAGTCAAGTCAGCAATCATAACTAACACATCTTCCTTCTATTTTCTACACAACAACCCTGTGAGGTGGGTTGGTGTGAGGGAGAGACAAGGTCAAAATCACCCAACTGGCTTTCATACCTAAGCCTGGACTAGAACTCACCGTCTCCTGGTGATTGACCCAAAGCCACCCAGCCAGATTTTATGCCTAAAACAGGACTAGAACTCGCCGTCTCCTGGTGATTGGCCCAGGGTCACCCAGGCAGCTTTCATGCCTCAGGCAGGACAGGAATTTACTGTCTCTTGGTGATTGGCCATTGTTCTCTGTAGATAGCCAGCAATTCAATCCTCACCAGGCTCAAGGTTCACTCGGCCTTCTGTTCTTCCAAGGCCAGTAAAACAAGGACCCAGATTTTCAGGGGCAATAGGCTGTTCTGTAAACCACTATGGGTTGTAAAGTACTGGGAAGCGGTATATATGTTTAAGTGCTATTACTATCTATTTACCAGTATCTTTCTATCCATCCACATCTATCTATCATCTATCTATCTATCATCTATCTATTCTATCTATCTATCTATTCTATCTATCTATCTATCTATCTATCTATCTATCTATCTATCTATCTCTACCAACCTATCTATTATCCATCCATCCATCCATCCATCCATCCATCCATCCATCCATCCATCTATGTTTCACCTCTCTCTGTCCCAATCTCTCGTGTTTCTGTCTCTGTCTCTCCACTGCTAGGAGTTCAATCCTGAACAGTTCAAGGTTGACTCAGCCTTCCATACTTCTGAGGTGGGTCAAATGAGGACCCAGATTGTTGGGGTCAAGAGGCTGACTCTGTAAACCGCTTAGAGGGGAATGTAAAGCACTGTGAAGCAGTATATAAGTCTAAGGTATATTGGCATAAATACAGCTGCATCTTTTTGGGCATCTGTATTTATGGGTGCGTCTCCCATTATTCATACTCTGCACCTCCCCCAGTGTGCAGTGAGCCTTGATTATTAGTTTTGGGTCCTGTATTTTGATTTGCAGACAGGTGTTATGTGTATGTATGTCTTTTTGCTGCCAAGTACATAATCCTGCATAATGTTACATATTGGCAAAAAAATCAGAAAATAAAATACAAGCTGAATAGTCAAGACCTTGTTGATGATCCAAACTCTGTCAAGGATCTTGGAGTACTCATCTCTAATGATCTAAGTGCTAGAGCTCACTGTAACTAGATAGCCAAAAAGGCATTAAGAGTTGTTAACCTAATCTTATGTGGTTTTTTCTCTGGGAATATTACACTAATAACTAGAGCATACACAACATTTGCTAGACCAATACTTGAATATAGCTCATCAGTCTGGAACCCACATTACATATCTGATATTAACACAGTTGAGAAAGTCCAGAAATATTTCACAGGAAGAGTTCTCCACTCCTCTACTCGTTGCAGAAGACCTGATGCCGCCAGACTCGAAATTCTAGACCTAGAAAACCTAGAACTACGCCGCCTTTGGTCCAGTCTAAGTATAGTATATAAAACCATACATTGCAATGTCCTACCTGTCAATGAATACTTCAGCTTCAACCATAACAACACAAGAGCAAACAACAGATACAAACTCAAGGTTAATCACTCCAAACTTGACTACAGAAAATACGATTTCAGCAACAGAGTGGCCAATGTCTGGAATATTCCACCTGACTCTGTGGTTTCTTCCCCAAACTCCAAAAACTTTAACCTTACACTGTCTACTATTGACCTCACCCCTTTCCTAGGAGGCCTGTAGGGGGTGTGCATAAGCGCACCAACATGCCTACCATCCCTGTTCCTATTGTTTCTTTTATTTTTTCTTTTCTTTTTCTTATATGTATCCATTTCATGTAGTCATAACTATGTTTCTACTCATTCCTGTTATCTTATTATCGCTTGACAAAATAAATAAATAAATAAAATATTAATAGTTCCAGTGAGTAGGAGTTCAAAGTTCTCCAAATCTGATTTGGAGCTTGGGCAAAAAGATGGAAAGGACTCGCTCCTGTTTGAGAAATAAACAAGAGACTGGCTGAGAGGTCACAGGGTTAGATGTGAATGGAATATAATCTTATCAATGGTGGATCAAAGTCGGAATTTTTTGGTGCAACTCATTGCCATACAAAAGAACCAACCTTTTTAAACAAGATCAGGTAGTCAAGGCTAAAGTCAAGGTAAGTTCTAGGCCAGTAGCAAGGGGTCAACCTACATGGAATACAGGTAATCCTTGATTTACAATGGTTCATTTAGTAACCATTCAAAGTTACAACGGCACTGGAAAAAAAGGTAGAGGAGGGAACTAGAGGAAAAGCTATACTGGACCTACCTAATTCTTACTAATAGAGAAGAAGTGATAGAAATAGTTAATATTGCCGGAACCTTGGGCGAGGGTGACCAACCACATCATACTGGAATTCAAAATAATGCAAACACAAGCAATAGAGCATAATCCAATCTGTGTTTTAAACTCGATGAGATGATTTTAACAAACTCAGAGAGAGCCTAAAAAAATTCCATGGATGAAAATCCTAAGAAAACGACTCAAGAAGCGTGGGAAACACTGAAAAATATGATCATAAAAGCCCAAACCAACACAATACCACTGAAAAATAAAAACAAGAAAGCCAAACAGAATCCAGCATGGCTGCACAAAGATCTCTCTGATAAACTGAAAGACAAAAAGGACAAGTACAAAAAAAATGGAAAAAGGCCTACATAACTGAAGTAAAATATAAACAAATAGCCCAAATGTGGAAAGATGAAGTCAGGAAAACAAAGGCTCAGAATGAACAAAGACTTGCAACAAAAATCAAAGATAACAAAAAGTTTCTTTCAACATATAAATAACAAGAAAAAAGTGAGTTCACTAAAGAGAGAAGATGGCAAGGAACTAACAAGCGGTAGAAAGGAGCAAAAAGAAACTATAGCTCAACCCACCAAAAACATAACTGTAAAAGACAGACCAGAAATAAAAGTGAAAAGAAGCAAAAAAAAAAAATAGTAAGAGAACACTTGTCTGTTCTTGATGAATATAAATCACTGGGACTTGATGAATTGCATCCCAGAGTTCTGAAGGAGCTGGCAGATGTCATCTCAGAAACATTGTACCATATCTTTCAAAAATCCTGGAGCACCAGGGAAGTACCCAAGGATTAGAAAAGGGCTGATGTGGTTCCCATCTTCAAAAAAGGCCCAAAAAGAAAAAGAAAAAAGATCTTGCAAACTGCAGACTGATCAGCCTAACATTAATACCTGGGAAGATACTGGAAATAATTATAATTTTAAAAAAACCAGATCTGTGAATATCTAGAAACATAAAATTATAACTAGTACCCAACACGGGTTTGTTAAAAACAGATCATGCCAAACTAATCTTATTTCATTCTTTGAAATTGGTTGGGAGACCATTGTGGTCCACATATGTGCCCTGAATGAATCCAAAATGGGCTTTGTTGAAGTCAGCCTTGGTCAATGCCCCAGTGTTGCCTGGGCACTACTTCTCTTTTTTTGCTGGGCACCGATTTGAGGAACAGGAATGTTGTAGAGATGGTAGCCAGAAGAGGAAGCAACTGCAGAAATCATGCCTTGAGCACACTTCATTGGAAACAAACAAAGGATGTAGCAGTTGCCAACAATCATCATGTGCCAAGGTGGGGCGGTTGCAATTTGTGTTGTGGGTTAGGCACCAATGGACTCCAGCTGGTTATCTTTGGGGAACATCAGACCTCATTTAAAGGAACTGAGATGCTGCAAGAATAGTTACCATTTATTTACATTTTGCTCCCAGGGAAATTATCCTCGAGTTACAACCTACACTTGGGAATGGAACCAGGGGTGGGATTCAAAAACCGCAGCAACCCGTTCGCTGCCCAATTGCTGAGTGGACATGGCCATGGTGGGCATGGCCTACCAGAACTTCCAGGAGGTCTTCCCAAAGGTCCAGAACAGTGGTGGGATACAAATTTTTTTTTAACTACTGGTTCTGTGGATGTGGCTTGGTGGGTGTGGCTTGGTTTGGTGGGCGTGGCTTGGTGGGCGTGACAGGGGAAGGATACTGCAAAATCCCCCTTCCCTCCCCAGCCCACTAACCTGCTTTCCAGCTCCGTTCTCCTATGCACGGCAGCCGATCAGCTGGGACTCAATGGGAGGTAGAGAATAGATGGGGCAGGGCCAGTCAGAGGTGGGATTTCCCAGTCCTCCAAACTACTCAAAATTTCCACTACTGGTTTTCTAAGAACCGGACAGAACCTGCTGAATCCACCATCTCTGGTCCAGAAACTTCCCTGGGGCCTCTGGGTGGGCGGAAATGGCCTCCTCCAGGCTTTGGAGGCCCTCTGGAAGTTGGAAACGGGCCCATTTCCGGACTTCTGGAAGGCCCGTTTTTTCCCCTCCCAGAGCCTCTGCGCAGACCCTGCACTTACCTCCATCAAAAATAGGCTGCGTGGAGACTCCAGGGAGGGTTGGGTGGGGCCGGCCACTCCGTACAAATATTGTTTCGGCGAACCAGATTCAAATTTAACATCCGGTTCGTCCAAACTGGTAGAATCCCACTTCTTTCGCTAAGCAATGTGGTTGCTAGGTGAGTGGCACCTGATTTTAGGAGCATTTTGCTGCAGTTCAGCAAATCCCATGGATTGTTAAATGAATCCAGGTTTCCCTGTTGAATTTGCTCATCGGAATCCCTCTGGGAAGGTGGAAAATGGCGATCAGGTGATCCCGGGTGGTTGCAAAACCATTGTAAATGCATGCTGGTTGACAAGGATTTTGATCAAGTGACTGTGGGGACAACTGCAACAAGCCATAATTCAAGGACCAGCCACTAATCACTTTTTTCAGCCCCCTGGTAATTTTGAATGGTTGCTAAACTGGTGGTGTTGGATGCCATTGCTACAGACAGCAGAGATTTTCAGCCCTCCAGGTCATGGTTGTTTCAAAGTTGTTTCATGCTTTTTTCAGGAGGCCACTGGACTTTCTTGGTTTTTCTTTGGAAACATCTTCAAAAGAAAAGAAAAAACAAGAAACTCCAGTGGCCTCCTGAAAAAAGCACCTTTGGAACAACCATGACCTGGAGGACTGAGAATCTCTACAGACTTTTGTCTATACAATTTAGGATGAACCCCCTTGGAATGATGTAGGAGTAGGAATGGATTTCCAGAAGAAAAATTGCAGACTATGGGAACCAGAAGCACCGCTCAGGTGACCCTGAGAATACAGATAAACCTCCAAGTTGCCTCAATGACCCTCCAAAAGGATACAAACGATCAGCTGCCTGCAAGGAGTATAAATCCTTCCCTTCCCCATCATCCAGTCAGAGCTGAAGAAGCTTCTTGGATGAGAAACAAAATGTCTTCAAAAGAGAAAAAAACAAGAAAATCCAACTGCCTCTTGAAAAAGCACCTTTGGGACATCGCTAGACAGTGTCAGCTTTGGAAACCTTAATCAGAGCTGCCACATAGCTTGAGAAAGTGGGAAGGGGGTGATTTTAATTGAGCAGCTCGTAGTAGGCAAAATGGAATTCTTTTGTTAGTTCAAGGTCACAGAGTGTGGCGCAGGAACAAAAAGGAACTTCCTTTGGGATTGGTTCATGTGACGTGATGATGGGAGAAAAGGGGATGGATTGTAGTTTGGGACATTGTGGGAAGTCTGGGAAACTTTTAGTTCCAAGATTCCGCAGATATGCCAGGTGCTATTCGAATCAAGGTACTTTTGAGATGATGCCTATCTCGGAGTTACTGATTGGAATGGAGGTTCCCTGGAACGCTGACACACAGATTCATTCAAGGAAATTACTTGATCAAGTGTACGCTGATTCCCAAGTGATGCCAGCAAGGAAGAGGTTTTAAGTGGTTAATTTGCCCCTTTGTATAGACATCGGTGTCTGGCAGTGATTTATGCTTCGGGCTTTGATCTGTACGTTGGATCTGACTTCCCAGATTTTATCTTGAGAACTGATAAAGAGTCTCACAGGGTTGAAACCTTCCAATGATGGACAGGTTTTTTGATATCCTCAGAGGGTGAAAAGACAGGCATGGAAATGAGATGGCCGAAACCTTTGGTCAAAAAAGGATCACAGGTAGTTCTCCATTTGCAAACTAAAATTTTGTTGCTGAGACTTTCGTTAAATACAATTTGGCCCATTTTATGACCTTTCTCTGCCACAGTTATCAAGTGGGTCGGTGCAGTGGTTAAGTTAGTAACGTGGTGGTTAAGTGAATCTGGCTTCCCCATGGACTTTGCTGGTCAGAAGTTTGCCAAAGGGAATCATGGGATCCCCCAGGATACTGCAACCGTCATAAATATGAGTCAACTGCTGTTGAGGCCTAGCTGTACAGACCTCCCAAGTATCATTTTGGCTATGGGATCCACCAACCTCAATGGAATGTTTTGACTCCTATGAAGCAATTTTGGAAAGGTTGACTGCAGAGTCTCTTGTGATCCTCTTGTCCTAGAATTACGGCTGTTCGTTTAGTGACTGCTCAAAGTTACAACAGCACTTGGGTCCGTTTTTTACATCTACGACAATCGTAGCTTCCCCTCTTGGTCATGTGATCAAAATTGGTGTGATGACCCAGGACAAGGTATGAAGGCCACACAGCCAGCTGAGAGTTCAAACTCCCCTTTAATGCTCCCACGTTCATGGCAAGTTCCAGAGCAAAACACACACACACACACACACACACAGAGCAGCCTCTGGCCGCCAGCAGTCCAGCAAAGCAAAGGAACAGGGAAATGAATCCATGAAGCAAGGAATAAGGGACTGAGTCCATGAAGCAGAGAACAAAGCAGTGAGTCCCCGAAGCAAGGAAGGAAGGCAGTCCTGCAAACGCCAGACAAAACTCCACTAACTCAGGGTTTGTTTCCCCACAGCACCTCCTTAAATCTCCGTCCCCAGGTGTGCCTTGTGAAGAGGGGCGGGATGCTCTCCTCCCAAATAATCGGGTCAGCCTGTCCTGTTCCCACCTTTTCTCCACTCTCCGTGCTCGGGGATCAGGAGGGGGCAGTCCTTGCTTATCCCTCATCAGAAATAGGGAGAAACTTTCTGACAGTGAGAACAATCCACCCACGGAACAGAAGTTTCCCTCCGGAAGTTGTGGGAGCTTCATCGCTGGAGGCTTTCAAGAAGAGACTGGACTGCTGTCTGTCAGAAATGGTGTAGGGTCTCTCACTTGGATGGGGGGGGGGGTTGGACTAGATGACCTACAGGATCCCTTCCAACTCTGATTATCTGTTATCTGCCTGAACTCTTGTCACTCCTCATGTCCACTGCTTGCCCTCTCTCGCTCATCCTGCCTCCATTCCTCCCTGCTAACAAGCCGTCCCAATCCTAAGGGGCCCTGGGCTGCCTCATCCTGCCCCTCCCCACATTCCTCCGAAGCCGCCCCCTCCATCTCCATCTCCGCCTCTTCTGCAGATTCAGGCTCTGACAGGGGCAGGACAGATGGTTGAAGTGTCCTGGGGTCCCGTAGTAATCAGTTGTTGTGACTTTCCCACAAGCAAAGTCAGCAAGGAAGCCAAATTCACTTAACAACCAGGTTGTTAACTTAACTGCAGTGGTTCGCTTGACAGCTGTGGCAAGAAAGGTCCTAAAATGGGGCAAAACTCACTTAACGTCTCACTAAGCAACAACAAAAAATTGGCTTCTATTGTGGTGGTAAGTCAACTATGAAGCATGTGTCTGTGAGGATGAAACGGATGTATCCTCCTAAAATGCTTCAGTAAATTGTCTTCATTTGAACAGGAGGAAAGAGTTGAAAGCGTGACAGAACTTTGTGCTCACAAACCTCACTTTGATCTTGATCTGTTTTGTTTTCAACCCTGAAAAAAGAATTTCTGCTCAATAATTTGACAGCGTGAGTCACCTGTTAACGCTGGGATTTTGGAATTCATTCAGAAACTGTTTGCAGTTCTTTAAAAAATCATGTTTTCTAGTGCATCTCAATCCTCCATCTAGTGGCTGTAAGGGCAGAGAACACCATTTCCGACCAAGTAAATTTTTATTTTTGGGGGGACAATCAATCTTTCTTGCATCTGAATGTGTGAGATCGTAAATGGTCAGAGAAGCAGGAAAGAAGACACTGAGGAAGAAAACTGGGGAGTGAAAAAAGGAAGAAAGCACCAACAAGATCTCCAGCCTCAGTTGGAAAGCTAAAGGACACCTGGGTATAGGTAATAATAACTTAAGGAAACAAAAAAGTACAGGAAGTCCTCGATCATTATTGGACGTTAATGCTTGCATTGCTAAATAAGGCATTAATTAAGTGAACTGGGCCCCGTTTTATGACTTTTGCCAGGTAAGTGAATTACTGAAGTTGTTAAATGAATGACTCCAGTTGTTCTGAATCGTGCAGCTTTTAAGTGCATCACTGAAGCTGCAGAGCCAACGAAATAAGACAGAAACCTGGCAAAGCGACAGAAGAACCTCTAAAGGTACGAACCACACGATGCCAGCAAATCTGGAGACCACCACCCAGGTCAACAGATTGGAAGAGAGTCCAACAGACATCCCGATATGACAAAAAGGAGGCTTGATATTTCATCTTTTGTGTGTCTATCTGTATTACCGACTCCACCTGGAAATGCCCAAGCTGGAAGGTGTGACTTTTTGCAAGCAATGCCTCCTTTGAGGGCAAAGGCTGAGCGTAGCACAACCAAATGCACAACCTGGTCCATAGAAAATCTAGACTGGCTCATGAAAAAAAATGGGTCTGGGCTTCTTCGGTGGCACTTTTCAGCAGTTTATTCGTTCCTTATCTCGCGCCTGTCATCTCTTTGGTTTTCCCGCCTTCTTGAATCTTGCACCATGTCGCAGAATACAAGTCAGGAGAATGTCGGCTTATGTATAGGTTTTGTACGAGGAGTATACAGATTTGAAGGTATTGGCTTAATGGACAGGAGAACCTAAGCCAGGGTCTCTCAACCTTGGCCGCTTTGACGATGGGTGGGCTTCATTTCCCAGGATTCCCCAGCCAGCACAAAGCACCAAGGCCACCCACCTTTAAATTGGCCAAGGTTGAAGGAAAACTGCTCTCAGCTGTAAACGGTGAGTTACAAATATCTGTAGAGATTCATCCAGGTCACAGTTCCCCCAAAGGTGCTTTTTCAGGAAGCAATTGGACTTTCTGATTTTTTTTTCTTTTGAAGACATTTCACTTCTCATCCGAGAAGCTGCTTCAGCTCTGATAGAATGGTAGGGAAGGGAAGGATTTATGTTCCTTGCAGCCAGTTGGTCATTTGCATCCTTTTCAGAGGGCCTTTGAGGCCACTTGGAGGTTTATCTGTGTCCTCAGGGTCACCTGAGTGGTGCTCCTGGTTCTGTCAGAGCTGAAGAAGCTTCTCAGATGAGAAGCGAAATGTCTTCAAAAGGGAAAAAACAAACAAACAAGAAAGTCCAGTTGCCTCCTGAAAAAGCACCTTTGGGACAGTGGGTTGGTTACAAACCACAAGTTTCAAGCTGGCTTGAGGGAAAAGGGTACGACAAACCTACTAGAGCTTGAATCTGTAAGCTTAGGATTGCCAAAGCTCTGTGCCCGCGGCGTAGGAACAGGACAAGAACGCACAAGAACAGGGCAAGCTTGAAAAACACATTTTAGTGTTACCCACAAGACTTGATTCCGCCGTTTCTCATAGGCCCAAACTCACACCGCGAGAATCCGAGCCCTCATAGCCTCCGACAGATGATTCTTCTCCCAAGGGCTGTTTCTTCTCACACCCTCAAGTGTCAAGTCCCTCAAGTCAGCTGGAATAATGAGCTTCCATTTGTCACCCTTGTTTTTGGCTAAAAACCAAAAAAAAAAAAACCCACCCTTTTTTTGTAGCCTAAAGTGCTGATGCACCGAGGTGGGGAGGAAAAGGCTCGGCAGCTGTGGAGGACAGAACCGCTTAGGGAAAAATACAATCCAACGTAGGCGGTCCAGCTTCAGCAGTTTTGGCCAGATCTTCCTCCTCAGAGGCTGAGTTGCAAAGAGGGAGGAGGCTGGGTGAATTGATGCTCTTAAATTGGGAATGAATCTTCCCAGCACCAAAGTTCCTCCTGCCTCCCTCCCGCCTCCTTTCCTGTTTTTAAGCCGCTATTCCCTATCCCACACACCTTTGGCACAAGGCTCCTTCTCCATTTCACCCCTGTCCAAATGCCAGATCCCCTCCCTCCCTCTCCTTTTCCTCTGTTCTGGCAGAGAAAACAGCCCATCATCTCCCTACGCCAACACGCAGGCAATGCCTGTGTTGGGCACTCCCCGCACCCCACTTCTGCCAGCCTGGAAATATTTAAAATAATGTCGTCTCGCAGCCTAATCCTTTGGCCTGTCTGGTTTGGGTTAATTGTTTCATTCTTCGAAACTTATCTCGGCTGCCTCGGTTTCCCCAGAGCTGGCTAGAGATGGGGGAGTACTTACAAGCTGGGGTGTGTTTGGTTTTTGTGTGTGTGTGTGTGTGTGTGTGTGTGTGTGTGTGTGTGTGTGTATGCAAAGATTATAGCTTTTAATGGATCCCAGGAACAGGGAGTCTTTTTCCTGCCCCTGCAGTGATGTTCTTGCATTTTGTCTTCTCTCTCCGTCTTTCTAAGATTTCAACTTCCCTATTCCGCCATCAGCCAATCCGTTTTCCTCTCTCTTTTCCCAGATCTCTTCCTTCTTCTTCTTCTTCTTCATCTCCGTCTTCTCATCCGAGGGATGGGCACGTAAGCCCGGAGCACTCTTCCCCCCCCCAAAATGGACCAACGTCCGTGTTTCATTTCTGCTGAGGCTCATCCGCTACAGTGGTGACCTCAATGGTCGTGTGCTCTTCCGCGGCCGAAGCGCCATCCACCACACTGGACGGCAAAGCCAGGATTGTGCTGCCCCCGGGAGACATCTGCGTCACATTCTGGATGGCCGTGCCCAACCCTGGCAGGGTGAGCAGCTGGAAAGGGCTCACCACTTTGACTACCGTGCTGCTGTCCTGGATGGCCGCGGTGCTCAAGACGGTGAGGTTGGAAGCTTCGGGGTGGATTTCCACCGTGTTGGGGAAGGTGGAACCCGCCGACGCCAAAATGGTGTATCCGCCCAGCAGCGGGGAGGCAGGAGAGCCGGCTGATGTCACCTGGGTGGTGGCCTTTCCGAAAGCAGACGCCGGGAGGGCAGAGAGCACTTTGCCGATGGGCAGACCGGCCAGCTGGGTGATCGGCATGCCCGGAGCCAGAGCAATCTGGGCTGACTGAGTCAGGACTTGGGAGGTGATGGCTGGGGGTCCTGAAGTGGCCCGGGTCAGCCTGGGGCGTTTCAGAGGAGAGGGGATGGAGACGGGTGTCAAGGTCATCAGCACGTTGTTGAGGTGCTGGGATTTGTGCTTCAGCTCCTTGGCTCTCTTGCGGTGCTCGTCACACTGCTGCTCCAGAGCTAGAGATGGAAAAGGGGAACCGGAGAGAAGACCATGAAGGCCACGGTGAGTAGGCGGGACGCTGGCACAGTCAAAAGGCTAAGCTAGACCGGACATAGCCTCCCCACCTTACATTGCACAGCATCTTTAACAGATTAACAGAACTGGAAGGGACTTGTAGGTCATCTAGTCCAACCCCCCCCCCCAAACAGGAGACCCTACACCATTTCTGACAGGTGGGAGTCCAGTCTCTTCTTGAAAGCTTCCAGGGATGAAGCTCCCACAATTTCTGAGGGCAATTTTTGTTCCACTGGTTTACTGTTCTCACCAGGGTAGATAAAAATCAGTGATTTAATTTAAAAAAAAAATCAGATTTTTTAAAATTTAAATTGGATTATTAAAAATTTAAATTGGATTTTTTTATTTTTATCCAATTTATTTTAATAAAATGCTTCTGGAGTAAACATCTATGTTTAGTTTTCTATTTAAGATACTGTACATATATAATTTAGTTTATTTAGCATGAGACTAAATAAATGTACAGCAAGAGGCTGTATATTCTGCAATATTGGGATTGTTGGTGAATCAACAGCAGGCCAGAGGAGAAGCCGCTACGGGACAAAGATGGCAGTTACTCTTTAAAAATTACAATTTAAATTGAGTTGATTTAAATCAAGCCTTTTTACTAGTGATTTAAATTAAATCATGAGTTAAATCTTGATGTAAATCAACTTGAATTTAAATCAAATCCACCCTGGTTCTCACTGTCAGAAAATTCCTCCTAATTTCTAAATTGAATCTCTCCTCAATCAGTTTCCATCCATTATTCTTTCTCTGGCCTTCCGGTGCTTTGGAAGAGGGCTTTGGAAGTGCATCTAAGAGAGGAGGTGTTACTACAGGTAGCTTAGACTTACGACCTCAAGGGAGCCCAACATTTTTGTTGCTTAACGAGACAGTGAAGGGAATTTTGCCCATTCTAGGATCTTCCTTGCCACGGTCGTTAAGTGAATTGCTGCGGCAAGGCTCACTTAACAACTGTCTTGCTTAGCAATACAAAGTTTGGGGCTCAGTTGAGGTCTTAAATCAAAGACTCGCTTTACCTTACTTAGTGACAGAACAAAAGGAGGACCAAGGAGACGGCACCTGCTAAGTCTCGCGTGTATTGCTTCCTGGAACGGTCCATTTGGCACTTGTGGCTGGCCAAAACTTTCTTCACCAGGTCCAGCATGCCAAAGTTCTGGACTGTGTTGTTCAGCAGGACGGCATCTAATGGAAACACAGGATGAAAAAGCAAAACATCCAAATGGCCGACAGAAGGCATTTTATATACAGTGTGCCCATCCAGAAATCCACCCATCTGTCTTATTTGCAGTGAGGGAAGGAAAGGAAAAGGGAGGAATTTTCATCTGTAGACGGCCAATTCCTACAATTCCTCCTTCAAAATGAAGCCAATGTATAGCTGCCTTCGTGCTTCGATTTAAAAGCTTTCTTGAAGCAGAAGAGTGAAATAATGCTTTTTTACTTCTCATAGTTTATAAAACCTCATATATATCTGAGATGGTGGATGTGGAAAATTATGGCACTGCAATTATTGTATTTAATTATTTTTGTACAGGCTGTTGTGGTTCGCTGGCAGCTGGTGTAGACGGCAGAGTTATCATACAGTGAGGACGAAAGGGACCAATCCAGGGAGTCTGGAGAGGACTCAGATGAGGGTCCAGCGCCCGATGCAGGGATGAGGCTAGGAATATCTAGGAGTGGGATGCTGCCTCCGGAGCCTGGCAGCAGCGAGCCAGAACAACAAAGGGAGCCTGTTCCCAATGCGCGTGTGCGCAGAGCTGCTAGAAGGCAAGAGCAGCTGAAGCAGCAGGGGCGACTTGGGAGTAAAGCTAGGAGATGATTGCCCTTCCCATCAGGGATAAAAGTCAGCCCTTGGTGATGTGCTCTTTGCAGGAAGCAAAAAAGTTCATGAGATTCTGATTCCTCATTGAAGCCCTGCAAACTCTGGTTTGTCTTAGCTGTAATTTCTGTCGGTTTATATTCCAAGTAATTGGACTTCTGTTTCTTGGCAGCCTTCTACAACCCGGAAAGGTGTGAGCTTATCTCAGGGAATTGTGTCTAATGAGTTTTGGCTGGGAATGCAAGAAATTCCCAGTATTGCATTAAAATAGGTTTGATTTTACACTCTGTTTCCTTAATTTGGACAAAGCCTGGGTCAAAACACAGGCAGTCTTTGATTTACAACAGTTCATTTAGCGACCATGCGAAGTTACAATGGTGCTGAAAAAAGTGACTTATGACCGTTTTTCATACTTACAGCCACTGCAGCATCCTCCTGGTCATATCATCAATATTCAGAAACTTGGCAATGGACTCATATTTATGATGGTTGCAGTATCCTGGGGTCATGTGATCCCCTTTTTTTTGGGGGGGGGGTGGCCTTCCGACAAGCCAAGTCAACGGGGAAGCCAGAAGCACCTTAACCCATTTACTAGCTTAACAATGGCAGTGATTCCCTAAACAACTATGGCAGGAAAGCTCATAAAATGGGGCAAAACCCACTTAACAAGCCAAATCTGGCTTCCTCTGTTGACTTTGCTTGTCCAAAGCCGGCTGGGAAGGTTACAAATGGGGATCATGTGACTCTGGGACACTACAATTGTGATGTGCAATCATCACAAACAAATGCCAAGTTGCCGAGAACACAAATTTTGATCATGTGACAACAGAGGATACTGTAATAATCGTAAGTGTCAAAACCGGTAATTGTGAGAACCAGTCGTAAGTCCTTTTTACAGCGTCACTGTAGGTTCAAACAGCCACTAAACAAATGGTTGTAAGCTGAGGACTACCAGAAAATAAAAATATTAAGAAACCGTGAAATCATTTCTTTGCAAGGTAAAAGCATTGTGATATCCAGTTCTCACCATTCAGCTGCAAAGGGAGTTCTTGGATTCTTTGCTGCAGGCCCTTCATGGCTTCCATGAATTCCGCGCTGAATTCCTGCACCACTTCCTCCAGCAACCCGGCGTCTCTCAGGCCTCGCCAGAAGGTGAATGCGTCATCTGAAGTCGAAAAGGAGAGACGTCTTGACAACCCAAAGGTGCTTTTTACTTTCCAAGAGGAAACTGGACTTTCCTTGCTTTTCCTTTGCTTTGCTTCTCATCCAAAAAGGTTCTTCTTTGGTTCTGACTGAATGGTGGGGAACGCAAGATTTACAGCTCAAGTTACAAATGTATCAGAGAGCCTGCCAATTCCATTTGTAACTTGAAGATTCGTAGGCGTGAATCATGTTAACTTGAACGTGATCCCTCCCTGCTTTTAGCCTACGCATTTGCTAATTGAATGTGCCAATTGTTAAGTGCATGAGGTATCTCGGAATGGGGAAGGCCAGTGATGGAACAGACTACCCAAGGCGTCCTCGACCGAGATACCTCATGCTCCCCACCTCCCATCCTGCCACGCAGGACTCACTTACCTTGTGAAGATCTGACTCCTCTCCGCCACAGTTTCTTTGTCTTTGAGGGAGAGGAGAGCAGGATTTTTGCTCCCCGCGTCTGGTTGGCTTCCAAATGCTTTTTGGGGTAGAAGTGAAATGCTGGGGGAGGGGGGGGAGGTATGATCTCACACAACTTCAGTCACTCATTCTCTGCAAAAACAGGCAGGTGCTTGAAGTGATGCAAGATCACAGCCCCCAGAACCTTTCATTCTCGATGTAAAAAGCATTTGCAAGCTGACAGGATGCTGGGAGCGAAATCATCCTGTTCTCCTCTCCCTCAAAGGCAAAGAATCTGTGGCAGAGAAGAGACAGGTCTTTGTAAGGTAAGTGAGGTGCTGTAGGATGGGAGTGGGAAGCAGTTGTGGGGAGTGGGGTAGGGAATAGGGTGAATGTTCCAGTGCCTCTGTGGTCATTTGTAAGGGCGAACAATCTGCCATACTGCTGCAACATTTGTAATTTCAGAACTTTGTTATCAACATTTGGGGGCATTTTTGCATAACTTTGAACAGTCATTAAGTGAACTGTCGTAATTGAGGATTACCTGTATATTCCTTGTAATCATCAGGTTGCTAGCATTCTGAAGGCCAGTGGTTAGCTCTTTCTTTTGAAGACGGCAAATTCCACATTCTGGACCGAGAGGACCATTGGTCTGAAAGAGGGGTCAAAGAGGCCATCTGTATTAAAATTGGGACAGCCCCCCCTCAACAGAGGGGGAGGGATATGACTCCACCTATCTCCTGTTTATGACAAGGTCCTTTCAGCAACTCCAAGAAAGCTCCACACCCATTTGGACTATTCAGGTGACCCTGAGGGCACAGATAAAGCTCCAAGTGACCTCAAGAACAAGAGTGCTAATGATCAGAGGACTGCAAGGAATATGAATCCTTCCATTCTCTGCCATTCAGTCAGTACCGAAGAAGCTTCTTGGATGAGAAGCGAAACTTCCTCAAGGAAAAACAAGAAAAGTCCAGTTGCCTCTTGAAAAAGCACCACTGGGGCAACCATGACCTGGATGACTGAAAATCTCCACAGATGCCTTGACAACAAGACAGGTAGCGAAGGAAATTCAAATAGTTGCCTCCTCATTACGCCCCATAATCTTGTTCCAGAAATGGTACAATTCAGTTGTAAGTTGTGCCAGTCATTAAATGGTTCACTGTGAGACTATATCCTATTTTATCATCTTTTTTTTTTTATAATGGTCATAAAGCGAACCTGTTGTTTGCTATGGAATGTTTTTTCTCCAAAAACCAGAATGCCTCAAATGTACAGAAATCCGTGGACTCTTACCTGAGCCCAAGCAGGTGCTAACCGTGAGTTGAGAAGATTCCTGTTCTAGGTTTTTTAGCAATAAAATCAGTTTAGTTGGATCTTTAGGTGTAGACCTAATCTTAATTTTCTCAGCTCTTGGTTAGCATCTGCCTGGAGTTAGATACGGGTCAATGGAATTTGAGGAGGGTTAGTTGGATTTAAGTTTACTTATGCCTATATACAGTAAGGATGCTAGGTTGATCCCTCTTTTATCTCCACCCTCAATTTCCTGCCATGCCTTCTCCTAAAGTACAGATAGTCCCCAATTTACAACATTCAATTAGTGACCATTTGAAGTTATAGCAGTAGTGAAAAAAGTGACTTGGGACCTTTTTCACACTTATGATCATTGCAGCATCCCCGTGGTTACGTGATCATGATTGGCAACTGGCATACATTTATGTGTCCCAGGATCATGTGATCACGCTTTGCGAGCTTTTAACAAGCAAAATCAATGGGGGAAACTGGAGTCACTTAGCAACCTTATTACTTAGCAACTGTAGTGACTCACTCACCAACTGTGGCAAGGTTGTAAAAGGGGCAAAATTCACTTTACAACTATCTTGCTTAACAATGGAAGTTTTGAGCTCAACTGTGGTCGTAAGTCGAGGACTATCTGTATCTAATCTTTTTCCAATTTAATTTGTTTTTATATTCCTGTTTTTAACTATATGGTAAACCACTCACAGCGAGATCAGTGGCACATATATATATTTAATAAATAAAAGCATGGGCACATCCCCTGACACCTGACTTTTAAGCCAGGGTGATGGGCAGAATTCTCAGGAGTGAAAGAATGGCACGATGACATCACCTAAGCCCCATTCAAAAAATAAAAATAAAAATCCCCAGCTATTAGTATCTCTTCAGTACTTGGAGAGGAGTCTTTTCCTATTCCACTTAGATGTGCCAAAAAATTGACCTCAAAACTTGATGCAAGAGCTTTTCTATTGCTCTGTGGCCCTGCATACAGAAAGAAGACACATCTGTTTTTTTTCTTCAAAGCCTTTCAGGTTTTGCACTAAAAACCTATGGGAGGATCTAATACTAGACCCTATGAGCTTCACCTCCAATAGCTGTGGTCCACTCGGTGGTATCTTCGCAGGTTTCTATGGTGATGGTGGCAGGAGATCCGTTGACTGCAATTAAAATTGAGCAACAATGATCATTTGACCCTTAAACTCTCTTACTCCGATAAAAATACATTCTCAGTTTTCCTATACATTAGACAGGAAGGCCAGAGAAAAATAAGAAAGCCCTGTTCTCCATTAAACATTTATAAAACCAGGACTAAAATGCTCAAGAGAATTGAGGCCATTTGTTTAATTAAGCCATGCAGATTAGCCTTGGTGGCGCATTAGTTCTGCAGGCTACTTCTGCTGACTGTCAGCTTCCTGCAATTTGGTAGTCGAAACGCCACCAGGTTCAAGGTTGACTCTGCCTTTCATCCTTCCAAGGTGGGTAAAATGAGGACTCAAAATTGTTGGGAGCAATGCGCTGTAAACTGCTTAGAGAGGGTTATAAACTTACGAAGCACTGTAAAGCAGTATATAAGTCTAAGCGCTATTGCTATTGCTGTTTTAAAAATAATTTGGAAGAATTACATTGGACCTCATGTGAAAGTAGTATCTCTTTCTGTTGTTATTTAAAGTAGGTGTTTTTTTAAAGGCTTCCATTTGGCCTTGAAAAATAAGACACCACGGCCTGAAAAATCAAATTAGCCTTTACAAATAAACTTATAGCAGTGTGACTTCTCTTTACAGGCTAATTTAAAAGAGTGACAGATGTTGAGCTACCTTAATTAAATATTAGCAAGAGGCTCTTCACATACGTGCTCCAAAGCATTTTCAGCGATTGCTCAGGTGTATTACTTCACACTAACCTGGAATGTTAAGTCATGATTTAATACAAGGTGATTACAATGCCCACGCAAGGCTAAAATTACAGGCCAGACGCACAGAAACCTTGCTGCCTTTGAAACTTTTATCTGTCAGAAACTGTAAATAATTCAGACAAAGAAACCTTAAAGGAAAATTGGACGTATTTTGACATATTGTTGTATGACACATTTAGCCTATCATCAATGGCTGGATTTGGAAGACAGCACGGAACTGTCAAGGAGCAAGATAAAAAATATCCAGAATGAAAGCTTATAGAAAGAGAACAAAGCCTATTGAAGTTTCTTGTCTCACATGTATAATGAATCAAAAAGCCATTAACAGGCTCTAAAAAACTAGCTGGAGCTTTCAACACGCTCTTATTTCTCCTTCACCTGATGCCACAGCATGTTTAAAATGCCCACAAAGATGGCTGAGGGAGGAAACTGGTTAAGTCAAAGAGTATTTGAATGCACCAGATGGCAGTCTATGGAGTGGAGAGTTGATCTCTGACAGAAAACCACTTGAAGAGACTAGAAGCATTTGAAATGTGGATTTACAGGTGGCTGTTACGTGAAAGTTGGGCTGACAAAATCAGAAATCAGGAGGTGATAAGTCACCTGGGAAAGCCAAGGGAAATCATCAAAACCATTAAAAAAAGAAACTTAGAATATTTTTGGACAAGTAATGCGACACTTGGAAAAATACAGCATCCTTTGCTTAATCCTCCAAGGAAAGACTGAAGGCAAACAAGGTCTAGGCAGAAGAAGAACATCAGGGCTTCAAAATCTAAGGGGCTGGTTTGAACAAAACTCAACAGCCACTTTTTCGTGTGGCTGTTGATAAAAATAGGATCGCCAACATCTGATGACAGTTATGGCACAAGAAGCTGGCAGTGCTTTAGAAGGGACTGAAAAGGGTTCAGAACAATGTTTCTCAACCTTGAGGACTTGAAGATGTGTGGAATTCAACTCCCAGAATTCCCCATTCTGGGAATTCTGGGAATTGAAGTCCTTACATCTTCAAGTTGCCGAGCTTCTGGTTCAGATGGATGGGATTGCTGAATGACCAGGAAGTCCTCCAAACTGCAGCAGGCAGATAGATCTGGCAGCCATTTCTGATGTTCGTTGTTGAAATATCTACAGAAGTTTAGGGAGAAACAGTGGTTTTGTAAAGAAATGCTGAAACCCAGTGGTGGGATTCAAATAATTTAACAATCATTTTGCCGAGGGTCAGGTTGGCTGTTGTGGGAGGCATGGCCCAACCTGACCCTGGGTGAACTGGTTGCTAAATTGCCTTCTCCCCTCCACTGCTATCAAAGTGGATCCTGGGCCCTGCACTGCACTGGAGAAATGGGCAATCGAGTAGCTGGCATGATAGGAGGAGGAGGAGCAGGGAGAAGAAAGAGGGAAAGTGGCCTTCTCCTTCCCTCACGCTGGCGTTTCCATTGCCCGTTTCTCATCGCAACAGCCAGGAACCACTTTGATAGAGGGGGTGGGTAATTTAACAACCGGTTTACCTGGACCGATGCCAACCGGCTGAATTCCATCATTGGGTAAACAGCTGGTAGAAATTAAAACTGCGCTTGCAGGGTCTCAACTGTGGGTTTTGCTTCTCTACATACCGTCTGCAGAGGCTGGAGTGAGAGGGGTGTACTCTGCTGAAGTCTGACTGCTGAGAGAGACTCTGGCTCCGGTCAGATCGATTTTAGTGCTGCGGCAGGTATTTGAGCAAACTTTTGTATGCTCATAGAAATCCAGCTTGCCTGAATCCATGATTTTCCTAAAATGATAGAAGAGAGTATTTGTAGCTCAGGGCTGAACTGTGGAGCCCTTGGTGTTCTCTGAGCTTGGTACTTTTCTCTTGGACATGTCTTTACCCAACTAGAGGGTGGTGCGGTGGCCTAGAGGTGGAGCTCTCGCCTCACAATCAGGAGGCTGTGAGTTTAATCCTAGGTAGAGGCAGATATTTCTCTCTGTGGGCACAATGAGAATATATCTGCTGAACAAAACTCCACATGGTGACAGGAAGGGCATCTGGCCAGTAAACACTGCTAGCTCCATTCAGTTGCCCAGACTCCACCCTGCAAGGGATTAATTAAAAGAAGATAATGATTTCTTTACCCAACTAAGTAACATCATCAGGACTAGAAGGGAGTGGAGTGTCAATTGTCTGACTAGCGAACCGAAGAAAAGTGGACACTCTTGGGAACTTTGTAATCCCAAAAGCAAAACTTTTTTGGATACACCATTTTGGCACTTAAGAAATAAAACCAGCTCTGAAGTTTTCCTGTGCAATGCTACACAGTTAAACATTGGCCTCCCCTCTGTCCCACCCATAGTGATCACACTGTCCAATTATGAACTGGTTTTCTATTTTGAGAACAGTTCAATTCTTTGTCGGACACCTGCAGTAGTGACCTTGGTGGGTTCTTGGCTCATGCAGGCTATTCTTGATTCGTCTGCATTCCTTCTTACTTGTCCCTCCCCTAAGTTCTTTGGCAAGTTGATTAGTGCTAAGGTTTCAAATGGTTCAGAAGCAGTTCAAACTTGACATGGAGCTTGCAATAAGTAGTGATGTACCTTAGCATGATCCCATTCATCCGGATTGCCCTCTTCCAGTCCTTCAGGGTGGACTTGCCAGCCAAATGCACAAATTCCTTAGGACTTATCAAATGATTGTCATACTGCAAGGAGGAAAGGGAGACAAGATGTCAACATGAAGAGGGTAGGTAATTAAAGTAATGGCAGGCAGAGAGGGCCTTGGGAGACAGGGGGAAGAGCTGCAGACTAGTCAACTGTTGGGTAAGAGGCAGCTGAACCTACAGGAGGCAACCATCTCAGAAGAGACCCTCTCTAGTTTCTTGGGACGTAAAGGTGAGGGGGAAGAGATGTACTTTCAGACTTGCGAGATTCTGTTCAGGTAACCTTACAATTAAGTAG
This sequence comes from Laticauda colubrina, assembly GCA_015471245.1. Taxonomy (NCBI): domain Eukaryota; kingdom Metazoa; phylum Chordata; class Lepidosauria; order Squamata; family Elapidae; genus Laticauda; species Laticauda colubrina. The sequence continues at coordinate 4,557,315 of BLBF01000069.1, forward strand.
AATTAGTTCATCTGAGTGTGCTTCCTGCCTGGACTACCTCAAAAGAATGTTACATATTGGAAGAGAGACCCATTTCCTCCCCATGAGGCTTCCAGAAATGCATCTGGAATTGAACGGTCTCAATGTGGGAAGCATTTCCGAGGGCAGGGGTCGCCAACCTTTTGGACCTCAAGGACCACCAAACTCATAATTTTAAATCCCAGGGACCACTAACCGGTTCTGTGGGCATGGCCTAATCTGTTGGTGTGGCTTGGTGGTCATGTGACTGGCTGGGCATGGCTTGTATGTAAATATTATAAATATTTATATAAATATTGAATTCTGTATAAAAAAAGAGGAACTTTTACCCAAAATCAGACAAAGCAGGCAGGCAGATGGAGTTGCTCACAGAATCATTCAGTGATCTATCTATCTGCCATCGGCTAGCTCAGTCTGTCACATAAAATTTGCTTGCTGTGAGTCTGCACTGAATAATAGAACCTTCAGCCCTAAGGGAGGTTCAGTTGTGCTTAAAAGCAGAGCCGAAGATCTAGAACAGGGGTCGCCAACCTTTTGGACCTCAGGGATCACCAAACTCATAATTTTAGATCCCAGGGACCACTAATTGGTTCTGTGGACTAATTTGTGGGTGTGGCTTGGTGGTCATGTGACTGGCTGAGCATGGCTTGTCTGTAAATATTATAAATATAAATATAAATATAAATATAAATATAAATATAAATATAAATATAAATATAAATATAAATATA
>BLBF01000069.1:4558073-4568607 GCA_015471245.1 Laticauda colubrina
ATATAAATATAAATATAAATATAAATATAAATATAAATATAAATATATATATATATATATATATATATATATAAAATTACAAAAAAAGAGCAACTTTTACCCAAAATCAGGCAAAGCAGGCAGATTGAGTTGCTCACAGAATCACAGATTCATTCAGAGATCTATCTATCTGCCACTGGCTAGCTCAGTCTGTCACATAAAATTTGCTTGCAACCTTACTCATAAAATTAACACGCAACACACCATGCATGTAAATGTTGATTTTTTTATTTAAAAAAGAGCAACTTTTCCTCAAAATCAGGCAAAGCAGGCAGACTGAGTTGCTTACAGAATCATTCAGTGATCTATCTATCTGCCATCGGCTAGCTCAGTCTCTCAAATTTGCTTGCTGTGAGTCTGCTTGCAAGCAAACCTTCAGTCCTAAGGGAGGTTTGGCTGTGCTTAAAAGAAGAGCCGAAGATCTAAAGACTAGCTAGAAAGCAAGAAATCCAACCATTTCCTGCTTCCTTGCTAATCTAAATCTGGCACAGCAGAACAGATGATGGTCGGAAAAAGAGCAATTTAGCAGGCAAGTTTACCGGGTAAGGACTGAGTGGGTGGGGAGGGTTCCCGCAGGCCATGTGGGTGGCGTAGCCTTGTGTTTCTGTGCAGCCTGAATTAATTGCTTTAGGGGGGTGCTCCGGTGGTGAGATTTCTCTGCGGCCCACCGGTTGGCGACCGCTGTCTTATGGGACAGATTACGAACATTATGCTGGGAGAACAGAGTTATCAGAAAGGCTCAGGGCTGCGTCAAACAGAAACAGGCAGAGTAGAGACTGAATCGGGGAAAGAGCACTGTTTCTGATTGACTCTACCCAAAACTCCCACCCTTGCCCTCCAGCTCTGGCACTCAGTGTCTGATAGACTGGGATGCTAGATCAGGTTCAGAATTTGAACATCAGTCCACGAATAACAGAACAACAGAGTTGAAGGGACCTTGGAGGTCCTCTAGTCCAACCCTCTGTTCAAGCAGGAGATTCTATAACATTTCAGACATGTGATTGTCCAATGTCTCCCGCACTGGAGCACCCACAATGTCTGAAGGTGAAGTGCATGAAGACATACAGCCCTGTTTTCTTTTCTATGCTTTTAAGAATAATCTTGAAAAGATAGATACGCTGGAGATTGTTACTGGACCACGATGAAGATCCCTCTCCCCAGTTCATTGTACTCTCATTTCTAACTTATCTAATTTCTATTGATTTAAATATTTAATGTTTTGTACTTCTGCTTTTACGATGTAACTTTTACGATAACCTGCTCAAAACCATATGAGATAGGCAGCGTGTATATTTAACAATAATAATGGGACTTTGGAATGCAAACCGATAAGCACCTGCCACAAAACGCCTTACAACTGTTGATAAGAAAGACAAACAATTCTATATAGTGGAGGTGGCAATACCTGGAGATAGAAGACAAAGAATCAAAGAAAATCACAAAATATGAAGACTTGCAAATGGAAGTAAAATGACTGGGGCAAAAGAAAGGAACAAGAGTACCAATAATGTTAATGTCTTGGGTACAGTCCCAAAACATCTGGAGCACCACTTGAATGCCATCGGCATTGACAAAAATCCCCATCGGTCACTTACAAAAGGCAGCTTTACTTGGAACAGCTTACATCCTGCAATGATGATACCTTTAACACCATCAAATATCCACATCTGCCTATCCCAGTCCTTGGGAAAGACCCAAGAAGGAGATAAAAATGCCAAATGCAGCCTGAACATCTGGCTGACTGTGTGATGAATCTTTATAACAATCTCACCTGCACGCATTTCACGTTAATGCCCGGGCAAACAAACTTCCGCCATATGAGGTTCGCCTTGCTGTCACCACAGGTGATGGGATAAGCCACCTCAGCTTCCAGGCACTCCTCTCCTTCAGCCATCTTCACTTCAAGGTGAGGAATCAAAAGAGTTTTTTAATTAGGAAAAGATTTCACAGTCACAAACTACTAATGGCGGTGATGATGGTTTAAAGGTTGAAAAGGCATTATCCAGATTATCAAATCCTTCCCCAATCTATGAAGTGGTGTTCATAGCAATGGGGCCTGTCACAGAAATAATGACACACTGGGCCCTTTCAAACCATGGTTTGTTGAAGAAGCTGGAATAGGTAGGTTCAGATATCACCCTAAATGAAAGCCAATTAAAATGCACTCTCAGTGCTGCCGCTCCATCAGAACGACGTTGAGAATAGTGCAGGAAGGATTTTAGTTTGTTAAGTTTTAAGTTTTTGTCTTTTACAGGTAGAAAGCAGGACACAAGTGAAATTCAGAAACAAACGGAACAGTTTCTCAACATCCTGTTGTTGCATTTAGAGTTGTTAGTGGGTTACCCCAAGATAGGCTGAGGGAATTCGAATGTGAGCCAAGAACTTAGTGGGTGTATTTGGGCTGTTGTGGGGATAAAAGCTGGGAAATTTGACTGACATCCATTTTTAGTGTTCATTTGTAGTTACAATAGTGCTGAAAAAAGTGACGTGACTGTTTTTTGCATGTATGACCTTTGAAGCATTCCCCATGAACACGGGATCAAAATTCAGAACTAGCTCATATTTATGACCGTTATAGTGTCCCGGGGTCACACGATCCCCTTTTGTTACCTTCTGACAAGCAAAGTAAATGGGGAAGCCAGATTTGCTTAATAACCACTTAACAATTGTGATAAAATGGGGCAAAACTCACTCAATAACTGCCCTGTTTAGAAACCAGCTTTTGGGCTCAAAGTCAAGGACTAGCTACACTGCCACACCTTGAGCTCTCTGGGCTGTATGATGACAATAAAAATATAAACAAGTAAGATGTAACTCTGTAACCAGAGCAACTGTCAGGCTCCAAAAATCAAGAAAGACTCGTGGCAATTCTTCCAAACTGTGTTCTTTATTGTTTCACACCTACAGAGAGAAAGAATCTTACCAACTGAAGCTGATTGCTACCTACATGAAGCATATACTTTGGAAGCTATTAGGAAGGAGCTGTCACACAAATTATCTGAACTGAACTGTGTTTTGCTCCTCTAAAATCCAACCCTTTTGCCTTGGAAGTCGAAGGAAGGGAGACATAGAGATGGGTGGAAGGAGTGATGGGAGGGAGGGAGGGAGGGAGGGAGGGCTGGAAGGAAGGAAGGGAGGGAGGACTGGAGGGAAAGAGATGGATGGATGGGAGGGAGGGACTGGATAGAAAGAGAGATGGATGGAAGGAGTGATGGGAAGAAGGAAGGAGAGATGGGAGGAAGGAAAGCTGGAAGGATGAAGGCAATGGAGATGGAAAGAGAGGTAGGTAGATGGATGGATGAATGGATGGGGGGAGGGAGGGAGGGAACGAGAGAAGGAAGGGAATGAGATAGATGGAAGGAGGGAAGGGAGGGAGACAGGAAGAGAGGGGGAGGCATACTAATGCCCTTCTGAACTGAACTGTCTTACAGCTTTTAAGTGCCCAGCACTTACTGCCCAGTGCTAAGGTTCTCTCCTCCTGGGGTCTTCTCAAATATGCTGAAATCACCAGGAGCCATTGGCACTTTCACGTTCTAACTAAAACCTTCCCCTCCCAGCTAGTCTGGAGGAGACCAATATCCGGATTCCCCAGCCTTACCTAAAAGGGCTTCCTTCAGATGGGCAGAGGCCGTGAAAGCAGCGGCGGCGGCAGCAGCTGCATTTTCGGTCTCCAGGGTATCTTCATTGAGGTCACTCCTAGTCAGAGAGGAAGGGACAAACAGTGAAGGAACAATGTGAGTGAAACGGCTTTTTTCTCCCGAAAATCGACTGGCTTCTCCATGTTGGCTTTCTTGTGGTAAAATAAATGGTGACGTGGTGTCATGTGTTCTTGTTCCTGAGGTTGCGTTTGCCTACTTTTAAGAACTGCTAAGAACTAAGTGATTTTTAGTACGCCCTGATATGTAAAACCACAGAACTCAAAGAGAGTGTGTAGGCAGTCCTCCACTTACAACGGTCCGTTTAATGATCGCTCAGAGTTACATTGGCCCTGAAAAAAAGGGCAACACCTCCAGGGTCACTTGATCAAAATTCAGGTGCTTGCCAACTGGTTCATACTTATTGTTAGGGATAACATTGTTCACCCTAACTGTTTTAGGTGAAATACTAACTATGAATCATAGTTAGTGTATGCAGCTTTAACTGTAAAATAGCAACTGTGGGTGTGGTTATGAAAACCATATAAAAATAGCAAGGCTACAGCTTGCTCGCTCTCTCTCTGGCTTTGATGATCCCTGATTACTGCTTGGAAGCAAGACTGCACTGCTCGAACGGGAGAGACAACAACGGACTGATTTATGAGAACTGACAATAGGATATTCTACATGGACTTTGCTAACTGAATATCCCTGAATGGACTGACTACATGGTAAATGAATATTGGACTGTTTTTGACTATGCCATAAACTTATACTGGAATAAAATATATTCTTGATAGCACAAGCGTATCTGTTATTTTTACTGTATGTTAATAAACATACAAGCTTAGCTCACTCATTTATCTGTGTGCCTATCTGACTAACGCTGCACATTCTGTTTAGCTTGTCTACCTAACCCTGGTTGGGGAACCCAGGCTTAACACTTATGATAGTCGCAGTGTCCTGGAGTCATGTGATCTCCCTTTTGCGACCTCCCAACGAGCAAATTCAATGATTCACTTAACAACCGTGTGACTCACTTAACAAAGGCAATATTATGTGATAAGTAGAGTCATCCAATTATTTAAATCCCTCTGTGCTTCCCGAAGCTAGTACCATAAAAAGGAAGACGAGGACGAAGTGGGGGCTGCTGGTTATTGACTATTTTAAAACTTTTATTCACAAGGTCTAAGGGGGAAAAGATACAGGCCACATAAGGTTAAAAGAATCATGGGCAGAACTTCCAAGAAAAACATTTGTTAGCATTTCTAGAAACTACGCTCTCATAATTCAGTTGCGTAATTTCCAAGAAATATATTTTCTTGCTGCGTAGTTTTAGCAATAAACTGAAAAGCAACATAAATCCTGAACCATCCATTCATTCATTCAATCACAATCATTTGTGTCTCACCCATCTCATCTAGAGACGACTCTAGGCAGGTTACAAAAACTGGTAAAGGAAGTTCTCGACTTGCAAAAATCATTTAGTGTCTGTTTGAAGTTACAATGACGCTATAAAAAACAGACTTACAATCAGTTTTCACGCTTCTGACCATCCCCATGGTCACGTGTTTGACATCTGGATCGTTTGCAACTGGCTCATATGTATGATGGTTGCATCAATCATGTTTTGTAACTTGAAAAGCAAGGTCAATGAGGAAGCCAGATTCACGTAACAAGTGTGTGACTAACCTCACAACTCCAGTGATCCACTTAATAACTGTGCCCAAGAAAGGGTGTAAAATGGGGCAAAACTCATTTAACAACTGTCTTGCTTAGCAACAGAAATTTTAAGCTCAATTGTAAGTCAAGGATTACCTGTATACATTAAAACGATAAAACAATGAATATAACAACAAACAATAATTAAAAGATGAGGTAGGAGCACGAAGTACTTGGGGAGAAGTGGAGTATGATATAAAACACTGGGGATCTAAAAATTTCAAGCCCTCTAGAGAAAAAAAAATTTCCCTCTCAATGCACATATGGGTGCAAACATAGTGATGTGCAATTGTTGACTTACAAACGCCACCATGGCTTCCAGCTTCAGTTCAGCCCAAATTTCCACAAAGGACACCTTTAACAATTAGAACATAGAATAGAGTTGGAAGGGACTTTGGAGGTCTTCTAGTCTAACCCCCTGCTCAACCAGGAGACCCTATAAGTGTCCAGCCTCTTTTTGAAAACCTCCAGTGATGGAGCACCCACAACTTCTGGAGGAAAGCCATCCAATGATTAATTGGATTGAAATTTCTCTAGGAAATTTCTCCTTGGTTCTAGATTGCTTCTCTCCTTGATTGGTTTCCATCCATTGTTTCTTATCTTGCATTCTGGTGCTTTGGAAAATAAGTTGACCTCCTTCTCTTCTTAGTGGCAGCCCCTCAAATACTGGAATGCTGCTATCACGCTCCACCCTAGTTGTTTTTTTCTCTAGATCAGCCATACCCAATTCCTGCAGCCCTTCTTCGTTTGTTTTAGTCTCTAGATCCTTAATCATCTTAGCTGCTCTTCTCTGCACTCTTTTTGAACTCTCAGCATCTTTTTTGAAATGTGGTGACCAGAACTATGCAGTATTCCAAGCGTGGTCTTACTAAGGCTTTATATAAAGTGGTACTAAAACTTCACTTGATCTTTATTCTATCCTTCTATTAATGTAGCCCAGGATTGCATTGGCTTTTTTGGCTGCTGGTGCACACTGCTGGCTCATATTTAAGTGATTGTCCACTAGGACTTCAAGGTCCCGCTCGCAATTATGGGCATTAATCCAGGTTTTACCTAATCTATACCTATATACTTGGTTTTTCTTGCCTAAGTGTAAAACCTTATTTTTTATCTGTGTGGAATTTCATTTTCTTAGACAGGGCTCAGTGTTCAAGTCTGTCAAGATCTTTTTGGATCTTGAGCTCGTCTTTGGCATATCCTTTTGTGCTTCTTCCTGTTAAAAAGCAAAGAGCCCTCTCCATTATCAGGTATACACAAAGCACCTGGCATCTAAAAAAAAGAGTGGATAGACAGAACAGGAAGCTGTGTCTTTCATCATCTGACTGCCTAAAGACAAAGCCTGACATTAAGCACAGAGGCACCATCTTCCTCTCAGCATCTGCCAACTGCAGATTACAGCACAATTGTCTCATATGTGACGCTCGCTTGCTTTGCTTGTTGAAATCAGCATCTGTTTCATTGTCAGGATGATGTTTCAGATTTATGACAAGGGCACAGCAGTGTACTCTGGCTGCAAACCAAATTTCAGGAATATCCATTCTCGCTCACCTACTGGTCAAACAGGTCTTACCTTAACTTGCAAGAGGAAGGCCTGGCACTCAATTTTAAGATGCTGCGAGTTAAGATTAAAGCAAAATGTCTCTTTTCAGTTTTCTGCCAGGCCATTACATCCCAAAAATAAGACTTGGGGGTAACTGCAATGTTTGGGATGCTTTATTAAGTGTGCACATTAAAGGCTGCCTGGAATCTACTTAGTCTGCCTGACTGCTCTCCCCTCCCGCCCATATTTCCTATTGCATATTTTTACACATTTGTATCCTCCCTTTATTTTTATAAATAACTCAAGGCAGTGAATATCCAATATACCTTCCTGCTCCTATTTTTGCCACATCAATTCTGTGAGGTGAGTTAATCTGAGAGTGACTGACCCAAGGTCACCCAATCAGTTTTTATGTCTAAGGCAGGACTAAAACTCACCATCTCTGGGTGATTGGGCACCTAACCAGCTTTCATGCCTAAGGCAGGGCCAGAACTCACCATCTCTGGGTGATTGGCCCAAAGTCACCCAGCCAGCTTTCATGCCTGAGGCAGGACTAGAACTCATCTTCCCCAGATGCTTGGCAAAGTTACCCAGCCTGTTTTCATGCCTAAGGTATGACTAGAATGCCATCTCCCACTTTCTAGCCTGGGGCTTTAATGACTAGACAGATCTGGATTTATAAAGCTTGCCCGTTATGGTTTTCAGCAAAGATTTGAAATCTTAAGATCCCTGGTGCCTTATATCAGCTTTAATTTACAGAAGCCAGTTGGAAAATCAGGATAAAAGTGTTACACAAAGAGATCCGTTATACACAGGAAGCCAATCTTATCTATTGATAAGCCCTACAGATTAGCTCTGCATTTGGTTCTCTTTTAGTGCCAAAAATATGGAATGCATAAAGAACTGTCAAGTGGAAGCAGAAAAGCTGGATGGATCTATTTCTTTCTCATCTTTGTTTCATGAGAGAAGTTCGCAACGCTTCTATTTTTCTATAAAAAAGCTGTTAACTTCTTCAGCTTGGGAAACCAGAGAGAGGCTCCTTACTCAGAGAAACTCACTTAATCCTTCTATTAAACTCTTTTTGGTTTGGGCTGCTTCTATGACAAAATTTTCTGGCAGGAAGTCACACTCAGAGAAGAAAATACTGACAAAACAGCTTCAGTTCCTATAACTGTTTTGATCCATCACTGAGGAAAATTGTTGCTAATCCAAATCTGAGAAATTACATTGAAGGAATTGAAGCAACAAATATACAGGTAATCCTTGACTAATGACCACAGTTGCGCCCAAAATTTATGTTGTTAAATGAGTTTTGCCCCATTTTATGACTTTTGCCTTGGTTGTTAAAAGAGTCACTGCAATTGATAGTCTGTAGAGGTTCTGTCATCCAGGCCATGGTTGTCCCAAGGTGCTTTTTCAGGAGGCAACTGGACTTTTTTGTTTTCTCTTTGAAGATGTTTTACTTTTTATCCAAGAAGCTTCTTCAGCTCTGACTGGATGGTGAGGAATGGAAGGTTTTATATTCCTTGCAGACAGCTGGTCATTTGCATTCTTTTAGAGAATCGTTGAGGCCACCTGGAAGTTTATCTGTGTCCTCAAGGTCACCTGAGTGGTGCTCCTGGTTCCTGTAGTCTGCAATTCCCCCCCCCAAAAAATCTATTCCTACTCCTACACCATTCCAAGGGTGTTCAAGGCAGGACTAGAACTCACCGTCTCCTGGCAATCGACTCAAAGTCACTCAACCAGCTTTTATGCCTAAGTCAGGACTAGAACTCACCATCTCTTGGTTGACTGGCCAAAAGTCTCCCAGCCACCTACATGCCTAAGGTGGGACTAGAACTTGAAGAACTCCTAGATTCTAGTCTCATGTCTTAACCACTACCCCAATCTAGATCTCAACAATGAAGGAGGCGAGCTGTTAAAAGATTATCTGTCCCAGGTAACAATTATTTTAGGTGTGCCACTGTAATAACTCCAATCCATCCCACCCACCTAAGTATTTCAACTTTTGACTCACCCATGCTGGGACAAATTGGTGGTAACGAGGACCGTCTTCACTTCCTCCACACCGCTGCCATCGACCACATTATCCGGAGTCGTTACCACGACAACTTCCTCCATATGCATACTCATATCTTGCGTTGCCATCATTAAGGAACCTTTATCCTGTGGAAGGAAAGAAGATCGGAGGAGTTACCACTCTACTCATCCACTCTGAACGCATTTCATCATCTTTAATAAGGATCAAAAACATCTTGCAGAGTAGTACAGGTCGTCCTCAACTTATGACCACAATTGAGCCCAACATTTTTGTTGCTCAGTGAAACAGCTGTTAAGTGAATTTTGCTCCATTTTACAACCTCTTGTGCCACAGTTGTTAAGTGATTCACTGTCAAGTTAGTAAAATGGTTGTTAAGTGAATCTGGCTTCCCCATTGACTTTGCTCGTCTGAAGGTTGCAAAAGTGGATCTCTTGACTGCAGAACATGGCAACTGTCATAATGAGTCAGTTGCCAAGCATGAATTTTGACCATGGGGATGCTGCAATGGCAAATGGCCATAAGCCACTTTTTTCAGTGCCAATGTAACTCTGAATGGTCACTCAATGAATTGTTGCAAGTTGAGGACTACCTGTATGTGGACTTCTGTTGGGTGTCCATAGCTGTGTTTCTCCAGTTTTAGCTGATGATTTTTTTGCATGCAAATCAGGGTTTTATGTCTTTGATACTACGTTAGCGCAGCTAATTCGGATTAATTAAAGAAATCACAGTGAAACAAACCATGCCGAGCACTAATACAGGAAATCAAATCAGGAATATTAGCTAAACATCCCAGCAAGAAGGAAATGGTTCTTCTTTCAAGGACTGCAGGCATCTCAGCTAACTGCCACTTCATTTCCTTACAGTCTTATTTGAGAATCCTTCATAGGTAATTTCACAGGAAAAGGACAGTAAGTGGATTTACACATTTTACTAAGCCATAAGAATATTGGCATGACTGGACTTTACTGCAATGTGTTAAACCCACCCCCAAGGCCTGAAAAATATTCTTGCAGCACCAAGTTAAGCAAGCATCTTTTTTCATGCCATTTCACCAAAAATAAGCCTTAGCATGTTTTTATATGTGCGTCTAATATAAGTCCTGCCCCCAAAACAAACCCTACTTAAGCGCCTGTACAGCTGGCTGCCTGCCCATTCCATCTGGTTGCTTGCGGTGCTTAGTTTTTGGGGAGGAAAATAAGGGGTAGAAAATTCTGCCTCTGCCTACCAACATCCATTGGTATTCATCTGGCTAGCATCCTGTCAGTGTGTGAGAGTTGAGGGGTGTTTGGAAACTGAAACGGTATTTGCTGCTTGAGCAAGGAGAGAGCAAGGAGAGACCAAGGAGCCTGGGCGTGGCTTAGCTCAACTGTTCTGTACTAAAGCTGCTTGGTGCGACGAAACTGAAACTCCTCTGCTTGTGTTTTGCATTTGGAACAGATTTCTTTTCAGGTGGGGAGGGGGAGTAGAACTCCTCAGCATCAGAGCATGTTAATAATAATAATAATAATAATAATAATAATAATAATAATAATAATAATAATAATAATAATAATAATA
>BLBF01000069.1:4568617-4580759 GCA_015471245.1 Laticauda colubrina
TAATAATAATAATAATAATAATAATAATAATAATAATAATAATAATATACAAAATATTAGTGCTCTCATGGTCATTTCAAAAAATCCTTTCTTAGTGAGCACCTAGAAGCCAAGAGGGACATATGTGGCAAATGTCAAGTTTGTCGGCTTTACGGTTCTGGAGATTTTTTGATGATGTGTGAGTGGTATTTCACTTTAATATATATATATAGATAACTAAGATATAATATTTTCATATGGCTTTTATGTTTTAGTAGTATACCACCTAGATTCATTCTTTGATCAATAAAATAAAAATCAGCGAAAAACCAAGCAGAGCTGGTATGTAAACCAACCAGCATGGCTCTCCCTACATGAAAAGCCTAAATGTTGACTTACGTGTCAACTTTTTATGTTGTTTTTACAGTTTTTAAATTGGTTGTTATTTTTTTACTATTTTTTAATGTATTTCAAGTCTTATTATATATGCTGCCCAAAGTCACTTAGCGAGATAGGCAGTTACACAAATGTGATTAAATAAGTATCAACATCCCATTTCAAATACTGGCTAATAGATAAACTGGTAGTTTATTCACTATGTCATTAAGTTTTCTTTTTAACTGTGTGGCTTTGCATTTTGTGTGAGCAAAGGAGCCACTGCACAGGGCAGAAATAAAACCGCAAGTGCTGAACACGAAACAAGGCATTTTGACAATTTCTGGCAGAATTGTCTTCAGAAGATGCTTCCACAAAATCCTATGCGTGCTTACTTACAACTTACAATCATTTGTTTAGTGACCAATCAAACTTACAATGGCATTAGAAAAAATGAGCAGTCATGCATGTACAATTGTTGCATTATCTCCATGGTCATGTGATCAAAATTTGGCAACCAACATATATTTACGATGGCTACAGTGTCCCAGGCTTACCTCCGGGGTCCCCAAATCCTGATCCGTCGCCCAGTGCCAGGCCACAGCCCTTTTGGAACCAGGCGTTGAAGTGATGGGTGAGCACATGTGCATGCAATGTATTTGTGAAGGTGGCATACCTGCACACATAAAACCATCTCCCCTCGCCATCACCAGTCTCCAACTGGAAAGGTTGGAGCCCCCTGGATTACATGATTGTTATTTCCAGGCAACTTCTGACAAGCAAGCTCCAAGGGGGAAGCTCAATCCACTTAATGACTGTGATTCACAAACAAATGATTTGCTTAACAACCAACGGGGGCCTAACTCATTTTACAACAACTTGTGCAGCAATGAAAATTCTGATCCCAATGGTGCTGGTTGTTAAGGCCTACTTTTGAACTCCCCAGTTGATCTTATTTTCAAAACCATGGGATGAACTTGCTCCCAAGCAGGGGCATCAGCCCTGCAGAACTCAACAGAATATGCATTTCTGTGCACAAACACATTTCAATTCTGCTATCTTTCTTCTGCTTTTGGCAATCTCAAATTCCAAAATGCCAAACATTCTGGAAATTGCTTCTGAATCCACCATGCACGATACAGAAGCTGAACACAATGTCAAAATAGGTAAATACATGATTCAAATCCCAGGAAGCAAATTCAGGAATTTGGGGAGTCTGACAGCTCACAACAGTGGCAACCATAAAAAGAGAGAGAGAAAGAAAGTCGTTTACTACCGTTTTTGAAGCTTCGCTGTATCTGGTCCCAGCTTTGTCATATTGATGCTTCTATAGCATCAATCCAAACTCTGTCAAGGACCTTGGAGTACTCCTCTCTAATGACCTAAGTGCTAGAGCCCACTGTAACTACATAGCCAAAAAGGCGGTAAGAGTTGTTAACCTAATCTTACGTAGCTTTTTCTCTGGTAATATTACACTAATAACTAGAACATACAAAACATTTGCTAGACCAATACTTGAATACAGCTCATCAGTCTGGAACCCACATTACATATCTGATATTAACAGTGGAGTAAGTCCAGAAATATTTCACAAGAAAAGTTCTCCACTCCTCTATTCGTTGCAGAATACCTTATGCCACCAGACTTGAAATTCTAGACCTAGAAAACCAAGAACTACACTGCCTTTGGTCCGATCTAAGTATAGCATATAAAATCATACATTGCAATGTCCTACCTGTCAATGAATACTTCAGCTTCAACCATAACACAAGAGCAAACAACAGATACAAACTTAAGGTTAATTGCACCAAACTTGATTGCAGGAAATACGACTTCAGTAACAGAGTGGTCAATGTCTGGAATACTCGACCTGACTCTGTGGTTTCTTCCCCAAACCCCCAAAACTTTAACCTTAGATTGTCTACTATTGACCTCACACCTTTCCTAAGAGGTCTGTAGGGGGCGTGCATAAGTGCACCAACCGACCTATAGTCTCTGTCCTATTGTTTCTTTTATATTTTTTTTATTTTTCTTATATGTATCCATAACTATGTTTTTACTTATACCCATTATCTTGTAAGCGATTGACAAATCAATCAATCAATCAATAAAATAGCTAGTTTTTTTGGGGGGGGGGAAGAGAACCCTTCAAAGCACCCCCCGAACTGTGATATGGGCTGTATAGGTAATCCTTGACTTACAACCATAATTGAGCCCAGAATTTAGGTTGCCAAGTGAGAAATGTGTCAAGTGAGTTTTGCCCCGTTTTACGACTTTTCTTGCTCCATTTGTCAAGCAAACCACTGCAGTGGTTCAATTAGTAACATGGTTGTTAAGTGAATCTGGATTCCCCATGGACTTTTGCTGGTCAGAAACTTTGCAAAAGATGATGCCATCATCCCGGGACACTGCAACCGCTGTAAATATGAACCAGCAGTCGAGCATCCAAATGTAAATCGTGGAGATGACCGTGGGGATGCTGCAAAGGTCATGAGTATGGAAAATGATCCTGTCCCCTTTTTTCAGTGCCTTTGTCACTTTGAACAGTCACGAAATGAACTGTTAGCACGAGGACTACCTGTATACACATTTGATACATTAATAAAAATAAATTGCCCGTGAATTTTAAATTCAAGAAATTTGGCTGTATCAACTCTCACCTTCGTTTTGTCAAATTGATAATCGATAATAATCCAGTGATTTTTTTTTGGTGGGGGGGAAACCTTCAAAGCCTCCCCAAATAGTTGACCAGCTAAATATAAATTTAATAAAAAAAAAGCACCTGTGCATTTTACATTTAAGCACTTTCTCTTCTCTCAGCTTATAAATCAGCCATCCCTCCCCCACTTTCGCGCTTTGAGGGTGTGGGAGATTGGACAGAGTCCCCTTCCTCCCATCCTTCATGGGCTTTGTAGTCCTTCCCCGCTTGATCAAGGTCCAAGCCAGATAATCCCACAAAAAAGAGATTATTATTTTTTTTTGAAGGGAAGCAGCGGCTCTTCCAAAGCTCTTGTGCTGTCCCTTCCCTCACACAGGAGCCAGCCAGACACCTCCCCACCCACTCCTATCATCCCCAGCCACGCCGCCGCCGGAGCTGTAAGGGGAAGACGTCTCCCATCATCCTCAAGAGGAGCGGCCCGGGGTCCGGATCCCAGGACTCCAACGCCCATTCGCCACTGCCAGCGCGAGAAGAGGCGAGCGACGACGGGGGGGCAACGTGCAACTTCTGAGGCGGCGCGCGTGACGGACGGTTGGGGGGCTGGAATTAAGGAGAGCGAGCCGGCCGCGCGCACGCGCACTCTCCGCGCGGCTAAGGCCAAAAGGGAGCGGAGGGGGGGTGGGGGGAAAGGGAGGGAGGCGCGCTCTCCTCTATGAGGCCAGGGAGGGGGAGGGGCTGAGGCGCCAACGAGCGCGCGGGGGGGGGCGAGCGGGGGAGACGGCCGTCGTCGTCGTCGTCGCCGCCGTCCACCCGTCGTTGCCGTAACGTCCTGACGCTCCGCAGGGTTCCGCTGACAGGTCGGCCGGCTGGCCGTCTTGGCGTCGCCTGGGGACGGTTTCGAGAGCCCTCGACTCGCTTACCTCAGCCGCGGCGGCCCGAGCTCAGGTTCCAGCGCCGGCGGGAAAGGAAGGAAGGAAGGAGGGAGGAGGAAGAGGGGAAAAAAGCCGGGGCGGCCGCCTCAGCGCAGTGTCTATGTGTGAGGGAAGCTGCGGCGCGCGCGGCCTCTGCCCGCTGCTGCGCAGGCGCAGTGCGCCCCTGCTGCCTTTCTTACTGCGGCGTCGGAGCTGAGGCGAGGGTGGGGGGGCAGGGCTCCCACCCGCCGCCGGGGCTTTATTGGGGGAGAGCTGCCGGTGGCCTCCCCTCAGAACCAACACCGACGCTCCACGGCGCATGCGCGGGGCGCTGAGAGATTTCAGCCCCCCTCTTCCCCGCCGCGCGCGTCCCCTGAGGGAAAGTAGCCGCAGGGACCTTCCTCCACCAAACGTTTTCGGACTCCAAATCCCATCATCCTCATCATCCGGCATGCTAGGCCGGCATATACCGTCGTTTAAAAAAGTGCGGGGGGAAACCCAAAGGGCTTCTGTACAATGGAGTTAGGGGCTGGTTGGGAACTGGGAGTGGAGTGGGCACCACGAGGAGATGACAGGGCTGTGAACTTCCCTGAGGAGTTGAAGGTGGGGGAGGAGAACATTCTGGTAGGAGGTATCAGGTTGCCATGAAAGTGACGTGGATATATCCTGTAGGTAATCCTCGACTTAACAATTGAACCCAACATTTCTGTCGTTAAGCAAGACTTGCCTCATTTTTTGACCTGTCTTGCCACAGTTGTTATGAAAATCACTGCAGTTGATAAGTTACTAACCTGGTCATTAAGTGAACCTGGCTTCCCCATTGACTTTGCTTGTCAGAAGGTTGCAAAAAAGGGGATCACTTGACCCTGGGACACAGGCAACCGTCATAAATATGAACCAGTGGCCAAGCATCTGAATTTTGTTCACGTGATTGTGGGGATGATGCAAAGGTTGCAACTTTGCAAAATGGTCAATGTCACTTTTTTGGGTGCCGTAACTTTGAATGGTCATTAAGTGAACTGTTAAAAGTTGAAAGCTACCTTTACCTGTTTTGTCAAGTCAGAATCCAACTCTCTTATTACTAGAAAACCCATCCTTGGTTTAATAATGCAGGTTATATTCACATCTAAGCCTGGTTGCTTTATAGAGATGAATGACAGTAGGGAGATAGGCCTGAGAGAAAATAGCTTGGCCAAGTGGAAAGTGTCCCCCGTGATGGGGCCTTCCTCCCCAATTTTTTCAGGTTTGGACTCCAGATCCCATCATCCCCCTGGCCATGCTGGCTATACCAGCTACCATTATTGCATTTAAAAAAAACAAAAACAAATGCAATCTTGTCTCATGTCAGAAATATAGAAAATCGAAAAGAGGAAATTATTAATTTCATATTTTAAAAAAATTAAAAGCTTTAATAAAACAGATTTATATAGTTCTAGAACCAGGCCACATTAATGGGAGAGATATTTCCAGCCAGCAAATAATTCTATGTGCAAGAATATCCTCATGGTGGTATTGTAAAAGATGAGTAATTGTTTGAATATCCTCATCCTCAGGGAGTCCCAAAGGTGCTTTTTTTCAAGAGGCAACTGGACTTTCTATTTTTTCTTTGAAGACATTTTGCTTCTGACCCAAGTGGCTTCTTCAGCTCTGACCATTCTCCACCATCCAGTAAGAAGCTTCTTAGAATGGAAGAAAAACATCTTCAAACTAAAACCAGAAAGTCCAGTTGCCACTTGAAAAAAGCACCATTGAGACAACCATGACCTAAATGACTTGAGAATCTCCATAGGCACCCTCAGAGGGAAATATTTTCACATGTAATCTTTAGTTCTAGCCAGATCAGTGTGCAGAGATGTTTGTTTAAATGTCTCCAGACTGTCCATTCCTCTACACATCAGACAACTCAAGAGGTTCTGTCCAGTTATGAAGGTGTTTGGGATCTTTACTTGAGATTTCTATCTTTTTAATTGTTCTGTTTGAGGTATAATAGTAACCTATGCAAGGTCAGCCCTGATTAGGACTGTGAAAGGAAACCACCAGGAAATCCCAAAACTGGGTAGAGGAGAAAAAACATTCTGGAAGGAGGCAGGGATAATCACAACCCTAGGATTGTCAAGCAGGTGACATAGATGCACCCATGTCATCAACCAGAGATCCAGCTCTTGACTGTTATAAAATCAACCTGCATTTAATGCAGATTATATTCATATGGACCTGGTTCCTTTATAAGGATAAGATAAGGGAGCTGGGGATTAAAGTAATAAATAAATATAAAAAAGGTTTATGGGATTGTTTTTTTGGTCTCTCTTTCAGTTCTTGTTAGCTCGGGTCTGTCTGTCTCCCTGTGTCTGTGTATAAAATTATTACATTTTACAGTAGAGGAAAACAACAACCATCCCTTAATCGGGACTCTCCAAACTTAGTATTTTTAAGACTTGTGGACTTCAACTCCAGAATTTCCCAACCAGCATGTTGCCATGTTTGGAGACACCCCTCCTCCCCTAAGCAGTTTCGGATCAATTTTCCTCTCTCAGCCTACTGCACAGACTGGTAATTGTGTAGAAATATGCAGAGACAGCACTATGTATGTTGACCTGAAAGAAAGGCAAGATGTAAATCTCACAAATAAATATTGACATATTTATTGCAGTCTCTTTTTTTGTACTGGCTCCATTTGTAGGGGGCTGTTATGAGATCCTTCTGTTTGTCAAAGAACAAATAAAGCAGAATCAAAGGAGGTTCAGTTCTGTTTCCCAGAAACTCTATGTGTCTTGGTATTGCTGGTGCATCTGTTACGGAGGGATCATGTCATTGGGGTATTGGGGGGGGGGCATCATTTCATGGGCTCACATCTCTGAATCTTGAGACATTCTGCTGGTTTAAAGTTTCACATATGTACCCTTGAAGCCATTATCCATTTGCTAATGTCCAGTTCTTCAGATCCCTCCAGGCTCTGTGGCAACCGAAGGGAGCAGAAATAAGTATTTTTGTTCCCAGGTGCCAGCATGTGGCTTTCCCTCTGAAATGTTTCTTACTTTTCCCCTTTGTCAAAATAATTTGCTGGTGAGAAACATGTACAGATCAAGGTTGTTTCTGATATTTCCTCTTAGTACTACTTTTGTTTCACTACATTTCTTGCTACTCCCCTCCTCCCCCACTTTCTATATCCTGTCAAATGACTCTGTCTGCTTTTACCTTCCCCCTTTATTTATTTTTCTTTATTTTTATTATTTTATTTTTAGGGGTCTGGTACAACATTAGAAAAAATGGTCTTGGAACATTAGGCTGGAAGATGAAATAGGCTTGGTTTTATTAAGCAGGGCCTTTATAAAATATGAGAAGCCTGAATATTTGGAATAACATTTTCCTTTGGAATCTTTGTTGCTTTGAAAATCCATTCTTTTTCTGGGCTGTTTCGCAGTGATATGTTAACTTCCGTGCAGCTGATGATAGTGAAGGAAATGAAGTGGGTTGGCAGAAGCTATGAGCTTCCTATTTTGATCAATATCTTAAGATTTTAAAAAGAATTGGGAAAGAATTTTGGTTATAGCTGGAGGCAAATACTGGAAGAGGACAGAACTGGAGGTGGTGGCTGCTAATTATTGATAGAGGAAGAGAGCATGACTGACCCTCTGTATATGCCTGGATCTGTGACAACAGCTCGAAGCAAACCACCATTTCACTGTCTTCTGGTTTATGGGGAAGAAGCTTATGATCATTTTCTTCCAAGATAGTGTTCTCTACCACTTCTTCAACCATTATCTTCTGGTAAGAATTAGGTCCAGAATAGCAGTTCCCCCTGTTCTTTCATTACTGGAGGTTTTTAATAACAGATTGGACAACTATTTGTCTGAAATGGTGTAGGCAGAGTCTCCTGCCTGAGCATGGGGTTGGACTAGAAAACTTCCAAAGCCCTTTCAACTCTGTTATTCTATTCTTGACTTTTGGCAGAGGTAAATGCTCACCTGGTGAGGTCAGTATCACAGGTATTCCCTATACCAATAGCAATAGTATTTAGACTTATATGCCGCTTCACAGTGCTTTACAACCTTCTCTAAGCGGTTTACAGAGTCAACCTCTTGACCCCAACAATCTGGGCCCTCTTTTTACCAACCTCGGATGGAAGGCTGAGTCAACCTTGAGCGGGCTATGTTGCAGGTCTTTTTGAAAGACTGATCATGTAAAGCACAAAAGATTCATTTTTTTATCTTCTGCCTGCTCAGGTCATCTATTAATGAGCTCCCCATATGTTATCATTTTTATTTCTTTCCTTTTATTCTTACCAAGACATTTGCAAAAGCACCTAAGGGTTCCGGTTCCTAAATTTCTATGCAAATGTTTTTTTTTTTCTATTTTGTAGATGGAGCACACCCATGCTTTCTGCTGAGTTTTTCTCTTTTCAGTAAGTGGAAGCATCCAGGATAAATAATATCTTTTCATATTATGAGCATAGTTTTTCTCCTTGCTCTTGCTTCCTAAAATGACAGTTTGTGATCGGAGCTTATAATGCAGACTTGGCAGATTGCATAACATCTTACCTTATACTTTTATTCTGATTTCCTTGGCAATGGGCATGCTAAAAAAGATAATAACCTGATGCTGTACTGTACAGTCTCAGTAAGTGTGGCCTACAATCAGAAATTCTAGAGATGTGATGGAAGAGAGTAATTGTCGCTTGGAGTTGAAGTTAGTCCTCTGTGAGCTTGGTGGTTTTCTTGCAGACGCTTCACTGCAACTAGACCTCAATTTAAAACCACAATTGAGACCGGAATTTCTTCCATTAATTAGTATGGGCCTCTTCTTACTCAGCCTCTCCCTCCTTCTCTTGAAGGAGGGATCTACGTGCCTAACCTGTCTTCTCTGACCAAAACATCCCATCCTATTGTCCCAAAGGTGCTTTTCCAAAAGGCAACTGGACTTTCTTGGTGTTTTGCTTTTGAAAATGTTTCACTTCTCATCCAAGAAGCTTCTTCAGTTCTGACTGAAGAAGCTTCTTGGATGAGAAGACCCAATGTTGCCAAGATTGAGAAACACTGCTCTTATTCATTTGAACTGACTACATGATACAATATATGGTCCAATTGGGTGTCTTCTGTGTATCGCATTATTAAAAAATACTTTGGGGGAATGTATATCAATAGAGCATGAAGAAATAAAAAGTCCCTTCCCTCCTTCCCCAGGTTTTATCAATACCGTAGATTTTTTTTTGTTATCCCAGAAAACCACTTGAAAACAACGGCGGTTGGAAAAAAATCAACAGATAAATAAAAATGGTGAGTTGTGGTTTCATACCAAGTTTATTTCTTGTTTTTCCTCATTAATCACTTCTTTTGCACAACAACAACCTCAAGTTGACGATGAAATGCATGTGAAATTAAAGGAATCAGATTAGGCTCAAGTATGAAAAAAAATCCATTCGTGACACCATTATACTTCCTTACTTTTCCGCGTCTTTGGAAAGACAAAAAAACAAAACAGCACACACTGCACCCTAAGAAGTGACTTTTATGAAAGGCCAATCACATTTAAATTAGACTTCAGGAGAAAACAGGAGGACAGTCCTGGGAAGGATCAAATACCGGAAAAAAGTTAAGTTTGCTTGCCGCACAGGTGTTTTTGAGAACTTCCTGTAAGGTGAGCTTGTGCTGCAGGGAGACAACCCTTGTTACAATATAGGTTTACACGATATAAGTTTAACTAGTGATGCTCATAGTAGAACATTTAGAATACACCTGTGAGAGAGAAAAGAGTTCCATTTTACATCAGAAGGAGTGGCATACTTTGGCTGCTGACATTTTGACAAGTTTTTCTTTGTCCCTTCAGTTCTAACTAGATACTTCTGGGGATTGTGGCCTTCACAGCAGAAGAATTGTGACGAGAGCTGTTCCATCTGTCCAACGGAATATACATTCCAGCATCCTTGAATCTTCTTTTTTTTCCAGATATCATTCTTCTCTCTGGCATTCAACCATCATTGCTCTCTCTCTTTTTTTTTTTTGGGGGGGGGGGTCAGTTACAGTTTGTCGAAGATGCCCAATCAGGGCCATTAATCAGTCCATATAGGCTAGAACTGGTTCTTAATACAAAATCTGCTGTGGAATATCATCCGTAGCACCATAAACACGCCTTCCTTGCCTCAGCCATCCAGGGTTTGTGGTGTGTGTGTGTGTGTGTGGTTTTTGCTACATGCACTTGGATGATGTCACAGTTGGCAACTCTGTAATACATGCAGGCACATAACCACACCTTGCAGCATCGGCTTTGGAGGCATGGCACCAGTAGCATCAGGCAACCAAGAAAATATCTACAGTTAATGGAAGTTATTAACTGAAGAGCAGCAGCAGCAAGAAGCACTGCTCAGAGAATAGCCACACTGGGCACCAAAAGAGGACATAACATTTATTCTTAACATTAGGGTTTGTTTCGCAATGCAGCAATATAACACCATCCCAAAGGAAAACCAAGTTATTGTAGGCATCAAAATAACATTTGTATCAGAGGACTTAAGATTTGACAACCTGGTTTCAGGCAGATCATTGCTTTCTTAAAATAGGTATGAGATGTAACCCATCAACACAAGACAAAGAGTATTGTTACCTTTTGGGGGGCTTAATAATGCCAAAAAGATTTATAACTTCCAATTTTTTACTTCCATACAAAGAACAGCGTTCGGTAATTAAGATACAGAGACAGAATAGCTCCCAAAGTTTTCAGTTCCCAGGCCTTCTTATTTACTTTCTTTCTCACACATAAAGTAATTTTAGCAAATATCTAATTTTTATATGTTGATTATAATGATTTTGTACATAATCTTCCAAAGTAAAGGGATTGTGTTTGTTTGTTTTTTAATCTTGGCTTTCTCAACATTACTGAGACTTTCCTGTTTTTCACAAATAATAATCTGGGGCTCCATAAGGAATAAATCTTGGGAAGATGAATTGGTTATTAATATAAAATGGCTATTAGTGTAAAATCCGTGTATAATGCAGCAAATATAGTAATGGACTTTGGATGGAATGTAAATTTAACTTGGTTTGTGTGTTTGGATTTTTTAAAAAACATCATTTCAAATAGATTTTTCATTTGAGTCTTTTCCTATGCTTGATTTGTGCTTATTTTGCACTCATTATACCTTATCATGGAAAAGCTGATTTTCTTTGACACACGCACACTTACACACACACACACACATTGATGCTGGACTTGTTTCTGGGCCTTTTTATTGTCCCCAGCTATTCTCCTAAAATAATGTTATTTACACAAGGGGTTCTGCTGACTGATGAAAAAGCCCATCCAATAAAATGCCTCTAATATTTACTTGAAAGCTTCAGTGTGTTTTGAGCTAATTTTTCCTGGCGTACGCTTTCTAGTTTAGAAGCACTTGGAAATTAAGATGAATGAATGAATGTCATTCTCCGTGTCGAAACACTACATGGCAAAATTCATTGATTGCCAAAGAGATCCTTCTGCAACCTGATAGCCACCCGATGTTTTTGACAAGGAAGCCCAATTGGCAGAGACATTGGGAGCGATTTCTCAACTTTGGCAGCTTTTAAGACATGCAGACTTCAACTCCCAGAATTCCCACTGGCTGGGGAATTCTGGGAGTTGAAGTCCGCTCGCATTTAAAATTGCCAAGGTTGAGAAATATTGATCCAAACTAGCGTGTTTCAAAGTGATTAGGTAGGAGAAGGATGCTGAAGGCTAATCCACCCATTCTTGTTTCTGATTTGACTGAAATATAATATTGTGACTTCTGTGCATACAACATTAGCTCTAACAGCACAAACACATCCAACACAAACACATTTAAATGTATCTTTCAGTTGGGCCAATTCTTCGTTTAGTGAACAGCTATTGAGTAGCAAAAGCAGAGGCATATAAATCTACCCCTTTAGCCTGTAATCCTACCCTCGGTCCCATTGAACTCCACAAGGCATATCTTGGAAGTCATACATTAATCTGGGCTCTACATCTTTTCTCATAATTTTGCACATCAATGCCTCCACATATTGTGTGGAATTAGGAAGACGAGACAGCTCCATTTTAATACTGCCATTAAAACAGCACCTTGCCCTGATATCCTAGGAACCAGATTAGCTCCTCTGTTTTTCTAGGAGGTTAGCTGGAATGAAATCTTTCAAAACTACCTCACTTAGCGTTCCTTCCTTCCTTCCTTCCTTCCTTCCTTCCTTCCTTCCTTCCTTCCTTCCTTCCT
>BLBF01000069.1:4587287-4615701 GCA_015471245.1 Laticauda colubrina
TTTCTTTCTTTCTTTCTTTCTTTCTTTCTTTCTTTCTTTCTTTCTTTGTCTCTCTTCTGAGCAAGGGCACCGAAAGGTGGTCCTTTTGCAGACACATAGAGCTTGGTTCCTACCTTCCCAAAATCATTTGGCTTAGAAAATGAAACCTGATTTGTAGACTTGGGAAAACTGAGACTGCAAACTATGGATACAGAAGGACTCTGCACAGTATTCCATATTAACCCTAATCAAATGAAGTAATATTTGAGCTCCATAGGAATTACTTTTAATTATTTAAACAAAAGGTCAGGAAAAGGAAAAATAAGCTGCCTTTTGCCAACCACAGTGCCTAATAAATCTGTTGAATTATGAAAAGATATAGAGGTGGCCACTAACTTGGATGGAGAACTAGTCTATCAAGAGGTACAGAATAACAGAGTTGGAAGAGACCTCAGAAGGGACCTTCTAATCCAACCCCCTGCTCAAGCAGGTGACCCCATACCATTCCCAACAAACAGCTGTCCAGTCTCTTCTTAAAAACCTCCAGTGATAAAGCAGCCCCAACCTCTGGTCTTGAGGACTGTCTAATCCCCAGGCGAGAAGTCACCTGCTTCCAAATACCAATTGCAAATGAGCCAACAAGGGGAGAATTTCAGGCTCCATTTCCTTGTGAACATCTGGGAGAAAGATAATGCTGAACTAAGATGAAACCTGGTCTGATCCAAGAGGATAACCTGTACTAAAATACATCTCAGAACGGATTTCTTTCCCCCTGGGTGATGGTGGTGATGTTAATGACAGTGATGTGAACCAACTTATTATCAATGTTTCCGAACCTTGGTTGTTTTAAGACAAATGGATGTCAACTCCCAGAATTCTGGGAGTTGAAGTCTACCTGTCTTAAAGTGCCCAAGGTTGAGAAACATTGATATTATTACCACCCCCACAGCATAATTCACTAACCAAAGAGTTCTAATCTCACAGCCATTCAACAGCCCAGGTTGACCAATTTGCCAACATGACTCAAAGTCCAACTTGCCAGAATATTAAATTAATACTAGAACTCCCCCATTTCACCCAACACAATGACAACCCTCTGGAAGAGCCAGTGCAAAAAATTCCTCTTTATATTTGGGTTAAAATGTCGGGGCCCTGCAAAGATCCACTGGAAAAAAACAGTCACTCTTATATTTGATCTGTTGCTTTGGCTATATTAAACATCCACCTTGGGGACTAGAAAGTTCTGCGCATCTAAACAGCCTGCCTTCATAAGACCTATATTCATACCAGACATTTTGGATCTGGCAAAGATGGGACGACCATCTGTTGTTTTTTTCCTGGCACTTTCCTTGCAATTTAAATAAGCCTTTTATTCTCTTAGTGTTTTTTTATTATTATTATTGTTTTTATAAGTATGCTGCAAACTGAAAGATGAGCTGAAAATGGGGGAAAAAATAAGAGTAACAGTCACACCTGATTGATATATTTTTGCCATTCTAAATTGGGGATTTGCCTGATCCAGTTTGGAAAAAAATAATAATAAAGGAATGATCAGCTCTTATCGACTTTTTCAATGGTTCAAAATGACTCATTAAACACTCTACTTTCGATACTTGCTGCCTTTAGCGTTCTGTTATGCTGCAAACTTCACCCGTTTTATGTTTCTCAATCCTTACTTTGAGACAGCCCCCCGCCCCCACTTAACTGAGACTGAAGTTATCCCATCCTTATATCTTTTGCTACAGTGGGCCTCCTCCAACACAAAACAACGGGGTCTCCCCGAGGCATTATAAAGTGGTACTAACACTTGACACAATCTTGACTCTATCTCTATCCCTCTTTCTACGGATCTTTCTTTCTGATGGTCACAAATTCCTCATGCAAAAAGACTTTTCACACTGGAAATGCTCAAGGGAAACTCAATCCATCCTCTTTGAAAATATAGCTAGTAAGGCCAGGCAAGGCAAGGTGGAGCTTCAAACGAGATTCTTTCCCCTTTTCAGAGAAAAATTAGCTTAACATCTCCAGGGAACAATGTTTGGCCGAGACCTCGTTGGCCACTTTCTAACCAAGCCCCTTTCCTGCTGTGCAATGCCAATGACCACACGTCACATCCAATGTCTCTGCTGTCCCGCGGTCTTTAAACCTGGGGAAAGAGAGAGAGACTTTGGAAAATAGCAATTAGGCCTAGACTTATATCCCACTTCACAGTGCTTTACAGTCCTATCTAAGCAATTTACAGAGTCAGCCTCTATGCCACCCCTATTCCCACAAAAATCTGGACTGCACCATTCAGTTTAAAAGCCGGATTAGGTTTGAGGTTGGATAGCGCAATTTTTCATGCCTGCTCTTTGGGTTTTTTTTTTTTAATGTCCTCTTGAAATGATTCTCTCCTTTCCTGTAAATCAATCAAGGAAGCAAAAAAGGTGTCTCTTAATCGAACCCATCAACTATCCAGTTGTAACTTTCCACACCAAGAAAGCACGGACCTCGTAAGATTTTTTTTTAATTTTCCCCTCCCAGGCAAACCTCCGGGAAGGAGGAGGAAAAAAACCACCACAAACAATGGTTCGGATGTGTGCGTACCATTCCATTCCCCCTGGTTTGCAAACAGAAAGTTGCTTTTTCCATTTGCAGTGTATACTTAACTCAAGATGTTTTCCTTCAGCATAGGGTGTGTATGAGACAGGCCTTGGCAGAGGAAGAGTCCTCTTTTACCAGTCTCCTTGGCTGGAGGGGTAGGAGAGGGATGAATCAGGGGAGTTAGGGTTAGAGAATAATCAGACCGATGGGGGTTCATAGAGAAGCAGCCTTTCTCAACACAGCCAAACACCTAGCAAAGTTTTTCCCCTTCATTCTTGTGCATTAAATGGTTTGCATTTTGTTGTCCCAAACAGCTCAAAGAAAAAAAGTGGATTTGATGGATGCTATTATTTCAAGTTTCGACAAATGGCGAGTCGGCTGGGAGGTCTCTATGAAACTCCATGTGAAAAGATACAGAGAGGAGAAAGACATGGAGCTTGTACACCGGAGCGCGTTGGGGGAGAGGGAAAGGGGGAAAAGGGAAAAGAAAACTGAGAAAACAGATGTTGCCCTGTGTAGACAAAATAAAAAAAAATTAAAAAAGAAGTTGGGATCGGTGGGTTAGTTATTAGGAAGCAGGTGTTAGCTATGTAGAAAAGCCACTTATCCAGAAATCTCTTCCCGTTGTTCCTTGTTTCGGCGCACTTTGGCTGCATGCAGTTCCTGAAAAAGATGGAAGTGATAATCGGTGTGAAACGCAGCACAGGAGTTTGCAGGGATAAACACCTTGGTGGCTGGATTGCCCATCTTCACACACATTACAGGTAGTCCTCGACTTACGACCACAGCTGAGCCCAAAATTTCTGTTGCTAAGCGAGACAGCTGTTAAGCGAGTTTTGCCCTATTTTCCTTGCTACAGTTGTTAAGTGAATCACCGCAGTAGTAACTGTCATGCCCTTGTTGGAGTTGGATTCTGAGGAGATTGAGCAGCTGACAGGGAGTGGGAGGATGGCTCCGGTGGCTGTGGAAGAAACAGGGAAGGGCACAGTCCAGCTGGGCATTCAGAGAAGACTCACGTCCACCCCCTCTTCATCCTAGGGCATGCAGGGAGGAACAGAGAAGGGAGCAACGTGGGTTACAGGGGTAAAAGGCCCTGATTCCCTTCATTAGCTGCAGCTAGGAGAACAGGATAATAAAGGGTGTTTGTGCACAGGACTATTCTGGAAGCAAAGCGTGCTTTATCTTTGTTTGTCATGTCTTATCTGGGTTTTGGCATCCTCCCAACTGTGGGTGCTGCGTTATTCTTTGAAAGTCTGCAATTTATCTTCCTGGCCTGCCAGGTTAATTACTTCAGTGTGGTTTGTGTTGGGTTTTTTTATTTCTAATTATCTTTACTTTGGGTTCGGACTGCATTTCTGCTCTTTGTACACTGTTTTTTTAAGAGTTTGTTATCAAGCCGAAGATAATTGAACATTGGGGCCAAGTTGGAGGCATTAAAGGGAATTTATTCTACTTTTGTGACTTTGTTATTTTTGTGTCATGCCCCGGGTCATCACAGTAACATGGCTGTTAAGTGAACCTGGCTTCCCCATTGACTTTGCCTGTCGAAAGGTCGCAAAAGGGGATCATGTGACACTGGGACACTGCGACCATCAAAAATATGAGTCAGTTGCCAAAAGGCTGAATTTTGATCACCTGAAAATGGAGAATGCTGCCATGGTCATAAGCAGGGGTGGGATTCAAATTTTTTAACAACCAGTTCTGTGGGCATGGCTTTGGTGATGGGCGTGGCTTGGTGGTCATGTGACTGAGTGGACATGGCTGGTGGTCATGTTATTGGCTGGGTGTGGCCAACTCAATAACACTCACATCGAGGCACGCATCTCCTCGCCTGGCCTCTCATGATTGTGGGGATGTTGCAACAGTCATAAGTATGAAAAATGGCCATAAGTCACTTTTTTCAGTGCCACTGTAACTTTGAATGGTCCCTCCACACAAGCAAAGTACCAGTAAAGGGGGTAAAAAACTCCAGAGAAGTTCCAGAGAAAGGAAGTCTAGTCCTGCCAAGAATGTAATAAGGGTTAACGGAGAGGCAGTTTCCGCAAGCAACACCAGAATGTTTCCTTCCTGCCTTCCTTACAGGATTAGCCCAGTAATTTCTTCTAACAACCGGTTCTCCCAACTGCTTAGAATGTTAACAACCGGTTCTAGTGAATAGGTGCAAACTGGTAGTCCTGGTAATCCCAGTCCTGGTCATAAGGATGAAAAACGGTCCTAAGTCCCTTTTTTCAGAAACTTCAAACAGTCATTAAATGAACTGGTGTAAGTCAAGGACTGCCTATACTCCCATAGGACTGTGGATGGAAAGTTGGGAGAGGCAGAGAGGGCAGGAAACATACCTCCTCTTATCTTAGAGCATTTTTTTCTCTCAACCCTGGCACTTTTATGATTCGTGGACTTCAACTCCCAGAACTTCTCAAGTTGAAGTTGAAGTCCATGCATCTGAAAAGTTCAAAGTCAACAAAGCGTGTTGGGTATGAGTGAGAAGAGAGGGGTCCTTGGTGGTCTCCGAGCTTGGTCGTTTTCTTGCAGACATTTCATTTCCCAAACTAGGTAACATCATCAGTGCTAGTAGTTGGGTAATGAAATGGCTGCAAGAAAACAGCCAAGCTCAGAGAGCACCAAGGACCCATCTGAGCTGCAAATATTCTCCTTTAATAGTTAAGAAGATCTTGGGTTCATTTCAGGGCACTTCCCCCACCAGGTGTGTCCTACCCATGGCCCCAGCTGGTGTCCATATTGACAGTTACATGTTAGCAATAGCACTTAGACTTATATACCACTTTACAGTGCTTTACAGTCTTCTCTAAGCAGTTTATAGAGTCAGCCTATCACCCTCAACATTTTACCAACCTCAGAAAGATGGAAGGCTGAGTCAACCTTGAGCCTGGTGAATTGCCCAATTGCAGGCAGCCGGCAGTCAACAGTCGCCTGCAGTACTGCACTCTAACCACTGCGCCATCGAGGCACATATAACGGTAAAGATTCCCCTCGCAAATCCGTGCTAGTCATTTCTGGCTCTAGGGGGCACTGCTCATCTCTGTTACAAAGCCGAAGAGCCAGCGCTGTCCGAAGACGTCTCCGTGGTCATGTGGCCGGCATGACTAAACGCCTTCGAAGGCACACAGAACGCTGTTCCCTTCCCACCAAAGGGGTCCCTATTTTCCTACATGCATTTTTTACATGCTTTCGAAACTGCTAGGTTGGCAGAAGCCGGGACAAGGAATGGGAGCTCCCTCCATGACGCGGCGCTAGGGATTCAAACTGCCAAAACTGCCAACCTTTCTGATTGACAGTGAGCCTCCACGTCTCTTGCACATACTGCTATGAACTAATATTTTGTCTTTACCCGCAGCTTCACAAGAGGGGCAGCTTAAGGCCGAAAAACATGTCCTGCTGGGATTTGTCGGCGCATTTACCTTTTCGCGGAGTCTCTCCCTCAAGGCAGCTAGGTGAGCTTCGCGGATCTCCTTGCTGAGCTCCATCTTGTAGTTGAGTTTCTCCTCAGCCAGCCGGCTGAAGTTGTTGTTCTCTTCCAGAGCCTTGTGTAACACTTCCCGCTCGTGTTCCCGCTTCTCTGCAAGCTGCTTCAGGACTTGAGCTTCCTGGTTCTGCAAGAAAACCCATAAAAGCAGAGGCAGTTCAGGAGCTCCCGGGTAGCCAACAAACGTCTGGGAAACTGTCCCAGCAGCATCATTACAATGGATTTTTTTTTAAGTCTGGGAGACAATCACAACTTCTGGCTCTCTTAGATCAGAGGACTGGTAGTCCTTGACGTGACGTAGATCAGGGGTTTCCAAACTTGGCGACTTGAAGATCTGTGGACTTCAACTCCCAGAATTCCCCATATAATTCCCCATAAAGTATGTTTGTGTGTGCTTGTGTGTTGTTTTGCTTTTTCTCCTAATCAAGGAAGCACTGAGAACATTCTCACCAACACTGACAAGGCAAGCTACTTGTATACTGTATGCACAAAAAATCAAATCCCACTCCCTTCTAGCCCTGATGATGTTACCTAGTTGGGTAATGAAATGTCTGTTAGAAAACAACCAAACTCTAAGACTACCAAGGACACGACAGTCCTCCTCCTCCTCCTCCTCCTCCTCCTCGCACTGAAGATGTTACCTAGTTTGGTAATGAAATGTCTGCAAGAAAACAATCAAGCTCAGAGAGTACTAAGGACCCCACAATCCTCCTCCTCCACCACTTCCTTCTAGCCCCGAAGATGTTACCTAGTTTGCATAATGAACCAAGAAAACAATCGAACTCAGAGAATAGCAAGGATCCCACAGTCCTCCTCCCCCTCCTTCTTCTCCAACCCCACTTCCTTCTAGCACTGATGATGTAACCTACTTCTGTAAAGAAATGTCTGCAAGCAAACAATCCAGCTCAGGGAGCACTAAGGGTCCTTGCAGTTCAGCCCAGAGCTACAAACATTCTCTCCTGTGCAAATTGTTAACCATGTTAAGCACTTAATGATCAAACAGTAGTATTGTATATATGGTTTTGATTGGAATTTCTTGGTCAGATTTCTGCCTGAATACATACTGTACAGTATTTCAGAGAAATTTCAGGCCTAGGGTCCCAAGGATTTCCCCAGATATTCATCAGCACATGGGGTTTTTTTTAGCTGCTACAACCAGGGAATTGTGAGAATTTGCCTGAAGATAAATTTGGGGGAAATGTCCATCAGCAATGCATGGACCATTGTAGACCTCCCCTTACCTTCCTCCTCTCTTCGGCAGCTTCCAATCGCTTCTGCAGCTCCTCCAAGGACAGGTCCCTCTTCTTGGGGGGAGAGGAGAGGACGGGGCTCTCTGGAGACAGGTCAGAGGGCGACTTCAAAATCACTTCAAAGCTTTGGCCAGAAGCCCTCTTGTCCAATTGCTTGACCTCCATATCTGAGCAAGGGAAAAGGATTATGGGTCAAATTTCCTGAAAAGTATTGTGGCATCATTTCTGGTCCTTATTCAGAATAGAATTAGAATAGAAATAGAATAGAATAGAGGATAGAAAATAGAATAGAGTATAGAATATTGGCCAAGTGGGATTGGACACACAAGGAATTTGTCTTGGTGTAAATGCTCTCAGTGTACATAAGAGAAAAGATACATTTGTCAAGAGTCAAGAATCATCAGGTCCAACACTTAATGATAGTCATAGGGTACAATAAGCAATCAAATCATGCTCGGAAGTAGTCCATAAAAATCGTAAGGATACAAGCAACAAAGTTAGTCATACAGTCACAGGTGGGAAGGAATTGGTGATAGGAGTGATGAGAAGATTAATAGTAATAGTAGTGCTCATCAATAGATTCATTCTTTCTTCACTATCCTCAGTTTGTTCTCTCCCATCTAGTCAAGAATCCATCACCAAAGTATTTAAATGTGTCTTTCTCCATAACCATTGAATCCAATTCTGTGAGTTGCATAGATAACTTCGTTCTGAACACTCACAGGAAACCAATGAAATTTGTATTGATAAAAAAGCTACCCACTATATAAATAGGCTGTCAAATTGATGTTGCATTATGCATCCAGCATTGCTGTGATGGATCCAACAGACTACTGACAAGTTGCTCAAGCCCAGTTAAAAATGTGAACTGTCCTTTGCTGAATCTACAAAGGTTTATCATAAACCTGAGAGTTGGTGGCCAATATTTCTGAGCTGGTGGCCAGTATTTCTCTCTAAGAGCTGATTTTTGGGATAAGCAACTTAAGATAGAATAGAATAGACTTCTTTATTGGTCAAGTGTGATTGGACACACAAGGAATTTGTCTTGGTGCAAATGCTCTCAAGTGTACATAGAAGAAAAGATACAAGATTCAGATGGAGCTGCCTGTGTGGGAATGGCTAGCATAGAAGCAAAGTAAAAAAAAACAAAAAACACTGATCCAGCTAGTAGCAACCACCCTACTTAAGCCTGATAATCTATCCAGGCCTTTTTTTTTCAAGACCATTATAATGTCTAATGGTAGTGAATTTGTAATATTTAGCTACACTTAGTGTAAATCATTTTATGGGTCCTGGACTCCACAGAATTTCAATGGAGGACCCTAAATGAGTCCCTTGGTGCTCTCTGAGCTTGGTAGTTTTCTTGAAGACCTTTCATTATCAAACTAGCTAACATTATCAGCGCACTGATGATATTGTCTAGATTGGTAATGAGATGTCTTTAAAAAGCCCCCAAGCTCAAAGGGCACCAAGGACCCCCCAGTTCAACCCTGAACTGCAAATTAGATTAGACTAGGGCATAGAGTATAGAGTGTAGAGTAGAGTAGAATGAAACTTTATTGTCACTTTAAATGTACACTAATCAGCATATATTAAAATGAAATTTCATTGCATTCAGCTCTCAAAAGATAACCATTATGCATATACCCACACACACATATATGACATAGAAAAACACCACAGTCTAGTTCAAATGTCTACATATACATGGTGAAAAAAGAATCCTGCAAATTTACAAGACAAGATGGCTTAGGAAACAAAACTATTACAGAATCTACTATAAATTATCTTCTATCAAGACCCAAAGTTTCTAACATGGTGAGAAAAAGAGCAGAACCAATTGTTGTCCTTATATCTATCAATATCTTCGTTGTGAGTGAATGTGTGTTGGGGAGAAAGGGAGGGAGGGAAGAAGGAAGGAGAGTAAGGGAAGGAAGGAAATAAATTACTAGCACAAGAAGAAAGGGAAGAATCCTTGATAGCAACTGAGAACATGTCTGTTTGCCCTCTTGCAATTTAATTCCCTGGTTCCATGTTCTATAGCAGTGATGGCAAACTTTTTTGTTGTGGTGTGCCAAAAGCGCGCAAGTACGCATGATGGCACCCACAATGCAATGTGCACTGCCCCCTCTGCGCATGTATGCACAATATCCCTGCCCTGCTCCCTTACCTGCACTGCACATGCCCACACCTCCCAGCTGATTTTCGACCCGTTTGAGGCTGTTTTTGCTCTCCCGGAGGCTTGAGGGAAGCCTCTGCAGCCTCGGGAGGCCGAAAAACGGGCCTTCCGGAAATACCGGAAGTGCTGAAACAGGCCCATTTTCAGCCTCCCAAGGTTCGCCATCACGGTTCTACAGTCTGGAGCATGAACTTCCATAAGGCATTTGTTCTAGACTTTGAAGGGTGTTCTTGTAACCATCCTTAATCGCCTTTTTTCTCAAGGCTATTTTCTCCTGGCTCTTTCCCCATAGGGCTTCATTACTTTGTTTTTTGAATCTGTTCTCTGAATTTGTCATTAAATGCTCTGCCCAGAACCTGATCCAGGACTTGGGATGGAGCCCCGCCAAAAACAGTGGAAGAGTAAATTCCCGCAAGTCAAAAATTATACTGCTGACTCATGTGCTTTCTCAGTCAACTACAGGTAGTCCTCGTGTTACAACCACAACTGAGCCCAAAATTTCTGTTGCTAAACGAAACAGTTGTTCATCAAGTTTTGCTACCTTTTATGAACTTTCTTGCCACAGTTCTTAAGTGAATCATTGCAGTTGTTCAGTGAGTAACACTGTTGTTAAGTGAATCTGGCTTCCCCATGGACTTTGCTTGTCAGAAGGTCATAAAAGGGGATCATGTGACTCCTGGGACACTGTAACTGTCATAAATATGAGTAGGGTGCCAAGCGGCCAAATTTTGATCACATGACCACGGGGATACTGCAACGGTCAAAAGTATAAAAAGCAGCTGTTGTATCTTTCAATGGTCACTAAACAAACTGCCGTCAGTCGAGGACCACCTGTACGGATGCTTCTTTCTTCCACCATTCCCAAAGCTTAACAAGCATTTTCCTTTGCCTTTCTCGGGTTTAATGGTGTGCCCTAGTTTCGAGAATGATGAAATCATGATTGCAAAGTTACTGCAAGCTCTGGTTCTCTTAAGCTTATAGAGGCAGTGCTGCAACACACACACACACACACACACACACACACACGGTGTGTGTCTTGCAATGCTGTGACAATGCTTGCATCACTCTCCATGTCCTCCCTGTGGAGTCTACTCTAGTA
This sequence comes from Laticauda colubrina, assembly GCA_015471245.1. Lineage (NCBI taxonomy): Eukaryota > Metazoa > Chordata > Lepidosauria > Squamata > Elapidae > Laticauda > Laticauda colubrina. Next base: position 4,597,862 of record BLBF01000069.1, read on the forward strand.
GGCGGCAGTTGGCTGTTGACATCACTGGAGTTTTCCTGCTGTGGGAGACATTAGCTCTCAATGCAATTATCACATCCGGAATGATTGGTCTAAAGTTGGTTGGCCTATTCACCATTTTTTGAAGATGTCCCAAAGGGGCTTTTGCAAAAGACAACTGGACTTTCTTGTTTTTCCTTGAGGACATTTCGCTTCTCATCCAAGAAGCTTCTTCAGTTCTGACTGAATGGCGGAGAATGGAAGGATGTATATTCCTTGCAGTCATCTGGTCATTAGTACTCTTTCTGAGAGTTATTGAGTCCACATTCTGGACAGAGAGGACCACTGGTTTGAAAGAGGAGTCAAAGAGGCCATTTACAGCCCTCTCTCAACAGAAGGAGAGGGACACGACATCATCTATTGTTCTGACCCAGGCTTAGCAGAACCAAGAAGCAGACTCCTTGTCCTGAAAAAACCCTCTTTATTTAGTTACTGTGAATTCATGGCATTCACACACAGAAAAATCCCAGCAATAATCCTCCCAAGGATTAATTGCAAGAACAGACCTTGGATAGTTGCCAGGCCAAGAACTTCCAGTAGCCTGCAAATTAAATACCTGGCAAGGAGTCTGTGAGGCACGAACTCTGATAAGCAAATCTTCCCAAAGAAATCTGAGCTAACTGTCTCCTGCAACCACCACTGCCCTTTTGCTTCAGGAAGGTGCCATTCAGTGTCCACGTGTGTCTTTCCTTCCGAATTGTCCCCTGATGCTTAATTATTCTCTCCTGACAGCTCTGCGCATACACACATCTGGAACAGGCTCCAGCTGTTCTTCTTCCCCACTTATCTCTGATTCTGTAGGCATCTGGGAAATGTCAAGCAGCCCGGGCCCTATCTCTGCTTCCGACACAGAGCATCCATCAGAGCCTTCCCCAGACTCCAGGACCGGCCCAAGGACCTCCTCATCATCATCATCCAAGTCTGCCACCAGGTCCGCTGGCAGCTGGTGGACCACAACATCTATCTCCAGTCTACAACATAGTCCTTTCAGCAGTCCCAAGAAGTCTCCACACCCATTTGCACTATTCAAGTGACCTGACCCCCAGGGCACAGATCAACCTCCAAGTGGCCTCAATGACTCTCAGAGGGAATACCAACGACTAGATGACTGCAAGGAATATACATCCTTCCATCCTCCACCATTCACTCAGAACTGCAGAAGCTTCTTGGATGAGAAGTGAAAAGTCTTCAAGTAAAAACAAAGTCCAGTTACCTTTGGAAAAAGCACCTTTGGGGCAACCATGACATAGATGACTGACAATCTCCATAAATGGCTTTTTGAAGATGCATTTGCTCCCCTGCAGTCATCTGGAACTTCACTCTGTTGTTCTTAACTTTTATTTCAGGGAATTAACTCTCTTCTTTCCAACATAAATCAGTGGTTGTATTAATATATGTGTGAAAATCCTTAGATTATTTTTGAATCTTTCAACTGTGCTTTTTAAAACCTAGAGCTATCCTCATGAGGAAGACCAGCCAAATGTGGCTTATTTTATTTATCAGGCAGACAGCTTGGTCTAATATTTAAGGCCCCGGGTTACAGTCGGGAAGACGGTGAGTTCTAATCCTGCCTTTCTTAGGATGGATAACTTTCAGCCAATCTGCAGGAGGTAGTGAATTCTTATCTCGCTTTAGGCACGAAAGCCAGTTTGGTGACTTTGAGTGAGTCACCTAGAGACTGTGAATTCTCGTACTGCATGAATGGGCAGCTGGGCAAATTAGTGACAGTCAATCTCTCAGCCAAACCCATTTCACAGGATTAGTTGTAGGAAAAATAGGAGGAAGGCGTAGAAGTATTCACTGCCTTGCACAGCTTATAAAAATAATAAAGGCGGGATGTAAACAAATAAAAGAAATTATTCAAATGTTGAGGCTTCCTGATTCCATGTCAGTTCAGGGCAGCTTACAAATTGAAAGCTTACTCATTTAAAAAAAAGATTACAAATTCTTAGCTGACTGGAAGATCAGCAGACCTAGCCGGAAGGGAGATATAACTAAAAGGGATCCTATAACCACTGTTGTGTCAAGGCCTGGAAGAAGTTTTTAGCAGTTTTCTGACCATCATAAGAGTGGAAAACCCACAAATCGATTTCAAAAGTATGGCTAAATAAAGCAGATGATCAGTTTTGGCAGCTTGCTGAATTTTTAGCCATGTGATTTGCTGAATACTTGTAAGCCCCAGAGGTTGGGTTGTACAATCCAGGAAGCTAATAGCCTCCATTCACATAGAGTATCAAAATGGTACATGTTCGTTTAATCTGCAAAGCTAAAGAATGTGAAAGAGATGGACGGTTTCTATATGCAATATATAAATACAAATAAAGTTAAAACCCAACCAAATTAAGCTTATAGCAAAGTGGCACAATTCTAAGCAGAGTTTTTAAAGATCTCACTGCCTTCCTTGGGAGTTAAAAGAAAATAAGGATTGAGTCACATGCACATTTACATCACCCCATTACTCTGGTGATTTGCAGCTGTCTGTATGAATTGTTCTTTTTAAAACTTTTTCTTATATTATTTACATACTGTAAAGCTCAGCTTTTTTCTCCATATGCCAGTTTTGCATCGTGACGAAGGCGTGGCCTAGAAACCAGGAGACAGTGAGTTCTAGTCCCACCTTAGGCATCACAGCCGGTTGGGTGACTTTGAACCAATTTGGACCAGGAACTTATGAGTTCTAGTTCTGCTATAGGCACAAAAGCCAACTGGGTGATTTTGGGCCAACTGGCAGGAGATGGTGAGTTCTAGTCCCGCCTTAGGCATGAAAGCTGGCTGGGTGACTGTAGGCCAATCACCAGGAGATGGTGGGATTTAACTTGGAAATAAGGAGAAACTTTCTGACAGTGAGAACAATCAACCCATGGAACAAAAGTTGCCCTTGGGAGTTATGGGAGCATCATCACGTGAGACTTTCAAGAAGAGGTTGGACTGCCATTTGTCAGAAATGGTCTCCTGCTTGGGCAGGGGGTTGGACTAAATGACCTACAAGGTCCCTTCCAACTCTGATTATGTGTTATCTGTTAGTCCCGCTATAAGCACGAAAGCCGGCTGGGTGACTCTGGGCCCATCATTCTCTCTCAGCATAATCTACCTGTCAGAATTGTTTTTGTAGGGAAAACAGGAAAATGAGAAGAAGAAGGAGTATTAGACATGCTCATTGCTTTGGGTTATTTATAAAGGTGGGATAAAAATCTAGTTAGTTAATAATAAATAAATGGGAACCTTAGCAAACCAATGCAAGACATTCTTCAAAGCAGGGCTTCAAAGCAGGGCTCTCCCTGTTGCTACTTCTGTCAGCTAAACTGCAGAATGGATGAGTCCTGAGGGAATCAGAGAACCTAATCAGAATAGACTCGAACAGACAGCGGAACCAGCTTGTCTGCCCCTTCATTTCCTGCAGTGGTGTCTCCTCTCGTATGAACACAAGGCACTATTTGCGGTTTCCCTGTTTGTTTGATGGATGGACCCTTTGCACGCTCAAAGCAGCAGATGGTCTTTCTGTTGCAACAGAAAGGTGAACATAGTTTTCCTCAATAAATTCATTCATTCATCAATTATAACTCAGCTGGGCCCAGCCTGGGCCGCAGACAAGATGCAGCTGGTCAGGAAAGACGTGAATGCGTGCATCTCACTTGAAATCGCAATGATTTATATCTGTCTTCTGCAGTTGGTCTTCCATGTGTTCGTTTCCCTCCTTGAACTAGCAAGGGGGATTGTTTATTTATTTATTTCATCTTACTTGTCAAGCGCTTACAAGATAATAGGTATAAGTATAAACAGGAAATAGGTATGAATAAATGGGGACAATAAGACAGGGACGGGAGGCACGATGGTGCGCTTATGAACGCCCCTTACAGACCTCTTGGGAATGGGGTGAGGTCAATAGTGGATAGTTTGAGGTTAAAGGAGTGGGGGCTACAGGGTGTAACAACAGAGTCAGGTAGGGCATTCCAGGCATTGACCACTCGGTTGCTGAAGTCGTACTTTCTGCAATCGAGTTTGGAGCGGTTTGCCTTGAGTTTGTTTCTGTTGTGTGCTCTTGAATTGTTGTGGTTGAAGCTGAAGTAGTCATTGACTGGTAGGATATTGTAGCAGATAATTTTGGGCACTATGCTTAAGTCCCACTGTAGGCGGTGTAGTTCAAGGTTGTCAAAATTTCAAGCCTGGTGGTGTAGGCAGAGGAGTGTAATACTCTTCTCGTGAAATACTTCTGGACTTGCTCAATTGTATTGATGTCCTTTATACAGTGTGGATTCCAGGCAGATGAGCTGTATTTGAGTATTGGTCTAGCAAAGGTTTTGTATGCCCTAGTTAGCAATTCAAGGGACCAGTTTGTGGTTCTGCAGGTTGTAAGGCATGTGGGTCACTTACCTCCATACTGGTAGATGGTATTTGGATGCGGCTGGGTGTGGAAACAGGAACAGATCAGCGAAAGCAGAGACAGTTCCTTCATTTTCTCTTTGTAAGCTGGAAAAAGCAGAATAAAAATGCAAGTTGAGCATGGTTTAATGCAGCTTTCCATAATCTAATGCTCACCATAGATGGCCGATCCTATAAACCCCATCCAGTGTGACCAAAGTTGACTTGTTCTACCGTACTTCATTGGGCACATAAATATGCTTTGATACTACAGGATATGGGATGGTCAAGGGGGAATTTTAGGATGGAGGTCCTAGAATCACCCCTCAAATTGACTTTGAAATATTTATTGGTTTATTTGTGCAATTGATAAGACCGCCCAAGTCACAAATTTTGACTCTAGGTAGCCAAAATAGGATTAAGAAACAGAGATAAACAATAAACATAAAACCCCAACAATGCAATATGTAAACACTGCAAACTGAGAGGTCCCCAAAACCAGATATTCAGAATTTTAACCCATTTTTGAGAAACGCTCATCATCCAGCATCCTAACTGACTGCTTGGGGGTGGGAAAAAAACTAGTTTTTGAAACTATCCAAAGATTTGGGCATGCATAGTTAACACAGACCACTTGGGTCCCATGCATCTGTCTGAAATGGTATAGGGTTTCCTGTCGAAGCAGGAGGTTGGACTCGAAGACCTCCAAGGTCCCTTCCCACTCTGTTATTCTATTCTATTCTATTCTATTCTTATTCTTATTATTCCTATTCTATTCCATCTATTCTATTCCTTTTTCTGTTTCTGTTTCTATTCTGTTCTATTCTAATTCTAATTCTATTCTATTCCATTCCATTCCATTCTATTTGTCATATTTTTATAAGCCATATTCATAAGCACTTTCAATGTTTTTTAAATCAATGGCTGTTTCTTGAGACTTAATGCAGGTAAACCTTAACTTATGGCCCCAAGTGAGCCCAGCATTTCCATTGCTAAGCCAGGGAGTTTGTTAAGTGAGTTTTGCCCCATTTTACGACCTTTTTTTGCCACCGATGTTAAGTGAATTACAGCAGTTAAGAGAATCCTATGGTCATTAAGTGAATCTGGCTATTAAGGAGAAACCTCCTAACAGCCAGGGCAATAAACCAGTGGAACAGCTTGCCACCAGAAGTTGTGGCTGCTTCATCACCGGAGGTTTTTAAGAAGAAACTGGACTGTTTGAAATGGTGTAGCATATCCTGTTTGAACAGTGGGCTGGATAGAAGACCTCCAAAATCCCTTCCAGCTCTATTCTGACTTGATTGATTGATTGATTGATTGATTTTGTTGGTCAGAAGCTAGCTGAGAAAGTTACAAAGGGTGATCACTTGACCCGAGGAGAGTGACATTGTCATAAATACATGCTAGTTGCCAAGCGCCCAAATTTTGATCACATGACCACAGGGATGCTGCCATGGTTGTAAACATGAAAACCGGTCATAAGTTGCTCTTTTTCAGTGCCACTGTAACTTTCAACTGTCATTAAAAGAATGGTTGAAGACTACCATATACTATAACTTATGTCCCTTTAACTATTGATTGTCTATCAAACAACAACACCTGCTTATCTCAGGTCCTTTGGAAGGACTTGATAGAAGGATAAAAATGCCAAATCCAGTATAAACATCTGGCTAACTATGTGACCAACCATAACACAATGATTGAAAGACATAAAATAGGTGGTAACAATGATGGATTCAAATAAGGCCAGCCTTGGAATACTGCATCCAGTTTTGGTCACCACGACGTTAAAAAGATGTTGAGATTCTAGACTTATCTTCGTTCTTGTCTGTTTGCCTCTGAAAAACTCGCAGGGAAGGGACTTCATGAGGTAAGACGATGATCCATGTCATGTTTTGTAAGTCTGACCCGTTGCTTGAAAAGAAGGGAAAATAGCCAGCATGCACAATGGCCTAAATAGGCAGCTGTAGAAACCAATTGCCACCCTCGTAGTGTTCAATCGATCAGAGTAGAACTGGAAGGGACCTTGGAGGTCTTCTAGTCCAACCCACCTGTTCAAGCAGGAGACCCTATGTATGATGTAGCGGTTAAGAGTATAGACCGGGTTAAAATCTGTTTGTCACAAAAGTTAACCGGGTAATTTTAGACGGTGTGCGTGAGACTAACCTCTTTCACAAAATTGCTTCTCGGATAAAATTGGAAGAGGGGGGAAGAGGAATCCTTGGTGCTCCCCGATCTTGGTGGTCTGCTTGCAGACGTTTCATTACCCAAACTAGGTAACGCCATCATGAGCACAGATGATGTTACCTAGTTGGGTCATGAAACGTCTGCAAGAAAACCACCAAGTTCAGAGAGCACCAAGGACCCCACAGTTCAACCCTGAGCTACAAATATTCTGCTTTCTTGAAGAGGGAAATGTTACAAATGACACCTTAAGCTCTTTGACATTTAACCCATAAATAGAAATTAAAAATTAACATTAAATCCAAATTTGTCTTTGAATGTTTGGCTCAATTCTATTTTTCAAAGAATTTCTATCTGTGCACTATTTTTTAATCTTTTTATTTCCATGCCCAGCACTAACCAGAATATGAGTATTAGTTCCAAGAAAGAATTTGGAAAATCAAACATACTTTTCTGTACATACTGTAATCTATATTACATGTCATTTTAAGAAAGCTGATTCAGCTCCAGGTATAAAAATAAATACAAATGCCTACACCTCAGATCAACTTATCCCCACCTGGCACTTCTAATTTAATTAAAAGTTCCCTCTATAGACAATTGCATATAATTAAAATGCAATAAAACATCATCATTTGAAGCCTGTATCTATCATTAGGAATGATAGGGATGCTTTCATAACACAAGAAACCCATTAAGGGGTTGCTCTATTAAATACAGATAGTTCTTGTTTTACGACCATAACTAAGGCCAACATTTCCATTGTTAAGTGAGACATTTGTTAAGTGAGTTTTGTCCCATTTTACAACCTTTCTTGCCACAGGTTTTAAGTGAACCATCACAGTTGTTAAGTTAGTAATCCCGTTGTGAAGTGAATCTGGTCAGAAAGTTGCAAAAGGGAAATCCCATGACTCCGGGACACTGCAATCATCATAAATGCGAGTCAGTTGCCAAGCATCTGAATTTTGATCACGGGACTCCAGGGATGCTCCAACGGTGGTGTTAAAAATGGTCATGTCACTTATTTCGGTGCTGAGGTAACTTCCAGCGGTCACTAAATGAGCTGTTGTATATTGGGGACTATCTGCGACCCATTTTGGGATCTGCACAGTACAATTAACAATAACCCACTGGACTGCACACCATGAGTCAAATTGAGCACACGACACACATGCAGCCAAATCACCATTAAACATACGCCCACAACTCCCAAGTTTTCAACTGTCAAAGAGACTGGACTGCCATTTGTCAGAAATGGTGTAGGGCCATGATGTGCCACAGGTGGCATGCAGAGCCATTTGTGTGGGCATGCAAGCCACAGCCAAATGTACCTGCACTGCGCATGCTGATTTTCAACACATTTGAGGCCTTTTTTGGCCTCCCAGAGGGAAGCCTCTGCAGCCTCAGGAGGCCGAAAGAAAAACGGGCCTTCTGGAAATACCAGAAGTGCTGAAACAGGCCTATTTTCAGTCTCCTGAGGCTCCCTTGAGCCTTTGGGAGGGCGAAAACAGCCTCCCCTGGGCTCCAGAGGACCTCCGGAGGATGAAAATGGGCACTACCGGTATTTCCTGAAGGCCTATTTTTCAGTCTCCTGAGGCTGCAAAGGTTTCCCCTGAGCCTCTGAGAGGGAAAAAATGGCCTCAAACAGGCCAAAAACCAGCTGGGAGACATGTGCAGTGCAGGTAAGGGGGTGGGGTGGGGGTGTTATGTGTGTATGCACAGAGGCCAGGGTGTATTACATTGTGGGTGCTGGTGTGCGCACGCTTTCGGCAGACAACAACAAAAAGGTTCACCATTACTGGTGTAGAGTCTCCTGCTTAGGTGAGGGGTTGGACTAGATGACCTACAGGGTCCCCTCCAACTCTGATTAACTGTTATCTGTCCTGGCTAAATGTATAATCACATCCCAGGTGAAAAGCACATCCCAGGTGAAAAGAACAAAGCAAAACTAGATTAACTAAGTCCAAGAGAACTTGCCATGTTTCATCTCGCAGAGCCTTCCGCGTTTCAGCCATAATGTCTTACAAGTGATGAAATGGTATAGAGAGATGAGGTTTCCTGCCCGAGCAGGGAGTTGGACTAGAAGACCTCCAGGGTCCCTTCTGACTAGGGGTGGGATTCTACCAGTTCATACCTATTCGCTAGAACTGGTTGTTAACATTCTAAGCAGTTCGGAGAACCGGTTGTTGGAAGAAATTACAGGACTAATCCTGTAAGGAAGGCAGGAAGGAAACATTCTGGTGTTGCTCACAGAAACTGCCTCTCCATTAATCCGTATTACATTCTTGGCAGGACTAGACTTCCTGTCTCAGGAACTTCTCTGGAGTTTTTTCCCCCTCCTTTGCTGGTACTTTGCTTGTGTGGAGGGACCATTCAAAGTTACAGTGGCACTGAAAAAAGTGACTTGTGACCCTTTTTCACACTTACGACTGTTGCAGCATCCCCACAGTCATGAGAGGCCAGGTGAGGAGATGCGTGCCTTGATGTGAGTGATATTGAGTTGGCCACACCCAGCCAATAACACAACCACCAGGCCACGTCCGCCCAGTCCGCCAAGATGTCCGCCAAGCCACACCCACCACCCAAGCCACGCCCACAGAACCAGTTGTTAAAAAATTTGAATCCCATCCCTGCTTCTGACTCTGTTATTCTGTTACACCCTGTTATTCTGACCCTAGTCTCGGGATCTGTTTCTCCATTCATATTTATCAACCTCCCGAAAACATAAAGATCCCATTTCTTCCAGATCAGCAGCAGAAGACAAAGGACTCAGCTGTTGGGAGAAAACTAATGAGAGAGAGGTGTGTGCACAGTTCCTGGCATTGGGGACCTTTGTTGCTCCATCTCGGCGCCAGCCAGCAATCAGGAGCAATTAGCTGCTTCCTGACAAGCGGCATCCCAAAGAAGTGGGGGGATCAGTTCCCGTCGTCGCAGGGGGTGTATCAGAGAAAGCGACTGGGGGAGGAAACCTGGAGACACCATTGCCCTGAACTTTCCTGACCATCCATTGGGACTGGAACTGAGTGTTCTTCGCGCAGCCCTCTTCCATCCCACAAAAGTATTGTGGAGCTGGACAGCAAGAGAAAGGATCAGGTTGTCCTTCCCTTGGCCCGTTCTCCCAAAGAGATATCGACCTGTCTTTTTTTCTTTTTTTCTTTTTTCTTTTTTTTTTTAAGTTTTTTTATTGATATAACAAAAACAACTGTCACGCCCCTGTTGGAATCTGATTCTGAGGGGCAGGTCGAGCAGGTGACAGGGAGTGGAAGTGTGGCTCTGGGGTTCAGGAAGAAGGGGCTTTTCTGCGGTGGCCCCCGTCAGGCACAAAAGGTTCGCTTCAGCTGACTTCATGCCACAGGCCTTTCATGGGAATCTTCTCCGCTAATGGCCGCTACCTGGATACAGTTAGATAAGAGTCAACGGCTCTTTGAGTGGAGTTGGACTTTGTTTGTTTGGGACTATGTAGGAATTCTGGGCCGATCCCTTTTTTCACTCCACCCCCCCCCCCCCAAGTTCTGCTGTTCCTTTTCCTATAATCCTTGCCCTGTGAAGACCCTTTGCCACTGAAGATGAGATCCACCCCAACCCTCTTGGCCTTCCAGAAGGATCTCCAAAATTTGGCATTGCTAGCTGGCCTGGGGCTTTGATGGGGGCTGGTGGAGGAAGGGAGAAGGGCCTAGCGCCCTACCGCTCGATTCCTAGTTTTATCTACTTCCTGTCAATGTTATTGTATTTGTGTGGGTTTTCTCTTCTTTCATTCTTTCTTTCTTTCCTTCCTTCCTTCTTTCCTTCCTTCGTCTCTCCCTCCCTCCTGTCCTTTCCTTTCCTCTTTCTTTCTTTCTTTTTCCTTTCCTTTCCTTTCTCATCCTTTCTTTCTTTTGTTCTTCCCTTCCTTTCCTTCCTCTTCCTTTCCTTTCCTTCTTTTTTTCTTTCCTTCCTTCCTTCCTTCCTCCATCCTCCTTTCCTTCCTTCCTTCCTTCCTCTTTCTTTCTTTTTTCTTTCTTTCTTTCTTTCTTTTTCTTTCTTTTGTTCAGTATAAGCTGCCCAGAGTCACTCTGGCTAGTGAGACGGGCAGCATATAATTTTAATAAATAAATACACACGTACATAAAAAGAAACCGTTGCTTTCGCTCAAACATCACTTCCTATTACAGCAGATGATTCTGGCCTGTGATGCTTTCTGTGAAATCAGAAAACTGCCGCCAGAGGAGATGTCCTCTCGGCACCATTCAGCCATCCTCAAGCAGCTCTGGGTGGGTGGGTGTGGTTGTTGAGGAAATATTTTGGTAGGCGTTGACCCATCCTGGCATCTGAATATCTGTTCCAAGCATTTATTGCTACACTGCTAGTATGTGATCCGTTGCTTGTTGCTTTACTGCTGATCTCTGATCCTCCTATAAGGCAGAAGCAATCGGCCACTTAAACATCTCGTGATCGGTCCTAAGGCTGTTTGTTGCATCTCCAAAGCCCCTGAAGGCAGGATAAGAAACAATGGATGGAAACTAATCAAAGATAGAACCAACCTAAAACGAAGGAGAAATTTCCTGACAAAATAATTAACTGGTGAAATGCCTTGCTTCCAGAAGTTGTGGGTGCTCCAATACTGGAGATTTTAAAGAAAAGATTGGATAACTATTTGTCTGAAATAGTTCGGGTTTTCTGCTCGTGCAGAGGGTTGGACTAGAAGACCTCCAGAGTTCCTTCCAACTCTAATCCTGATGTCAGGGGATCTTCAAGCAACAAATTATGAGTTTCTATGTCTGTTGCTGTCCAAGGAGCCATAGCCCCTCTCTGATTGAGCTCGATTCAATAAAGTTTCTGGAATTGAGCTGAATTACTGGTCGCTTCATGGAATCTCCATGTAATTTCTGAGCAGCATTGGTTAGCAGCACAGTGGTTAGAATGAAGTATTGCAGATTAACCCTGCCCACTGCCAGCAGTTCGATCCTTAACAGCTCAAGGTTGATTCAGACTTCCATCTTTACGAGAACGGTAAAATGAGGACCCAGATTATTGGGGCAATATGCTAACTCTGTAAACCAGGGATTGGCAACCTTTTGGACCTCAGGGACCACCAAACTCATAATTTTAGATCCCAGGGACCACTAACTGGTTCTGTGGGTGTGGCCTAATTTGTGGGTGTGGCTTGATGGTCATGTGACTGGCTGGGCATGGCTTGTATGTAAATATTATAAATATTTATACAGTATAAATATTGAATTTTTTATAAAAAAAGAGCAACTTTTACCCAAAATCAGGCAAAGCAGGCAGGCAAACTGAGTTGCTCACAGAATCACAGATTCATTCAGAAATCTATCTGTCATTGGCTAGCTCAGTCTGTCACATAAAATTTGCTTGCAAGCAAACTCATAAAATTAACTCACAACACATCATGAATGTAAATATTGAATTTTTTATTTAAAAAAAATGCAACTTTTACCCAAAATCAGGCAAAGCAGGGCAGATTGAGTTGCTCACAGAATCATTCAGTGATCTACCTCTCTGCCATCAGCTAGCTCAGTCTCTCAAATTTGCTTGCCGTGAATCTGCGCTGAATTTGCTTGCAAGCCAACCTTCAGTCCTAAGGGAGGTTTGGCTGTGCTTAGCTAGAAAGCAAGAAATCCAACCATTTCCTGCTTCCTAGCTAATCTAAATCTCCTGGCACAGAGAACAGATGATGGTTGGGAAAAGGAAAAATAGCAATTTATCAGGCAAGTTTACTGGGTAAGGCGTGAGTGGGTGGGGAGGGTTCCCCTGGGCCATGTGGGCTGAGCAGCCTTGTGTTTCTGTGCAGCCTGGATTCATTGCTTTGGGGGTAAGATTGCTCTGCGGCCCACCAAAATTTTCTCGCGGCCCACCATTGGGCCACGGCCCGCCAGTTGGCAACCGCTGCTGTAAACCACTTAGAGAGGGCTGCAAGCACTGTGAAGCAATATATAAATCTAAGTGCTATTGCATCTATCTATCTACTCATCCATCCATCCATTACCGTGTTTCTCATATAATAAGACTGGGTCTTATTTTTTTTTGAGCCCCGAAAAAATGGCTAGGTCATCTTTTCAGGGGTGATTTAATTCCCCCCCCCCTTTGCATCTTCGGGCAGGCGGCGACGGCTTGGATGTTGACCTTGGCGTTGGTGGGGCACTTCGTATCGGGGTCAACGCAGGCAGCACCATATCCGGGTGTGCAACAAAAGTACTTCCTACCAGCAAGCCCCCCCACCATTCCCCACATTTCGTATGTTTTAATATAGGCCTTTATTTTGGGGGAGGGGCTTAATTTCATTTCATGCCTATAAAACATGCTGGGACTTCCTATTGGGGGAGGCCGTATTGTTGGAGAAACAGGGTCGAATGCAGTATTGCAGGTTCACTTCCCACTGCCAGCAGTTTGATCCTCACCAGGCTCTAGGTCGACTCAGCCTTGCAGCCTTCCAAGGTCCGTAAAATGAGGACCCAGATTCTTGGGGGCAATAGGCTGAAAACCACTTAAGAGAGGGCTATAAAGTACTATGAAACGGTATATAAGTGCTAGTGTTATTGCTAATGTGGAAGTGGTTTACTGTGGCTTATTTTGAGACTGTTTCCCTCCCCCCCCCCCAGTCTCTCAGTCTATCTTGATCATCTTCAAAGTTCTCCCATCCAAGTGCTAACTAGGCGCAACCTTGCTGAGCTCATCCAAAATTGCTCATCTGCTACTTCTGCTGAGGTGGCTCATCCCATTTCCAGGTCTGTATGTTGATCTCATCCATAGTAAATGCTTCCATTTCTTGAAGATGGCCAAAGCTCCCATTTTATAAATGGAGGCAATCGGTCTGGCATTCAATTAAGAATTTTCTCCTCCTCTCTCTTTACCCTGAGAAATTCACTTAATTACGTTGCTGCTCAATAATCAGCTCGAAATAGAACAAGCTGAGCCAGACAAATTTTTGTCTGTAGTGGCATCAGAGTCCAAGACTTCCAAATTCCAGCTGGTGAGCTATCGTCAGTCCTTGACTTACGGCCACAATTTGAGCCCAAGATTTCCATTGCTAAGCGAGACACCTGTTAAGTGGTCCATGTTGGCCCACTTAATGACCAGGACAGCTTAATGACCATAATTGCTGCGTCAATTACAGTTGTAAGTCAAGGACTCCCTATATAGCAGACAAAACCCATTTTAGTTGATGGATATATGGTAGGCCTAAAATGAAATACAGATAACTTTAATACTTTAATGCAGAGGTCTCCACACCTGGCAACTTTAAGACCTGTGGATTTCAACTCCCAGAATTCTCCAGCCAGCTATGCTTTAATGACTCAAATAATTCAGGAAATATTACAACATTTTGAAGAAAAATAAAAATAAATACATAAATAAAAATTTAAAAGCCTGCAGGATTCTGAGCAAAAGCATCAAAATCTTGTGTTTTCTGCCAAGACCAAAATATTTTGATTCTTTTAAGAAATGTGCATTTATACTAATCTGCATCAATTCAATTGTCAGTTGCTTCCAGCAGCAGCATTTAGACCATGGATTGTGTGATATTGGAGTCTTGCCTCCTTAAAAGCTGGAGAGGGCCATTGTGAAGTCAACTGCCTAAAAGTTGGTGCTCATTTCAGATCTATATGCGTACAGATTTATAGATGAGAAAATCAATACCGCACATTGAAAGGCAGAAGGACCAGCAGAGGGAAGAAATGGAAATAAACGGTAGCCCTTAACAAAGAAAACCGGATGAACAATGCCAGCCCTAGAATGGGAAATATGATATCTCAATTATTGCTTGAAGCAGCCTACAAAGTAACCACCGATCGATGGTTCATTTTTGGCTCAGATTGACAGATGCATAAAACCTTTTGAATCTTGCTATTGATTTTCCCTATAAATCCTAGGATTTTGCTTTCTCACTAAATCTGGTTCACGTGGGACCAGCAGATAACTGGCAGAAACAAACTAGCAAAGCACATTCACACATAGGGCAAAGGGCGGGATGATGGGACGGCTAAATAGCTCAGGTAGGTGTGAGCAGCTGGCGGATTAGTGTGTTGAGGAAACCCAGCTTTGGTCTTAGTATGTTCTGTGCACTGGGCCGGTCAGTTTCCAGCTGTTTAATCTCCCCCACTAACATCCCTACAGCATCTTAGAAGGTGCCTGCTGTGTTGCTAAAGCAACTGGATAAAAGAGAAAAATAGAAATTGCTGTGATCTTCAGAGTTAAATAAGAAACACAGATAACGCGAAGATTTTCAAAGCCTCCCCAAGTTTCTAGCTCTGGTGAATTCAGAAATTCTGAATAATCATGGCCCACGTGCCAGAAGCTTAAAGGAATTTAAATTCCCAGCATTCAGGCATTCCTCATTGACTCCAGGATAGTTCTCATCCCTAATTCCTGCCCCACTGTCGCCATCTTGTTACCCCTGCTTCCTTCCATCCAACCTTCTCCAGCCTATTCCAAATCCTTGTTTTAAGGAAAGCTGGAAAAATTATTGTGCAAAGCAAGCGGAGATATATCAATATATATTTTTTCCTTTTTATGACCCTGTCATCTCTTTTTTTTATTTGGGGTTTACTGGCCAGCTGCCCTTCCCTTCCCGATGCCTAAAGATCGCAGCAAGTATTTTTCTCTTTGTGCCCTGACAGAGAAACATCTGTCTGCTGCCTAGGATTGAATTCTCAACCTTCTGAGTGGGAGGCCAGTGTCTTCACCTCTAGCCACACACTACTCATATATGTCAATCCTGATTAATTCAAAATTAAGCCAGAAGTTGGGCATATGCTTCCATTCCCTCCTTCCCATCAGCTCCTGCCCAGTCTGGGGGATTCATTGCCGGAGCTGTTAAATTTGCTTCCCTTCCAGTGAGAGAGTTTGGGCTACTTTGGGAAACTGAGGGGAGAAAAATACCAGGAAAAGCAACGGCAAAGAGGCTTCACAGAATGACATGGACAGAGGGCTGGAGCCGAGCACAGGTCAAATGAGGCTTTGTTGTTCTTGCTGTTAGTATTCCTCCTGTTATACCTCTCCCTTTCACTCCCTCTCCTTTTCTCCCTCTCACCCTCCCTCTTCCTCTCTTCCTCTCCTTCTCCCTCCCTCCCTCTTCCTTCCTCCCTCCCCTTCTCTCCCTCCCCCTCCTCTCTCCCTCCCTCTCTCCTTCTCTCTCTCACCTTCACTCCTTCTTCCTCTCCTTCTCCCTCCCTCCCTCTCTTCTCTCTCCTTTCCTCCCTCCCTCTGTATATATATATGTGTGTTTTGTGTGGGTGTGTGTCAGTGTACCTTCAGGTTAATCTTGACTCCTGGAAACTATTTATTTCTTTGTTACATTTATATGCCTCCCAGCTCGTTTTCTCACTTGACTCTGGGTGGCTTACATGGTAATAAGATTAAGCAATATAAAAACTATAAATATAAGAGCAATTAAAATGACAGAGGATGACATAGAGATTAAAAAACCACAGGCACAGAGAGAAGGAGTGGGGCCGCAAGACCAAACTATAGTCCCTCTACACAACTTATGACCTCAATGGAGCCCCAAAATTCTGTTCCTAAGCAAATCAATTCTTAAGCGAGTTCTGCCCCCATTTACGACCTTCCTTGCCACAGTTGCGAAGCGAACCACTGCACTTGTTCAGTTAGTAACACAGCTGCTCAGCGCATCCGGCTTCCCCATTGACTTGGCTCGTCCGGAGCAGAGGTGAATCTCACCACTGGTCAGGAGGTTGCAAAAGGGGATCAGGTCACCTCCGGGACGCTACCATCGTCATAGATACAAGTCAGTTGCCAAACCTCTGAACCTTGATCATGTGACTTAACAACGAGAGTCCTAAGTGCAAACTGCTTGTAAGTCAAGGACCACCAGTAGGTGTGTCAATCTCTCTGCTTCCTTGTGGGATCCTTTCATGACAAAATTGCTTTGCAGGTGTTGTTTTTTTTTTTACAAATGTGGTACTTATTTTACCTGTGCTCACTTTACCGCAACTCTGCCTCCTTCAACTGCTGCAGTCTAAATCTGCTGACTGAGCATGCTGATGACCCAGATTTGATATTGCCAGCCCGGTAATGGAAAAGCAAACTCTGAAAGATTTCCACAAAGATCCTGTAGTTTCTCAAGCCAAAGGCGCTGCTTTCATCTCTTACTGATTCTGCAACGCAAGGAAACTTCTTCCCTGTACGCACACCCATTTTTTATTTGAGAGAGAATGGCATCAGCAACAGCAAGAGCCCTTAAAACTTATATGCCGCTTCACAGTTGCTTCTCAGCCCTCTCTAACAAAGTTACAGAGTCAGCCTCTTGCCCCCAACAATCTGGGTCCTCATCAGGGGTGGGATTCAAATTTTTTAACAACCAGTTCTGTGGGCGTGGCTTAGGTGGTGGACATGGCTTGGTGGTCATGATATTGGCTGGGTGTGGCCAACTCAATATCACTCACATCGAGGCATGCATCTCCTCACCTGGCCTCTCATGACTGTGGGGATGCTGCAACAGTCGTAAGTGTGAAAAAGGGTCATAAGTCACTTTTTTCAGTGCCATTGTAACTTTGAATGGTCCCTCCACACAAGCAAAGTAGGGGAAAAAAATACTCCAGACACATTCCTGAGACAGGAAGTCGAATCATGCCAAGAATGTAACAAGGGTTAACGGAAAGGCAGTTTCTGTAAACAACACCAGAATGTTTCCTTCCTGCCTTCCTTACAGGATTAGCCCAGTAATTTCTTCTAACAACCGGTTCTCCGAACTGCTTAGAATATTAACAACTGGTTCTAGCAAATAGGTGCGAACTGGTAAATTCCCACCCCTGGTCCTCATTTTACCCACCACGGAAGGATGGAAGGCTGAATCAACCTTGAGGAGGAAAGGATCAAACTGCTGGCAGTGGGCAGAGTTAGCCTGCAATACTGCATTCGGATAGATTGATCAGTGATGGCTAACTTTTTCAGGACTGAGTGCCCAAAGCGTGCGTGCGCATCCTCAAAATGCAATGTATGCAGTATGTATGCATCCTGCCCCCATGCATGCACCCCACCCCATCCCACACATGTGTGGCAGAGATCCAAACACCAGCTGGCCAGCGGGAGGCGTGCATGCATGCATGGTGGAGCTGAGCTGGGGCGATGGCTTGTGTGCCCACAGAGAGGGCTCTGCATACCTCCTCTGGCACGTGTGCCATAGATTCGCCATCATGGAGTTAGATAGATGATAGATGGAGACAGAGAGATGGATCTAGATAGATAGATAAATAGATAGATAGATAGATAGATAGATAGATAGATAGATAGATAGATAGATA
>BLBF01000069.1:4622458-4643843 GCA_015471245.1 Laticauda colubrina
AATGGAATGGAATGGAATAGAATAGAGAATGGAATGGAATAAAATATAATAGAGAATGGAATGGAATGGAATCGGATAGAGAATGGAAAGGAATGGAATAGAATAGAATAGAATAGAGAATGGAATAGAATAGAACAGAATAGAGAATGGAATGGAGTAGAGTAGAAAAGAACAGAGAATGGAATAGAATGGAATAGAATGGAATGGAATGGAATAGAATAGAATAGAATAGGGAATGGAATAGAACAGAATGGAATAGAGAATGGAATGCAATGGAATGGAGTGGAGTGGAATGGAATAGAATAGAGAATAGAATAGAATTGAATAGAATGGAATAGAATTGAATTCTTTATTGGCCATGTGTCATTGGACACGCAAGGAATTTGTCCTGGTGCAAATACTCTCAGTGTACATAAAAGGAAAGATACTTTCGTCAAGAGTCATAAGATACAACACCTTCTGTCCCAACTTGAGATGTCCCCTCAACCTCTCCTCAGCCAGGTGCAGAAACAACATGACCTTGACTCTCAAGAAGAATGCTATTACGTCTAACCACATGTGCTCCATGCAATCCCCCCTCCCATCTTCCTAGGCTCAAGAATGTGGCAACATGGAAGCTTCTGGTGCTCATATGGCTTCCCAAGCTGACACCGTTATTCTTTTGCTCCACAGATCAAAAAAAACTGGTCCTTTTTTTTTGGGGGGGGGTGTTGAGTGGGAAGGGGAAAGCCACATAACTTTTTTTTCTCCTTCACTCACAACCTCTGCTGACAATGTTTTGTTTTCTACATCTGCCATTCTCGAACAACATTAGCAAACATTAATATCTCTTATCAGATTTCAAAAGGACGTGGAGGTTAACCAGGTCTCCAGTTTGTGCCTTTACCATAAAGGTGTGGTCAAGAAAATCTCCCCCGACTATGTGCACAAAATTATAAAAACAAGCATTGAAACATAATAAACAAATTAAAAAGAAAACACCCAACAAATAAACTCAAGGGGCAGGCTTGATGGACGCCTGGGTCTTTTTCTGCCACGTCAGTTTTTCTATATTTCCTCCTACAGGTAAAGATATTGAGGAAGGGGCCATGGTTCTGCCCCCCCCCCCCCAGTCTCCTGCTACACCCCTCCCACAAATGCCATCCCGGTTGACCAAATCCATGCCCCTCCAATGATTGGGGGAATTGGTTATATTTGATGTATTTAATTTATATGCCGCTCATCACTGTTGCCCTAAACGCTGGGCAGCTTATAAAGAGGATGAGAAGATTTAAAGAAGTGGGGGGGGGGAAGGAGATTGCAAAATGACAAAAGAAATGTCCGTTGACTCTGGAGTCTCCAAGGTCTCTTTTGCCCTAGCGATGGGCTGGTGGCGTCTCCCCACCCAGCTAAAGAGGGGCGGGCAGGAGGGGGCTGCAAGCGTGGCTGCAGGTTTTGTGCAGCCTCTTTGGGGAGGATGTTGGAGAAGGTGTGGCTGGCTGGGTAGGACCTTGCCTGGCTGCAAAGGTTTGGCCTGGTTGGGCATAGACTGCAGCAGCTGAGCTTCCATTGCTTCTGGCTCCTTGGCTTGCTAAGTGGGGAAGCCAAAATCAATCAAGGAAGCAGAAGAAAGAGGCTGAATGGGCCAGAGGGGGAAAAAAAAATACGCTTGGGTTTTGTTTTTGTTTTTGTTTTAAATTTTCCCAGCTGCAGGCATCTTTTGCTCGTTCCCTGATAGGTTTCTTGAGATGTTCCTCCTGTTAGTATCTCCCTGCTTTTAGGTGGCAGGAGGCTGGGAACAAGGATAAAATCCACCCCTCATCTCTCAGCGCTTCGGATTTCACCATCCTGCAGAAGGGTGGGGTGGTAATGGGGCCGATAGGCAGGGCTCTGCTTTGTCTTCAGCTTATCTCTTCCATCTTCTGAGCCTTCTGATTTTTTGCTTTGGTTTTTTTTTTTGGGGGGGGGGCAGGCAGTCCCCTTACCTTGCAAGCTCTGGTTTCCTTCTTCCAGTCCCCTCACCCCCATCCCATCATTGCAACTGCTAATCCAGTTTGAAGAAGAAGAAGAAGAAGAAGGAGAAGGGCAGCAGCTCTCCAAGGCAAACCTCACAGCTCTAAGGGCCCTTTGTCATTGTCAGGAAATTGAAATATCTAGCCTGGGGAAAGGAGCAGATTGATTCCAAGCACCATATGGGGAATGCACCTGGTGCTGGCCCCCCTCCCTTCCTCCTTTCCTTCCCCTCCCCCCCTCATCCCTTCCAGGATCTTCTACTCCCAAGGCAGAGGAACCTGGGCCAATCCTTGGCTTCCTTCTAGGCCATTTCTGCAGGAAAGTCGCAAGAAGCGGGGTGGGTGGGGCAGCTCCCCCAGCCTTTCTCTCTCTCCCCCCCTCCTTCCCTCCCTCTGTCCTTCTCTCCCTCTCCCTCCCTCCCTCTCTCTCCCTCCTCCCTCCTCCTCTCTCCCTCTCCCCCCCCCTCCACCTCTGCCTGTCTGCTCCAGCCAGCTGCAAGGAAACCTGGGGTTTCTCCCTAGCATCGGGTGGGCATCTCCTTTTCAAAGGCATCTCCTGGTTCCAGCTGCCTCTGAGCATCCAGAAGCAGAGGGTGACTCTCTGCCTGGGCATTTGAGCTCACCAGTACACACCCCACAGCATCTTCCTGCCAGCCAGTTTGTGCATTTGTGCACATTTGCACCTTGCCTTCCCTTCTCTCTGACCATGCCTAGCAGCTGGTTCCCGATAATCTTTCTGGGGTGTTTTCTCTCCCTCCCTCCTTTCTCTCTGTTTCTCTCTTTCTTTCTTTCTTCCTTCCTTCCTCCTTCCCTCCCTTCTCTGTCTTCTTTTTTAGAAGAGGACAAATGATGGAAGGTGATTTGTGCTTTCCATTTCTAAAACTCCCAAAAACATAGAAAACCGACGGCTGAAAAAAAAATAAAAATCTCTTAACATTAAGTCTGCCCTTTCGAGGTTCCCCCCCCCCATTTGGGGGGGGGGGGGTCGGATGACGGACATGCATTTGTCCCAAGCATGTTTTAAAGGAGCCTTTTTTTTCCCCCCCCCAGCACGGCAACAGCTCTTTAAAAAGAAAAAAAAAAAACACCTTTGCAAACCGTCTATTGCGGTTCGATTGTATCCACACACCATCCTTTCATCTGCTTAAAAAATAAATAAAATAAAGATGGAAGGCGTCACCCAAGGCGTATTTAGGATCGGAAAGCAGGTGCATACCTAGAAATCCCTAAGAACAGGACCCCGCCTGTCTCTCTGCCCCCACCCCAGTCCAGGCCTCCTTCCCTGGGAAGGCAAACAAGGTGCAGCTCTGCGGTGGTACCACAGCCCCTGCGGGAAAAGGTTGTCGGGACGCGAGTGTTGGCTCTCGTTCAGCGCCAAGGAGGGACCACTCCCTCCAAAGCAAGCTTGCAGCTCTCCACCTCTGATACGGCCAACCCAAATACCTACTCTTTTTGTAAATTAAAAATAAAATAAAAAATTTAAAAAATAACTTCCAATGGGGTACAGAAACCTCTCGCCATCGTGCAAATTCTACCTTATCGTCAGCCCATTCACGCAACCGGGAAACCTCCCTCCCCCCACCCCCAAAAAAGCAAAATATTATATATTTTTTAAAAAAGACTACCGACGACGCTGGGCTTTATGGCTAGAGCTTTGCCAGGGAAGAAACATCCCTCTATCCCACCCACCCACCCACCCAGGCTTGGAAAGGAGAAGGGCGAATTGCCTTAAATCTTGCAAATAAGAGTGCCCTGGAAGGAGAGAGAGAGAGAGAAAGAGAGGGAGAGAGGAAAAAAAAAAAGGGAAGCCACCCCTGGTTTTACGGTACCTGAAACGGTGCTGGCCATGGTGGGGATGGTGAGATGGGCGGTGGAAGGACGGCTGCAGAAGGCAGAGGAAGAGGAGGAGAAGGAGAGGGCTGCCTTGTGCTTGCCGGAGTACTGCAATGCTGTGGAAGGAAGGAGAGCTGTGACTCAGCTGGAGGGGGGCTGTGGCTCTCCGAGAAGGGAGGAGACAGAGGGGACGCGTGTGCAAAGGGGAAGGAGGGAAGGAGGCTAAAAGGAAAAGAAAGGAAGAAAAGACACAAGAGTGGCCAGTTTGGAAGACCCAACTGGCTTTGGAGAGACAAACCTTTCCAGTTTCTGGTGGGAGATGTTAGGGGTTTGGGATAAATGGGGGCCAGAAGAAGAGACACACCCAAATCTTGGAGATTTCCCCCAATGCAGCCAGACAAGAGAGGGACCAGCTACCCATCGGGTGTTCTTTGAAGCTAAAACTGAAGAATGGTTGCAGGAATTGGGTCTGTCTGGTTTGATGAAAAGAAGGACTGGGGTGACACGACAGCAGTCTTCCAATATCTCAGGGGCTGCCGCAAAGAAGAGGGAGTCAAGCTATTCTCCAAAGCACCTGAAGGCAAGACAAGAAGCAATGGGTGGAAACCAACCAAAGACAAAAGCAGCCTAGAACTAAGAAAAAATTTCCTGATAGGGAGAACAATTAATCTGTGGAACTGCTTGCCACCAGAAGTTGTAAATGCTCCAACAGTGGAGGTTTTTAAAGAAGAGATTGGAAAGCCATTTGTCTGGAATAGGGTCTTCTGCTTAAGCGGGGTGGGTGGACTAGAAGATCTCCATGATCCCTTCCAACTCTGTTATTCAGTGGAATGGTTGAATTAGTGAGAAGGGCTGAATTAGTGAGAAGAATTAATCGGTGGAATGACTTGTCTCCAGAAGTTATGGGTGCTTCATCACTGGAGGTTTTTAAGAAGAGAGTGGACACAGCCGTCTGTCTGAAATGATATATAGATGCCTGAGCAGCGGGTTGGACTGGAAGACCTCCAAGGTCCCTTCCAACTCTTGATATTCTCTGTTATTCTTCATCTTATTGGGGAGCTGGAAACCACATGTAGAAAAAGGGGAAGGGGGGAATAACTTCCCCCCCAAAAAAAGCTCCAAAAAGATTTTGCTGAAGGCCTTGGGAGGTAGAAGGAGAATTGGGTAAACATGGCCAGAAAATTGCCAGCTGTTGGGTTTCCTTTGCAGAGGTTTGCATCGATTTAGCTCATGTTTTTCAGTTTTGCAGCTGGATTTCTCCCCTTTAAGTTCCTGTGACAGGAATCATCTAGAGGATTCTCACTCTTCATTTGAATCCGTGCCCGGGGCTAGTCTGCAAACTGGGAGACAAACAGAGGCATTTTTTGATCAGTCGCTAAATCATGTCTGATTCTTTGCAATCCTATGGATGACCACATGCCAGCTCCCTCACCCCTCCACTGCCTCCTGGAGTTTGTCCAAATTCATTTTCATTGTGTCAATGACACTATCTAAATATCTCACCCTCTGCTGTACCCTTCCCCTTTCGCCTTCCGTCTTCTCCAACTTCAGGGTCTCTTATTTTTTTATTTTATTTAGTTTGTCAAGCATGTATGAGAAAACAAGTATAAGTATGAATGTAACATATCAACATGTAAGTATAAACAGGTATAAGTATATACTTAATAAATGAGTATGAATAAATGGGAACAAGTAGGACAGGAACAGTAGGCATGCGGGTGCACTTACGCACGCCCCCTTACAGACCTTTTACGAATGGGGTGAGGTCCATGGTGGGCAGTTTAAGGTTAAAGTTTGGGGGTTTTTAAGGATGTAACAACAGAGTCAGGTAGTGAGTTCCAGGCATTGACCACTCTGTTGCTGAAGTATTTTCTGCAATTGAGTTTGGAGTTTCTATCTGTTGTGTGCTCTCGGTGTTGTTGTGGTTGAAGCTGAAAGTAGTCATTGACGGGTAGGATATTGTAGCAGATAATTTTGGGCACTATGCTTAAGTCCAACTTTAGGCGGTGTAGTTCAAGGTTGTCCAAGCTCAAAATTTCAAGCCTGGTGATGTAGGGCATTCTGTTGCGAGCAGAGGAGTGTAATACTCTTCTCCTGAAATACTTCTGGACTCGCTCAATTGTATTAATGTCCTTTATACAGTGTGGATTCCAGGCAGATGTTTCAGGTATTTGAGAATTGAAGAGAATTGAGAATCTCTTCTTAGTTTGGGCTAAAGTATTTGAGCTTCAAGCTTCAGGATCTGTCCTTCTGAAGGACAGGCAGGGCTGATTTTTTAATCTTTAATTGGGAGCTGCTGAGAGTGGGCTGAAAGATGGGCAGCTATATAAAAATCTGAAATAAATTAAAATGGCCATTTAAACAACATTCAGTTCCCTTCTCTCTCTGTTTCTCCCTCCCTCCCTCCCACCCCTTGCTCGTTTGAGCCTTTAAAAATAAAGTCTTTTTAAAGGGCTCCTATAAAACCCATGCATTTTTATTTCTATTTTATTTATCCGCAGCTGATCCTTCTTTATACCGTCTCCTAAATCTCTAGTAACTTTTTAAAAATTCAGATCATTTTGCAGATCATCCCACTAAACATAATACAGATCAGAGGTGGTATTCAGCAAGTTCTGACCAGTTCTGGAGAACCGGAAGCAGATATTTTGAGTAGTCTGGAGAACCGGCAAATACCGCCTCTGACTGGCCCCGCCCACATCTATTCTCCGCCTCCCATTGAGTCCCAGCTGATTGGCTGCGTCTCCTTTGGTTGCCCTGCACAGGAGGACGGAGCTGGAAAGTAGGTTAGTAGAGTGGGAAGGGAATGGGGATTTTGCAGTAACCTTCCCCTGCCACGCCCACCAAGCCATAGAACCAGTAATAAAAAAATTTGAATCCCACCACTGGTACAGATAGTCCTCGACTTACAACAGTTCATGTCGTGACTATTCAAAGTTACATCACTGGAAAAAAGTGACTAATGACCATTTTTCACATGACCGTTGCAGCATCCCTATTTGTCACATGATCAACATTCAGATAGTTCGCAACCTATTCGTATTTATGACGGTTGCAATGTCCCAGGATCACCTGATCCCCTTTTGCGATCTTCTGATAAGCAAAGTCAACGGGGAAGCCAGATTCCCTGAGCAACTATGTTAGTAACTTAACAACTGCAATGCTTCACTTAACAACCATGGCAAGAAAATGGGGCAAAATTTGCTTAAGAAATGTCTCGTTTACCAACATGCATTTTGGGCTCAATTGTGGTCATTAGGCGAGAACTACCTGCACCTTCATTAAAAAAAAACCCCAACCCTATAGTTGCTAGGCCTGTAATCATTTTGGGGCTGCTCAGGTTTTATGTAATGCCTTTGCAGTGATTCAAGAACTTTCGATGCACGTTCTCCATTACTTTACAACAACCCTGTGAGGAAGGCCCTCCACTATTGCAGATGATCACTGGGGTAGCATTGGAAGCTGCCTAACATCATTTTGGTCCCATTTACCACAGATAGGTCCCATTTACCACAGATAGGATCTAAATTGGGACCTTCTCACAACGTGATTCGTACTCTACCCATGACTAACATGATCATTTCAAAAACTAATCCAAGCTTAAGATGGCCCTTTTAATTTTTTTTTAAAATGCACCCAGGCTCTTGATAATTGGAGATTCCAGAAGAACTGCATACTGGAAACTGCCATCTCAGTCTCCAAGTGATGGTACAGTTGACATAACTGAATTCCATCATCCAGTTCATTTTGGGTGAGAAGAAGACGTGAAGGGTCATCATCAGTGCGTGAAGGGAATGGGGTTTGTGGAGAGGAGGGGGGAGGAGGAGGAGGAAGAAGAAGAAGAAGGAGGAAGAGGAGGAGGAGGAGGAGGAGGAGGAGGAGGAGAAAGAGGAGGAGGAGGAGGAGGAGGAGGAGGAGGAGGAAGATGATTGTGGGGACCTGGGTGCTCTCTGAGCTTGGTTGTTTTTTCGCAGACGTTTCATTACCCAACTAGGTAACATCCCCAGGGTTAATACCGTAAGGAGTGCTGTTTAAACTGACAGCAAACAGCACTCCATATTAGCACCGATGATGTTACCTAGTTGGGTAATGAAACATCTGCAAGAAAACAACCAAGCTTAGAGAGCACCAATGACCCCATAGTCCTCCCCCTCTTCTCCACACACACCACTCCCTTCTAGCACTGATGATGTTACCTAATTGGGTAATGAAACGTCTGCAAGAAAACAACCAAGCTCAGAAAGCACCAAAGACCCCAACAGTTTTCTTTGTCCTCCTCCTCCTCCTCCTCCTCCTCCTCCTCCTCCACCACCACCACCACCACCACCACCACCACCACCACCTCCTCCTTCTCTTCCTTCTAGCACTAATGATAATAGCAAACAGCATTCCTTACTAGCAATGATGATGTTACTTAGTTGGGTAATGAAACATCTGCAAGAAAACAAGCAAGCTCAGGACCCCTCATTTCAACCCTCAGCTACAAGTGTTCTCCTTTATTAAGAAGGAGGTGTGCTTAATCAGTGGTCTTTGGTGTAGATCAGAGGTGTCCAGTCTTGGCAACTTTAAATCACGGCTGACTACAGAATTCTGGGAGTCGAAATCCACCAGTCTTCAAATTGCCAAGGTTGGACACTCTGGTTTAGATGGAGCCATGCCTTGTACATGTAATCCTCAACTTAACAACCACAGTTGAGACCAGTATTTCTGTTGTTAAGCAAGGTGGGTTGTTCAGCGAGTCACTCCCAATTTTACCTTTTTTTTTTGCTGCACGGTTGTTAAGCGAATCACCTTTGTCAAATGAACCAAGCCGTTGTGAGTTGAATCCTGCTTCTCCCTTAGCCTTTGCTTGTTGGAAGGCAGGTGGGAAGGTCGCAAAAGTGGATCACGTGGCCCATGGCTCTGCAACCTTTATAAATACGTGCTGATTAAACAATTTTCCTGGGTGCCCGAACTAAAGCAAAGGGACTAAACGCCACATTCTGCAAAAGCCCCATGGCTGGCTGATGCCCCCTTGCCCAGCAGCCTCAAATCTCAAGGTGGAAATGAACGTTTCCCCCTCCTTTACCAGGAACTCAGCTGGGCAAATGGGGGGGGGGTCTTTATTGATGAGGCTTTCACCCTGATCCACCTTCCCAAGGGGGAAAAGACCCTCAAAAACCCAATTGATGATAAAAAAAAAAAAAAAGCTATTTGCAGCTTTCTAATTCAGAAAAAAAAACCATTTTTTTTTAAAGTAAACAAGGAAAAATGCACGGTAAGGGACATTTTTTAAAAAAAGCAAATTGCCATTCTGATATCAACTCTTCACTGGCCTCGGTTCCATAAATAAAAATAAAAAATGTCTGGTTATTCAGCAAGACCAATGGCTTGACTTTCACTTTCCTGCTGACTTCTCCAGCCTAATTAAATGGTGGCTCCCGCTTAATGACAGCTGAGGGATAGACATGAGGCGGCCTTTCTGCTTCTAGACCCTCCTACGCCTCAGGAGGCCCAATTATCTCCTTTGGCAAGATCCCTCTTATTCTAGCTTTGCTGTTTTGTATGTTTTGCTCATCTGATATCTCATTGACCTTGGGGGAAAAAAAAAGGGGGGGGGAGGGAAGCTGCTTGGATGGGGCACCACCAGGGAACCTCAAGGCTGCAGGTATGACCGAGAAGCTGAAAGGCCATCTCAGAAAGCCATGGCAAAATCCTTCTGGGTTGCTGTCAAGCCAACTGCACCACAGTTTTGGGAACGAAGCTGGACTTAGCGTCCCGTTATCAGTTTCTTTCGTTATCTTGATCTCCGTTTGGAGAATTCAACGCTTGCGTTTGGTCCATTGACACTTCTCCATTCTATTATTTTTTAAAGGGTCATTGAGGTCGCTTGGGAGGTTTACCTGTGTCCTCAAGCAGTACTCCTGGTTCCTATAGTTTGTAATTTTTTTCCTCTGGAAATCCATTCCTACTCCCACACCATCCCAAAGTCTGTAGAGCTTCTCAGTCATACAGGTCATGGTTTGTCTCAAAGGTTCTTTTTTTCAGGAGGCAACTGGACTTTCTTGCTTTTCCTTTGAAGACATTTCGCTCCTCATCCAAGAAGCTTCTTCAGCTCTGATTGGAGGGTGGGGAATGGAGGGATTTGTATTCCTTGCAGAGAGCTGAACATTTGCATCCTTTTAGAGGGTAGTTGAGGCCACAGGGAGGTTTATCAGTGTCCTCAGGGTCACGTGAGTGTTGCTCCTAGTTCCTATAGTTTGCTTTTTTCTTCTGGAAATCCATTCCTACTCCAAACACCATTCCAAGGGGATTCCTCCTAAACTGCATAGCTAAAAATCTGCAGAGATTGTCAATCATCCAGGTCATGGTTGTCCCAAAGATGCTTTTTCAGGAGGCAACTGGATTTTCTTGTTTTTTACTTTTGAAGACTGCAAGGAATATAAATCCTTACATCCCACATTTATCCTGTCAGAGCTGAAGAAGCTTCTTAGATGAGAAGCGAAATGTCTTCAAAAGAAAAAAAACAAGAAAGTCCAGTTGCCTCCTGAAAAATCACCTTTGGGAAAACCTGGATGACTGAGAATCTCTAGACTTAGCTATATAGCTGATTTGGATACATGCAATGCTTAACCATGTTGAATAATGAGCAACAACTATCCAAGTTCTCACATCACACTGAGACAAAACCAAACAATGATAGATTAGCACAAGGGGTGAATCAAGTCATTAGTTTGAATGATGTTGAATAATGATTTAAGCCACAAGAAAACCTTCAGTTTGAGCTGGCAGATGGGCCTTGAGCAAAACCACAGCAGGCCTCATGGATGGCATGAAGATAATCAGCAGTAATATTAAATAAACTCCTTGAAGTTTAGCTTAATTCCTGGGGACTTCTTGGAAAGCATCCATGTGGTTTCCTTAGCAACACTGCGGATGAAATCCCCCCCCCCTCTTCTGGAATGGTTTTTGACTTCTCTGAATCTCCTGATGGCCTCCCATCCACTCTGACCTGGCTTGCCATTTGAAAATCAGTCAAGGTGAGCTTGGTTTTGAATAGAAGGAATATATCTCTATCTTTCTGTCTCAATCTATCTATCTATTTAATGGTTACTTAAAATGGTTGCTAAAAAAATAGTTATAAGTCAAGGACTACCTATGTGTGTGTAGATAGATAGACAGAAAGATAGATAATATATAGACATAGATATATAGATATATATAGATATATATAGATATCTATATATAGATAAGATATACAGATAGTCCTTGACTTACAACTATTCTTTCAGGAACCATTCTACGTTGCAATAGCACTGAAAAAAGTGACTTATGATGACTTTCCACATTTATGATGGTTACGAACTTCCCGTGGTCACATAATCAAAATTTGGGCGCTTGGCAACTAGTTCATAGTATGACGGTTGCAATGTCCTACGGTCAGCGTTCTGACAAGCAAAGCCAATGGGAAAATCAGATACACTTAACAATCACATTACTAACTAAATTGCAATGATTCGCTTAACAACTGTGGTGAGACAGGTTGTAAAATGGGGCAAAACTCACTTAACAACCATTTGACTTAGCAATGGAAATTTGGGGCTCAATTGTGGTCATATGTCATGGAGTGGAGGACTAGGTATCTATCAATCCCAGCATTCCCGCTGGGACACCTTCCAGCCTTTGAGGACTACAACTCCCATCACTTCAAGTTGGAAAGACCGGAGACCCCAGTCGGGCCCTTGATTCCCGATTTGCCTCTTGCTCAGACTGACTTGGCACAGCGCCTCGGACTACAAACTCCGCCAACCTAAGCCTAGCTGAATTTCCTGACTAGCAACCATGGAGTTTGTAGTCCCAACACTTGGGCGGGCGAGAAGCGCTTTTCAGCCCATCGGGGAGAGAAGATGGCTTCACCATGGAAACGGGGGCGGGGGGGGGGGAAAGAGAGTGTTGCCCCGGCAATGAGAATGCCTCGCGAGAGCTTGCCGTCTTCCCCCCCCCCCCTCTCTCTCTCCCGCGCGCGCGTTCTTTTCTCCTCCTCCTCTTCCTCAAGCTGTGCGCGTGCGCAGCGCGCGGGCCGCCCAACCAATGAGACGCCCAGGGCTCGGCCACGTGACCCAGCGCGCGGGGTCTGCGAACCTGGGTACTTCGAGAAAGAGGAGCGTGAGGTGAGACTGTCGGAGGCCGCGCGGGTTGAGGCCCTCTTTGGGCAGCCTGGGTGCTTTCCCCACACCTGAGTTAGAGCGGCGGTGGGAGGCCGATATCTGCGCGCTCCGTCCTGCCGGAAAGGGGCTCTTAGAATGGGGGGTGGGCGGGCACGGATGGGGGTATCTTTCCACACACCCCCCCCCCCCCCCAGTGTGGAGGAGGGGAGAAGAGGGATTGAGGCCTGGAGTCCTTGCAGCTCTCTCAGCTTGGTGGTTTTCTTGCAGACGTTTTATTACCCAACTAGGTAGCGTCATCAGGGCTAGAAGGGATTTGCAGAACGGAGGAGAAAGAGGACTGTGGGGTCCTAGATGCTGTCGGAACTGGGTGGTTTTCTTGGTGACATTTTCATGACCCAACTAGGGGAACATGTTCAGTGTCACCAAGAGAGCGTCAATGACCCCACAGTTGTACCTTGAGCTACAAATATTCTAGCTGTAATGACAGTCAACGGGCCCATTTCACAAGGGGGAAGCCGCAGTGGAGACTTGTTAATAGACATTTTATAGCCACATGTTTTTTTTAAAAAGACCCCATACCATGTCCTCCTGTATATCTAATGGGGGGTAGTCATGGAGGGCAAAAGAACAAAAGTAAATAAGTAAAACGAATACCCTGCAGACATTCACAAGTGATTTGCTCCCATCTGTTCCTAAGTGGGAAAGTGTGCTTCTTGAGTTGTACAAAAGAAGGTGAAAATAAGTTCACACATCAGGCAATCTCAATAGCACTTAGACTTAAATGCCACTTGTTAGGGATAACATTGTTTACCCTAACTGGTGTTCACCTAACTGGTTTAGGTGAAATAATAACTATGAATCATAGTTAGTGTATGTTAAAGTGTCTGCAGCTTTAACTGTGAAATAGCAATTAAGGGAGTGGTTATGAAAACAATATAAAAGTAGCAAGTCTACAGCTTGCTCACTCTGGCTTTGATGATCCCTGATTACTGCTTGGAATCAAGACTGCATTGCTCGAACGGGAGAGACAACAAAGGACTGACTTGTAAGTGAACTGACATAGGATATTCTACATGGACTTTGCTAACTGAATATCCCTGAATGGACTGACTACTTGATACATGACTATTGGACTGTTATTTGACTATGCCATAAACTTATACTGGAATAAACTATATTCTTGATAGCACAAGCGTATCTGTTATTTTTACTGTATGTTAATAAACATACAAGCTTAGCTCACTCATTTATCTGTGTGCCTATCTGACTAACGCTGCACATTCTGTTTAGCTTGTCCACCTAACCCTGGTTGGGGAACCCAGGCTTAACACTGGTTATGGGCCCAGAGGCTGCAAAGTCAGTTTAACTAGGTTAAACAGATTTATGTAAAAAGTGAGAGTTTGTATTGTTATACATTACAGTAAACAGACAGCTGTGTTTTATTCATTATATTTTTATATCCATATAAGAAAACATGGCACAAGTCAATCTACAACGTTTGTCCCTTATATCCAAGCTGGATGGAACAAACTATGTATCATGGTCTACAAAATGTAGTCTACTTCTACGAGGAGAAGGTCTGTGGAACATAATTGAAAATCCACCAAACGTAGAAGAATGGGATCCAGAGGATGAGGAAGACAGACTAAAGATAGAAGAATTTATGCATAAAAATCAACAAGCCATTTGCATAATTGGGTTAACCTTAACTGATCAACAGCTTATTTATATCCACGGAGAGAAAATGGCTGTTGGGTGTTGGCAGAAGCTGAAGAGGATTTATGTTCGAGATAAAGTTGGTGCTCACATAAATCTAACACGGAAGCTTTTCAGGACGCATCTCCAAACAAATGGTGATATGCAAAGTCATTTAAAAACTATGCAAAGCATTTTTAAGGAACTGCACGAGAAAGAGCTTATATTCTCTGAACTACACCAAGTTTACATAATTCTATCTTCCCTTGATGAAAGTTATGATAACTACGTAACTTCACTTGAAATTTTGCCAAAGGAAAATTTAACTTTAACTGATATAACTGGCAGATTGATCGAAGAGGCCAGAAGAAGGCATGAAAGAGATAAATTAAGGAGGGAGCAACCTCAAAAAGAAGATAATGAATCTCCTACTGCATACGCAATTAAAAAGTGTTTTAATTGTGGAGGAAGAGAACATTTGGCAAGATTTTGTAAAAAGGCAAAGCGTCAGAACGCTGGCCAGAATACTAAAAATCATCAAAAAATAAATAAACATTTAGAGTTAGCCATGTATACTAACGGAGCTGTAAAAAATAATTTATGGGTGGTTGACAGTGGAGCATCCCATTGTAAAACAAATGATAACAAAAGTTTTATTAAAATGTCCCAGAGTACACAGCAGATATCGTTAGCCAATGGCTGGAAACTGAAAGCTAAAGGTGAAGGTATAGCATATTGTTCTTTTATAAAAGAGAATGTAAAAATGTTATATGTACCACAACTTAAGTTTAATTTAATTTCAGTTAGAATTTTGGTTAAACTAGGATATGTAGTTACATTTAGGGGAGATAACTGCATCATTGAAAAAGAAGATAAGAGAATTACTGCATCTTTAAGAGGTGGATTATATGTGTTAAATGATGATGGTTTAAAGGTGGCTAACACAATTTATGAAAATAAGAAACCTCATGACGAATGTATTCACTTGTTACATCGAAGGCTAGGGCATTTAAATTTTAAAATGCTTAAGAAAACTGTTGAATTATCTAAGGGAATAAGTTTGAAATCTTGTAATAAGTATTTGCAATGTAATGCCTGTAATCAAAGTAAGAGCAGGGTCATACCGGCTAATAGATTTGATGGATTTACTACTAAAGAGCCTTTAGAAGTAGTATTTGCTGATTTAATAGGTCCGAAAAAACCAAGTGTAGGAGGAGCTCGCTACATACTAAGTATAATGGACCACTATTCTAGATATGGGTTTTGCTATTTAATGAAGAGCAAAACTGAAACATATCAAAATCTATTTAATTGGTTAAAATTTGCTGAAATAAAAACTAAAAAGAAATTAGTAACTCTCATCACAGATAATGGTACAGAATTTACAAATAATAAATTTCAAAACAGACTAAGAATGTTAGGTATTCAACATAAAATGTCTGCACCATATAGGCCACAACATAATGCCTTTATAGAGAGAAGAGGCCAAACATTACAATCAATGGCACGAACTATGATGTCTGATTCAGGATTACCTGACAATTTATGGGGAGAAGCAATAATGTGTGGTAATCATATATTAAATAATGTTGTTAATTCAACAACAAGTGAATTACCATTCACACTGTGGCATGGTACAAAACCTGATTTAAGTTACATACACACATTTGGAGCACCAGCATGGGTGCATATCCCTACACAACTTAGACACAAAGGACAGCATAGAGCTAAAAGATTAATTTTTGTAGGATATACATCTAATCATAGATCTTATAGATTCTGGGAACCAGGTACATATAGAGTTTACACCAGTGCTAGTGCAAAATTCCTAGAACATGTAGGATGGAATAGATTAGAGCAAGATTTAAATAATGAAGTATTTATTGAACCCTACAAAAGGCAGAAAGATCAGATTAGCTATAAGAAGAGTCCAATTAAAGAAGAAGTCCACGAAGAGCAAATAGGACCAGAACAAGAAGAAATAGTTGATCAGGAAGAGTTACATAATCAAGAACAATTAATAAATGAAAGTCCACCTGCAAGTCCTATAATACCTAGACGTACTACACGTGTAACTAGACCACCTGATAGGTATCAAGCAAGTATAGTTTGCCAAGTAACTAAAGTTCCAACTAGTGTAGATGAACTTAGGATGTATCCTGCTAAGGATCAGGAGAATTGGCAAAAGGCTATGGAAAAAGAACTAAATTCATTAAAGGTAATGAAAGTGTATGAAGATGCCAAATTATCTCCAGGAGAAAAATCCATTGGGTGCAAATGGATATTTAAAGTAAAAACTGGAAATGATGGGACTGTTACCCACAAAGCTAGGTTAGTAGCTCAAGGATTTAATCAAACTGCATCTGATTATGATGAAGTTTTTGCGCCAAGACTTAAAGCTACATCTTTAAGAGCAGCATTAGTGTGGGCAGCTAAGAAAAACTATGTCATTAACCATTTAGATGTAGAAACTGCTTATCTACATGCACCATTGCAGCACACTATATATTTAAGAAAACCAATTGGCATAAAATAAAATAAAATAAATAGTAATGATTGTTGGAAACTCAAAAAGAGTCTTTACGGGTTGAAACAATCTGGGTTTGAGTGGAACCAATATATTGTGAAAGAGTTAAACAATATAGGTTTTAAATCTGGTTTAGCAGATCCGTGTGTGTTTAAAAGAGAAAATAATGGAACGGTGTCATTATTATTATTATTTACAGATGATATTGCTTTGATAATTAAGACTAATAATGAAGCTAATGAGATTATATCATTATTAGCCAAAAAGATAAAATTAAAGCATTTAGGTGAAATTAAAAGGTATTTAGGATTGACAATTAATAAAACAAATAATGGTTTTAAGATATCTCAAGAAGATAAAATTTGCCAATTAATTAAAACGTTTAAAATGGAACTTTGTAAACCGGCAAAGACTCCAATGAGTCAGGAAGTTTGCCAAACTAATGATCAAAGTCCAAAATTTGATAAATCCATATATCAATCTTTGATTGGTAGCTTATCATATATAAGCAATTGGTCAAGGCCAGATATAGCTTATAGTGTAAATCAGCTGGCACGTTTTAATTCAGATCCAAAACAATGTCATTGGCAATCCTTAAAAAGAATATTAAGATATCTTAAAGGTACAATGAACCATGCATTGTATATAGAACCAAAGGGTGATTTGAGTCTTAGTGCCTATGCAGATGCAAGTTTTGCAACTGATATAAACACTAGAAAATCAACATCTGGGATGGCTATATTATTTGGTAAGACATTAATAGGGTGGAGGTCAATCAGACAACAGCATATTAGCTTATCTACGATGGAAGCTGAATTTTCATGTCTGTCATTATTATGCACTGACTTGATTTTCTACAAACAGTTATTATTAGACATGGGTATAACTGTAAAAGATTCCATTATTGTGTACGAGGATAACCAAGCAGCTATAAAGTTAGCTACTAGTATTGCTGTAAAAATTAGATCAAAACATACTGATTTAAGATATTTAAATGTAAGAGAATCAGTGAAAAATGGACTAATAAAATTGGAATAATGCATGTCAGAAGAAAACATTGCAGACCAATTTACAAAAGCTCAAGGAGCAATTAAGTTTAAAGAAAGTTGTGAAAAATATAATTTAAAGATGTAAATGATTCATAGTTATTATTTAACCTAAAAGGGGAGAATGTTAGGGATAACATTGTTTACCCTAACTGGTTTAGGTGAAATAATAACTATGAATCATAGTTAGTGTATGTTAAAGTGTCTGCAGCTTTAACTGTGAAATAGCAATTAAGGGAGTGGTTATGAAAACAATATAAAAGTAGCAAGTCTACAGCTTGCTCTCTCTGGCTTTGATGATCCCTGATTACTGCTTGGAATCAAGACTGCATAGCTCGAACGGGAGAGAGAACAAAGGACTGACTTGTAAGTGAACTGACATAGGATATTCTACATGGACTTTGCTAACTGAATATCCCTGAATGGACTGACTACTTGATACATGACTATTGGACTGTTATTTGACTATTCCATAAACTTATACTGGAATAAACTATATTCTTGATAGCACAAGCGTATCTGTTATTTTTACTGTATGTTAATAAACATACAAGCTTAGCTCACTCATTTATCTGTGTGCCTATCTGACTAACGCTGCACATTCTGTTTAGCTTGTCTACCTAACCCTGGTTGGGGAACCCAGGCTTAACACCACTTTACAGTGCTGTACGGTTTTACAGAATCAGCAGCTTGCTTCCAAAAATCTTGAATCCTCAGATTGTTACAGATGACAACATTTTTAAAACTAAACTTTCCCTCTGTTTAATGATTCTTCTTTAAACTTGTATCCCAACTTTACAAAGGAGTTAAAGATGCTTTACATAAATATCTCCCTTTATTTGTGCAAATAATAGTCTTATGGAGTAGGTTGAGTTGGTTCAAAATGAACCAAAGACACCCTGTGATTAAGAGTGGATTTCAACAGGTTCTCTCTCGTCTTAATCCAACACATGAAGGACACTCCTACATTAACTAGAATCCCTAAATTTATTTAATCAAATTGTATGGCTGGCCATCTCACACAAAGGGATTC
This sequence comes from Laticauda colubrina, assembly GCA_015471245.1. Taxonomy (NCBI): domain Eukaryota; kingdom Metazoa; phylum Chordata; class Lepidosauria; order Squamata; family Elapidae; genus Laticauda; species Laticauda colubrina. Next base: position 4,640,731 of record BLBF01000069.1, read on the forward strand.
TGGGCAGCATACAACTACTAAACCAACAATCATAATTGAATGTAAAAACTAAGGCAATGAAATGATCAACATAATTAAAACCAAGATTGGGAGAGAATTCATTAAGGTTTCATAAATAGTCAAATCCAAGTGTAGAGTTGTAATTGCAGGAATGTTCCAATCTTGGATGGCAAACCTCAGATAAAGAATGTTTCCAAGCAAATACAACTCAGGCAAACAAAGTCACTAATCTAAAGGAGGATGAGAGAGGGGAATGTTAGACTTATGTTAGACTTTAACTAGAGATAATTATATGGATTACTGTGCTGAACAGTAATGAAAGTTAAGCAGTAACCAAAATTAACCAATGATGGAGGATAACAAAATGTGTATAAATGCAAGACTATACTCCAATAAAGATCATCATGATTCAGTTGTTCATGATCAAACAACTCGACTGCCTGGTCATTACAACAAAGTGTGTTTCTTAAAACACTTGAGATTTTAAAGGAATGTTTATGGTGAGATGGGTGGTCAACAAATTTAATAAATAAAATTAAAAAAGGATTTCTCATTGCTGAAGTGTTTTTGTTGTTAGTTGCAAGTCATGTCTGACCCACTGTGACCCCATGGACAACGTTCCTCCAGGCCTTCCTGTCCTCTACCATCCCCCAGAGCCCATTTAAGCTCATGCCGGCTGCTTCAGTGACTCCATCCAGCCACCTCCTTCTCTGTTGCCCCGTTCTTCTTTTGCCCTCAATCATTCCCAACATTAGGCTCTTCTTCACTGAGTCCTTCCTTCTCATTAGGTGGCCAAAGTATTTGAATTGCTGAAGTAGAATTAGGGAAATTGTGAACTGTCTTGTTGATATTTAGTACTAATGGAACAATATTCTTGATTTTAGGTTTTGTGATCCTGAGATGCCAGATGAAATATGCCCCAAATAAAATTAAATGGCATTATTATTGACTTTCCATTTCCACCCTACAAATGTCAGGAGACATATATGTCCAAAGTGCTTGAATGCCTACAAAAGGTAAACATTTGATGAAATACTAAGTAAAGCATAATTCAGCCTACATGTGTGTCAAATGATAGAAACTTTGAAACATGCAACATACATCATTACATGGACTGCCTTTAAAGCTTCACTTTGAAGTGAAGCTTCAAAGATCACTTTGAAGTGAAGCTTCAGAAATCACTTTGAAGCTTCAAGTGATCAAAATGTCTCTGTTTTAGCAATGTTGTGTCTATACCAGGGGTATAAAACTCAGTTTCATTGAGGGCCGCATCAGGATTGTGTTTGACCTCAGGGAGCCAGGGTGGGTGTGACCAGCTCAATGTCACTTGTGTCGGGGTTGCCTGTGGTGGTCTGAGTGCTCTGGCAGCAAAAATGGGGTCCTGAGCTCCATTTTTGACTGTAATGGCCTCCTGCAACCCTCTGCCAGTGGCCCTCCCAAGCTCCGTTTTTGCTGACAGAGGCATTGCAGTTTGGTCCTTCACTATTTCCAGGGCAGCCCTGCAGGCCAGGCCTAAGCACTCCGGGGCCTTGATTTTGACACCCCTGATCTATATGATAGCTGCATGAATTTGCTTAAGGTCCAATTCAAAATGCTGCCTATTGCCATCTGGAGCCTTACAGCCTCCAGGTACCAGAACAGGACACCAGCACTTTGAATACCACTTAGAATACCAGGAGCAGAGGGGTATAGAGGAGTATCAGTAAAGGGGAATGTTGGAAATGAGGGGTCCTTGGTGCTCTCTGAACTTGCCTGTTTTCTTGCAGACGTTTTATTATCCAAACTGGATAACATCATCAGTGCTATGGTAGTAAGGAGTGGGATTTGCTTCCAGTTTATATTTTCGTGTCTTACCCTGTCAGTGTTGGTGGGGTTGATCTTGGAGGTTCTTTAGTTGGGCTGTTTGCTGGTGGTGTCTGGCAGTTTCTTGAGTGGGGTATTATTTACTTCTTGAACTGAAGTTAATCTATGCTCATCTGGGTATTGATTGCTGGCGGAAAGTCTGTCTTTTTGTTCCCTTTTTGCTAGTTGATTGTCTCTTTTGCATAGTCTATAGATATCATTTATGACTATGTGTTTATTGATGGCTAATTTATCAGAGTTCCAGGCTTCTAGAAATTCCCTAGAGATTTTGGACCATGAATGGGGGTTGGGGCACCCTAGGAGGATGATTGAGGTGCTAGGTTTTTAGTCTTTGTTTTTATGGTTTGTAGTTTTGTTATGGTGAGCTGCCCAAACTCAGATGTTATGGGCAGCAGTACATATCTGATAAATGGATCTTGCTATCGGAGGATAAGGATGACTTTGCATCATTCATCATGGATGCAAAACTGCAAGGGAAAGATCCAGGTTAGAGCATAATATGAACAAGGACAAGGTTATTTCAGTCAGTGTGCTGAGAATGATTTTGTAATATTTCATAACAGGTCTTACATAGCTGGTTGCAAAAATTACTATTCTGTGATTTAATTGATTAATTCAGAATTAATCTTCTTAAAAATAAGCTTAGAGGACTTACTTTTGAGCGATGATATATGGAATTGCTTTGAAAGTATTTCAGCCAGAATAAATATGATCTTCTAAACCCAGAAATAGAGTTGGCTTCGTTAACTGTATCGACATACACGTTTTTGGATTCTGCATATATTTTTACCCTAAGTAGAATAGGTGCATTTGGAACATATGAAACCTGCTTAGCACTTCCTGGAAAAAAGCTTTGTTTCAGCCCCTTCTCTTATCAGTGCCAGCCATATTTACATGAGACCTGGAAATAGAGAAGTGGGTAGGTGAGTTCTCTTTTTTTGATGAAGGGAAAGAAAACCACTTAAGAAGCCCTTATGTCTATGCAATCTGTTCCTACATTTTTAGTAAGTCAGAAAATATATTCTGTGCCTGCTTTAATACCATAAGGTAATTTTATGGGAAGACTTTGCTCATAGACTGTTTTGTAAATGTTATTGCCCTACTCACGAGATCTAGCATCTTTTTGAAGTCAAGGGGTCTGTCTTTCTGTCCGTCTGTCTTTCTGTCCATTTGTGCCTGCCTATCTGTCTTTCTGTCTTTCTTTCTATCTATCTATCTATCTATCTATCTATCTATCTATCTATCTATCT
>BLBF01000069.1:4657095-4671852 GCA_015471245.1 Laticauda colubrina
CACACCTACATAAGGCTAGGGCAGGACTTGTCTACTGTCGTGTCTACTGAAAGTAGCACAGTGGTACAACAACTCCTGAGGACCACAAATTTGCCAAATTAAATCCCATAGGTGCCAGATTTTGGATGCATTCTGTAGGTTAACCCATTTGAGCTACCTTGGTTCAAAAATGGTTGCCCCATGGTGCACAATCTCACAGTTAAAGGTTATAGACTTTTACTGGTATACTAGACAATCTGTGGCCCTTTGATTATTGTTTTAGAGATATTTCTTCTCAGATTGCTCAAATGCCTTCAAGTATGGCCAAACATCTAATGTATTGGAAAACTTCTTAAAAATTCAGGAAGATTTTCCGAGATGTATCTGCCTTGGAAGTAGCTCTGATTGAACAGTCAAACATCAGGAGTTGACCAGTGGGGTTGTTTTATGACATTTTGTATTATGTCATAAAATGCCTTATGATTTTGATGTTATAAAATGTTTTATAAAATTTGCCAGATTTCAATTTCATAAAGGCCATAGGTCCCAATTTTTGGATGCATTCGGTAAGTTAATCTGTTTGAGGTACCTTAGTTATAAATGTTTTTCCTGTGATGCAACATTTCATTCAGTTAAAGGCTACAAACTCCAAGAGTTTTAGAATTTTATAGGCAGATAAATAAACTCCGTTTTTGTAAATATGGCTGATGAATATAGACTTCATTATCTACAGTAAAAGATTTCATGAACTGTGTTTGTTCATAGGGAGAGACTTTTAATATATTTTACATGTACATAAAAATATGTATTGGGTTCCACGTTTCCAGCAGTCTGCTGCCAATCTTCCTCTATTGCAATATTTGTCAACTTTGGCCACTTAAGGATGTGTGGACTTCAACTCCCAGAATTCTGGGAGTTGAAGTCCACATATCTTAAAAGTTGCTAAAGTTGAGAAACACTGTCCTGACCCAAAAATCTTCTCAGGTTTCCCCCCCCCCCCCATGCTTTCCTCCTGGTTTTGTGTTCCAGAATCTTTCCAGAGATTGAAGACTTTGTTATCCATAGTTTAGTTATCTTTGATTGTAGGCGAAAATGGAACTCACAAATTACAAGTAACAGTGTTATGTCAGTATAAAACAAAAACCCTGGAATAGCCCTGCAGTTGGAAAGTGGCAGTTATTTTGACTTAATAGCAACTAATGAATTTGTGGCCAAGCCACAAGTTGGATATCTTGGCTTATAGTGTTTTATCATCCATTAAAAAGATGACAGACAGTTCTGGATAAACACAGCAAAGCTTTATTGAAAGCAATTTAACTCAGAAAAAGCATTGTGTGATTTTTTTAAAATTTTCTCTTTAAACAGAGTTTGCCCTTATTATCTTTCTCGGAGTCTGAAACAGCAAGCCGACATCATTTTTATGCCTTATAACTATCTGCTGGACTCAAAGGTATATTTTGTATATCTATTTATTTTTTAAAAAGAACCAAACCTGATTTGTATATTTTGGGAAATGCTCTTTGGCGTTTACAAATTCTGTGGCAAAGATAACTGGAGGTAGATTTTTCAGTTGAAGTTGGTTACTAGGGAGCATTTGGGTTTATATTCACTTGGTACAGAATCTTGATCAACTCTGACATTTGTGGTCACAGTGGAAATTATGGAGCTGACCCAAGTCATCAAGGGCCTGGCACATGGATGATGTCCTTATAATCTGAGAGTCGAGGACATTATCCTTGAACCTTTGTCCATCTGTATTTTGTCAGAAGCACCTACAAAGCTAATGGAGAAATGAGTGTGTTTGAGCCCTACAGAGAAGTTGGATTTACCCGTGTTTCCCCAAAAATAAAACCGTCATATTTTTTTTTTTGCCCTTAAAAATGCATCAGGTCTTATTTTCGAGGGATGTCACCCACTGACTAACCTCACTTGCTTTCTACCACAATTGCAACCAGAATTTCCATTGCTAAGCAAGGCAGTTTTTAAGTGAGTGGTGTTCAATTTTTTGACCTCTTTTTGCCCTGGTTGTTAGGTGAATCATGCATTTGTTAAGTGAACCCGGTTTCTTACCATTGCCTTTGCTTGGTAGATGTTGGCTGGCAAGGTTAGAAATGGCAATCACATGGTCTTCCAGGAAGGACTCCGCAATCATTGTAAACCCATACCAGTTGCCATAGTGCTCTGCACTTGTGACATGTCTACTTCTGTCTGAGTTTGCACCATGTTGGAGCAATCTACAACTGGTTTGTAAAATCTACGTGTTATGTTTATAAAGATGTTAAATGAAGCATCAGTCATCTGTGTTTTTTTTTCTGGTGCTGAATTAACGCTGCAAAACTCTGAATATAACATCAATGGAGAAGCCAGATTCACTTAACAATCATGTAACTCAACAACTGCTGTGATTCACTTAACAATCATGGCAAGAAAGGGTCTAAAATGAGATAAAACTCACTTAACAACCTTGGTCTTGCTTAGCAACAGAAATTTTGGGCTCAATTTTGGTCGTGAGTCAAGTGCCACCTGTATCGCAACTAATTGAGAGTATTGTGTTTTACTCTTTCATAGAGTCGAAGAGCTCATAACCTGGACTTAAAAGGGGCTGTAGTAATACTTGATGAAGCTCACAATGTGGTAAGTAAAGATACAATCGACTTGTTCTTAGGTTGTGCTCTTTGGAAAACATTTAGGTCTCCTTTTGCAGGAAAGTCTTATTAATGTATGCATGTATGTATGTATGGTATTCAGCTTTGTTCGAGTATTTTCCCACATCATTATAGTTGTGCTTTTAAAGTTGTAAGCCCATGTCCCACTGCACCAACGGATGCAAAGAGGATGTAAAACGAACAAAAAAGCTTGCCATCCGTTGGAAAATGCGATGCATCCATTGTGTACTCACTGCATACGTGTTTCATATGCTCTATCCGTCGAGCATCCGTCCACTGAGATTTCATCCGCGCAAGAAGTTTTGAGCTGCACAAAACTTTCTGAGTGGATGAACTTTCCGCCGCCTACTATGTGCATCCGCAACACATACGGGCAACAAACGTTCTATGTCCGTTGTCATCCGTTAAACGTCCGCTGTATCCTCTCGGCATCCTCTGGCCATCCCCTCAACTCACAACCACTGCAGCTGAAAACGGAAAGAGGGAGGAAACGAAAGGTACACGGAACATCCACACAGCGTTAGTAGCACGGAAATAGAAAGGGTGTAAGCGGATGCATCTCATATATAAAGCATTAAAACGGACAAAACGTTTGTATATGGGATGTATCTCGTATATTTAGGATGTCTGCAGTATGTCTAGAGTATGTGGAAGGACACCTAGTGGAAAACCGATATTTCCCATAAAAAGGGGGAGGAAATCACCTGGATCTCACTATCAGTCCAGCAGCCGTGGTGTACAGACCTCTTCACCCTTGCTCTTGCTCTTCCACATCATCCATTGATCTCCACCATGGATCATAACACACTCCGTATGGTAGCTGCGATCATTCATCACCAGAACCAAACCCTGTTCAGACTGTTTCACCTTTTCTACGCAAGGAGAAGAAGGAGACGTTCAAGAGCTGTGTGGGTCCGACAATGAATGGGAGAAGAGTGGACTTTGGACTGTATGACAAGCTGATGGTCGAGCTGAGGAATGAAGACCCTTGTGCATTCCAGCACTTCATGAGGATGCCACCAGCCATGTTTGACGAAATTGTAAAGCGTCTGAGACCCAGGTTGACCAAGCCAAGCACCAACTTCCGTCCCAACCTGGACCCTGGACTGAAGGTGGCACTGACTGCGGCACCTGGCCTCTGGAACCACATACAGAAACATGGCAGTATGCCGGCAGGGTGCCACACAACAGCATCAGCAAAGTGGTCAGAGAAGTGGTGCAGGCCATCATCGAAGAATACATGGAGGAGCTCCTTCAGTGTCCCACCACTGAAGAAGGCTGGAGGAAAGTTGCAGAACAGTGGTATCAGAGGTGGAACTTTCCCCACACTGTTGGAGCCATAGATGGGAAGCATGTGGCCTGCAAAGCTCCAGCCAACTCAGGGTCCTCTTATTACAACTACAAGGGCTTCTTCAATATCATCCTCTTTGCCATGGTTGATGCTGACTACAAGTTCATGTACATCGATGCTTCAGGCAATGGGTCAGCTTCAGATAGCCAGGTATACAATGCCAGTCACCTCAAGGATGGGCTGGAAGGCAACCTCATCATGAGTTTTCCAGATCCAGACCCCCTACCCAATGACACACAAGATGTGCCCTACTTCATTGTGGGTGATGATGCCTTCTCCCTCAGAACCTACCTCATGAAGCCCTACGCTTCAAGATACCTTACCTGTGAAGAGAGGATCTTCAACTACAGGCTGTCCAGGGCAAGACGGGTGGTGGAGAACGCCTTTGGCATCCTGGCCAACAGGTTCCAGGTACTTCTCACCACCACCATGCAGCATCACTCAGGGACTGTGAGGAGCATCGTGGAAGCTTGCTGCATCCTGCACAATCTCATGCGCACCTGCTACCCAGTGTTGCAGAACAGGCTTGTGGACCGTCAACAAGGGAATGGGGACAAGGAGCCTGGTGAATAGAGGTAAGGACTAAACCTGATAGACACTGTGGATGTGCAAGGCCCCAACAGAGCTTCACGTGAAGGGAAGAAGCAGCGCAACCTCCTGAGACACTGGTGCAACTCCCCAGCTGGAGCAGTGGAGTGGCAAGACAGGATGGTAGATGCTTAATGGATGCTTCCTTCAGCCTGTCTCATCACACTGATGAGATTGTGCCATGTATGTTGAGTGGTCCTACAATGAACAGGGCATTAATAAAGAGCTTTGTTTATTTTGAAATGTGTTGATCAATGAATGAATTGTTATTGATAAAAAAGGGCCATAAGTGTGGCAGCTGGGAGGGTGGACCATACAGTCCCACTATGCTTGCACTGGAGGTTTATCTATCCCACAGCTATCCTTACCTATCCCACAGCTATCCTTACCCATCCCACAACTATCCTACCTATCCCACAGCTATCCTTACCTATCCCACAACTATCCTTACCCATTCCACAACTATCCTTACCCATTCCACAAGTATGCAAAGGCTTAACCATTTTTCAAAGTTTTCACCAACACTTCATTAAGTAAATAAAATGAACCAAGTGTGTGAAGCAAAGATAACCTTTATTAATAACTGTCTTAAGTAAACTGTATGACTTTATTAAAAAAGCAAAATGAACCAAGAAACAACTCAGTCTCTGACACTCTTCTCAGTCACTCTGAGGCATGTCCATGGTCTCAGCTGTCAAGCGGCCAGGGACTGTGGAGCTGGCTGTGGCTGGAGTGCTGGTCTGAGGCGCCATTGGGGTGCTTGGCCCACGAGAGTACAACAGGGGATGGTGTGTTCAGGAAGCTCTCAGAGAGCTGACTCAGTCCCGTGAGGTTGAGAGGCCCTTCATCAAGGACCTGGGATGTTAGGCCCAAGACTGATGACAGATTGTCTGTTGACGGGCTTGGCTGTGGTGTGGAGGAAGGAGGAGTGTAGTGGGGCTGTCTGGTCTGCAGCTTGGCGAGGTGTGGCGTGCGATGAACCTGGGCCTGGACTGGGAAGGTCTGCCTCTGCTGTGGGAAGTCCTGGTACTCGTAGCCTTGGTAGGTGAGGGGCTGTTGAAAGCCGTGGAAGGGCTATGACATCGCCTGGGGTGGAGGAGCAGACCTGGACTGGGTTGGAGCAGGTTCAGCTGGGCCTGGAGGGTTGTGCAGAAGTGCTGTGATCTTCTGCTTCATCACCTGGTACTGGGCCTCGGGCAGGTCCATGAGGGTCTGGCTCACGTACGTAATGAAGGGCTTCCGGTTCGAGGATGGTATGTCGCTGTAGACCAGAAGAAGCACCAGCAGCAGTAACACCAGCAGCACCAGCAGCAGGAGAAGCACCAGCAGCTTCAGAGTCAGTACCAGGGGGTGGGATGGTGGTTCTTTCCTTCTTGCCAGGGCTGGCAGGAGTAGGCACAGGCTTTCTCTTCTTCCTTGACTGACGAGCCATGGTGTTATTCGAAGATGTTTGTGGCAGCACGTCTTTCCTCTGAATGCTGACTGCATGCGAGCTGCATCCTTTTATATCCGTGGAGCTGACGCAATTCATCCTCCCTGCATGCGCAGTGAACGCTATGCATTCGCGCTGCATCCGCTATGCATCCTATAGGCGTCCGTGATGCATCCACGTCATCTGCTACGCATCCGCTCCTTGCGCTATGCATCCGCTTCGCAATTCTCCCCCGGAAGCCCTTCGGATGTGTCATCCGCTTCCATCCACTGTCATCCGCTAGGCTTCCTACGAACATCCGCTTAACATCCTCGCTACGTACTACCCACGTCTGTTCCTTTCCTTTCTTTTCCCTTCTGTTTATGCAAATTTGGGGCACTTTTTGGAGCGGATAACAACGGATGGAGCCGCCCCCGAAATTTTGCTCATCCGCTGTGTCCTTTTTGCATATGTTTTGCATACGTCAGCCAGTGGGACCTAGCCTGTAGCAACGTTTCAGCAGAATCTCATCTGCCATTATCAGGCTTCTATATTGTGTTCATATATATATATATATATATGTATGAGGACAGTCATTAAACAAGTTCTTCAACAAGTTCTTCAACAATAAATGATGGAAAGGACAAATCACCCAAAACATGCAGGAGATAATTTGTGTGATAATCATAAAGTCTGTAAAACCAGCTTCTTGGCAGAAGCAGCATGTTTTTTTCTAAGTTTAATTTGGGGATATTTTACAATCTTACCACCTGCCCCCTCAGAATTCTCATAGTGAGGTTATTTCCACTATAACTAAAGCTTCGGTGTGGAATGGGGGATATTTTTATATTTTTCTCTCATTTCTTCAGGAAACCTGCTGTTAAAGTGTTATTTAATAGCAAATGAACAAGCCCAGTTGGATTTAAGCTGTTTCTGTTTAGAAGACTTTACAGAATATAGTCCTTTACAGAACTTTGTCTTTATTTAGTTACAAGGCTTACCAGTGGCTCCTTATTTATTAGTTTCCTGGCTGCCAATTGCCCACAGATTCATGGCAGTTTATGACAAAATTAAAACCTCCATGGCATCGCATAAATATATAAATAATAAAATAGGCGCAATAAGTCTAGAACCACATCAGCACTGTAAAATTGAAACATCTATGGTTAAGGACAAGCCAAGGGCAACCCAGTGGGATCAAAACAGGATTAAATTATAATCAACAGCACAATACCCATCACAGACAGTGGCATAAAAGAGAACCACAAATTAGAAGTCAACCAGTAAAAGCAGGTGTTTGATGTCTACCCATCAAAGACATTGCAAATATCAGCGTTCCAACTAACAAACTCCAGCCCAATAAACTCTGAGACAGGCATTTCCTCAAAGTTCCGTTTTATCAGAGTAGTCACATTGGCACATCTGGGAAAACCCAAATTTGAGAGTTCCAGGTTTTCCCTTCCTCAAGAGAAATTCAAAGATCCATTCCCTGCACCCATCAGTCCATCACATGGCCCAGGGGTCATCAAACTTGACAGCTTTAAGACTTGTGGACTTCAACTCCCAGAATTCCTCCTCCAGTCATGTTAACTCAGGAATTCTGGGAGTTGAAGTCCTCAAGTCTTAAACTTGCCAACTTTGAAGACCCTTGGCCCAATCAAACGTTGTCCCAGCCAGAGACCTTCCTTCAGAGACTCCTCTTCAGGTGCAGAGTAACTTGTCCTTGACTTCTAAGAAAGAATGTTGTTGAGTCTAATCTTCTACTCACTAAACCCCACCCCTTCCAAATTCCCAGGCATTAAATGTGGCAGCCTTGAAGCGTCCAAGTAAAATATGGCTTCCAAGGATAACAGCAGAACAATTCAGTGACAATATTGTTCCAGTTATGCGCAGTGGGCAAGATCTTCTTATGGAAGACATCCCCGACTGAGCTGGCCACAAGGACCCAGGGTTGCAGCTAACGTTGTTGGAACTGCCACAAAAATGGATGCTCCTTGCTCTCTGTGGATCCATCATTTGAGGGATGGCTATCCTGTCGGGCGCACAAGGAACCAGAAGAACCAGAAGGAGACATGAAGAGAACTACAGGCAGCCCCCCCACCTTACGATGGCAATGAGCCCAAAATTTCCTTTGCTAAGCAACAGAGTAGTTAAGTGAGTTTTGCCCCGTTTTACAGCCTTTCCTACCATAGTCGTTAAGTCAATCAACACAATTGTAAAGTTAGTAACATGGTTGTTAAATGAATCTGGTGTCAACTCGTAAAGCATTCCTGGCTTGCTCCCGAGTTGCCATAAGAAGAAGGAGGCGAAGATCTGATGGAACAGTTCCTTGCTATGACCCGAAGCACATTCCACGCATACCTTTCTTTAGATTGTGTCTCAAGTTACCAAGCCCAGCTGGAGAGGCGTGTTTTCTACAGCCTGGGGAAGTGCTCAGTTGGAGAATGTGGTTTATGACACATTCTTTATGACTCCTCCCACCCTGGGAGGAGGGGGGAAACAAGGTCATAGGTGGGGGCAGTAAATTACGTAGGGCAGAGCCAACTGCACTTGGGAAAAGTGCCAATGTGTTGCTTCTAATAAATAATTGGATTTCTTTTGAAACTTGGCTTGAGGCTCTTGAATTAATTAGGGCATCCGTCGGAACCCTGACATCTGGCTTCCCCATTGACTTTGCTCGTCAGAAGGTCACTAAAGGGGATCATAGGACCTTGGGACACTGCAACCGTCATAAATATGAGCTGGTTGCCAAGCTTCCAGAGTGTGATCACATGACCCTAGGAATGCTACAACGGTCACAAGTGTGAAAAACTGTCACAAGTCGTTATTTTCAGTGCTGTTGTAACTTTGAACGGTCACTTAATGAACTGTTGTAAGGTGAGGACTACCTGTACCTTTTGTGGGTTCTGTCATGACTTTAACAGGTCATAAATCAAGGATTACCTGCATCTTCCTCTGGGGAGCGTTTCCTCTTTTTATATCACCTGCTGAAGGTCTTCCCTTCCCAAATGATTGTTAAAACAAGCTGATAATAAACTCCCTGCTCAAATATTCTGATCTAAGGAATGATTCCCTTTTACCTCACTGTTGAGTCCCTCTATCAAATGAAAAAATCTGAAGTGTAAATGATTAATTTGAAAGGAGAGTGCTTTTTATGATGCCCTGCTGAGAAATAACCTAGCTTGTTACCCAGTGATAATTATAAGAATACATTTCCAATTAAACGTGGAGAGGTTGCTTTTGAATTTGGGGTGATTGACATTCTTTTGAAAACTGGGAAACCACGTTCAATCTGCAGTGGGTACCTTTCCTTACATGCAGTGATATGTGGCTCCTTGAGAGGCACACAACTGTATTGAAATGCCATTTCCAAACTTTCACCCTTACTTTCATAAAGAGATAAAGATTCCTCGATGTAGGACCACAATTGAAACCCAAATCTGCATTGCTAAGCAAGACATTTGTTAAGTTAAATTTTGCCCCATTTTACGGCCTTTCTTGCTACAGTTGTTCAGTGAATCAGTGCGGTTGTTTTAGGTTAGTAACACAGCTTTGAAGTGAATCGGGCTTCCTTGTTGATTTTGCTTGACGTAAGGTCACAAAACCTGATCACATGATCCCAGAACACTGCAACCGTCATAAATATGAACCAGTTGCCAAGCTGAATTTTGATCACATGACCCTGGGGCTACTGCAACAGTCGTAAGTGTGAAAATGGTTATGATTCAGTTTTTACAGTGCTGTTGTGTTTCAAGCAGTCATTAAGTGAACTGTTGTAAGCTGAGGAATCTATATACTGTATATAAAAGCGAAATGCTACTCAGGCATCATCACAAAATCTCCAGAACTGTGAAGCCTTGAAATTTGGCACATATGTTCCTCTTGGCTTCTAGATGTTCACTAAGGAAAGATATTTTTTTTAAATGAGCACTCAGAGCATTTAGAATATTTCCTATATTATTATTAACACTCTCTGATGCTAAGGAGTTTGACTCCCCCTCCCCTCCTGAAAAAAAACTCTTCCAAATGCAAAACATAAGCAGAGGAGAGGAGTTTCGGTTTCAGTTTCACAGCAGCAATCAGCTTTAGTACAGAACAGTTGAGCTAAGCCACACCCTGTCTCCTTGCTCACACAGCAAATACTGTTTCAGTTTCCAAACAGCCCTCAACTCTCTCACACTGACAGGACACTAGCCAGATGAATACCGATAGATGCTGCTAGGCAGAGGCAGATTTTTTTCCCCTTTATTTTCCTCTCAAAAAATATTAGCCCGACCACATAGTTTCATAGTGAAGCACGGGTATAGAGCGAGTAGCTATATATATATAGCAGGGGTGTCCAACCTTGGAAACTTTTAAGACTAAGGAACTTCAAGCCCCAAAATTCCCCAACCATGGCTTTTGGGAATTGAAGTTCACAATTCTTAAAGTTGCCAAGGTTGGACACCCTTGTTATGTAGCAGGGGTGTTAAACTCACGGCGCATGGGCTAGATGCGTCACGAGCTGGCCACTCCCATGCCTGGTTTAGCGAAGGGGAAAAAAGTGATATGTCACGTGATGCCGTGAGTTTAACACCCCTGTTATATAGGATTAAAGGACTGAAAGCTTCACTGTGGGAAAGAATTTGGTGTTAATATTTAACTCTTGTTTCAGAACAATAAGCTATCGCCCTCTACTACCACAAAGAGACACCGTCCTTATTGTCTCTTTTATGTACTGTGCTACCCCTCTTTTATTTTGTTGTGTGAGGGAGGCATATAGCTTTCCAATTTTAGGATATTCCAGCACCTTATTATATTGCTTTTTAATATGAACAATAATATTGGCAAATTATGTCCAATTTTAACTTTCTACTTTATTGAAAGTTCTTTTTCTTTTTATTACAGAGTTCAGATCATTTATGTTTATTGCGATAAACTTTATTTCTTCTACCATTTTTACTTGTAAATAGGTTTTGCCGTTCTGGTCATCCTTATCTCTCTTGTTTCTTTTGCTTTTTTTTCTTCTCTTATGGCTATTGCTTCCTGATCTCTTCCCTTGACTTTTTGTGGAACATCTTTCACTCCGACTACTTCTTCCTGGTGTCTTTCCTCTCATGGTCAAAAATAGTGATCATAAAATTGCCCCACCTTCTCTATTGATTCCAGTCTATGTCTCTGTTCCTGCCAAGTTACCAGTACCTGGTATCTTAAAATTTACTGCCATTATAATAAAATGTTTTGTCAAAACTGATATTCCCTTCTTAAATCTCTAACTCTTCTTGGTATTTGCTTTAGAACCACTATTTCTTTCCCTTTGTACTTAAGAGACACCACCCTTAAGTCTTTTTAATTTGAAGCAAGATGGAGAATATTGAGGACTCTCTGAAGTTATTTTAAGGTTTTCCTGAAGAAATACAGCAAAAATGTAACACTTCTCCTTTGGGGGAAAAAAATTGTGCAACAGCATATGCCTTGTCCTGAAGCATCTGGTGTTGATTGACAACAGCAATCAGAACGGAGGATAGGAGGATTTGGATCCTGCTTGAAGCAGCTCAATAAGCATATTAAAAAAGGATAATTTTCTTCTTATTGACCTCTATGGATGCCACTGTCTTTGCAGCGCAAGAATTGCCCTTGCACAAACATGCAAAGTAGCTGTGCAGCTGATGAAATGGAAGTGTTTCATTGTTTTTTCTAGGAGCAATTGTGTGAAGAATTGACCTCTTTTGACCTGACTCCCTATGACTTAGCTTCAGCTGTTGATGCCATCAACATCGTCTTAGAAGACCAAGCCAACAAAATTCAACAGAATGAATTTAACGCTGAATTCAATATGGAATATGTCAATTCAGGTAGGATTGCCTCCGCGTGCAGGAACCTACAAACTGACTGGGCTACCTAAGAGTGGAGGGCATTGTTTTATCGTACAGCTTAGTCCTCAATATACGTCATTTGCCATGATGGTTGTAAAATGTGTCAATCACGTAACCCAATCTGATTTTACAATGTTTTTTGTGGTGGTAGTTAAGCAAACGTGGTTGTAAGTGCAAGCACCACAGTTTTAAGTGTGAATACAGGAAAATATTTGTAGCTCAGGGCAGGGGTGGGATTCAAATTTTTTAACAACCGGTTCTGTGGGCATGGCTGTGGATGTGGCCATGTGACTGGGTGGGCATGGGCTTCTTTTTTGTAGCAACCCCCGCCCCCAGTTTTTGGGCCTCCAGGACCTCAGAAGCCTCCTGGGGGGGGGGTGTTTTTTCTCCAGGAAGCTTCCCTGAGGCCCAAGAAGGCAAAAAAATGGAGCCTGGGGGGGCACGAAGCACCGGCCCTGTCTCTCCGCGACCCTTTTTTGCCTCCTGGACCTCAGGGAAGCCTCCTGGGCGAAGCATTAAGACAGCAAGGGGGATCCCGGCACAGCTGATCATCGGATCAGCTTATCGTCGGCAAAAGGGGAAAACCTTAAGGAGGGACTGGACGGGGGAGAATGCAGTCAGTGATGTCGCGATAAGGACTGTCTGGGTGGGGAGGGGAGGGGTGGGCTGAGAGGGGATGGGCCAGCAAGGGGCATGATTTGCCGGTTCTCCAAATTGCACAGAATCATAACAACCAGTTCCATAGAACCGGTCCAAACCGGTAGAATCCCACCCCTGGCTCAGGGTTGAAATGAGGGCTCCTTGGTGCTCTCCGAGCTTCCTTTTTTTTATTGCAGACGTTTCATTACCCAATTAAGTAATATCATCAGTGCTAGTTTTAAGGATGATCCATTATAAGTAGTCCTCGACTTACAACAGTTCATTTAGTGACCATTCAAAGTTACAATGGCACTGAAAAAGGTGACTTATGACCAGTTTTCACACTTGTAGCATCCCCATGGTCATATGATTCAAATTTAGACGCTTGGCAACTGACTCATATTTATGATGGTTGCAGTGTTCCGGGGCCATGAGATCCCCTTTTGCGACCTTCTGACAAAGCAACGTCAATGGGGAAGCCAGATTCACTCAACAACAGTTTGATTAATTTAACAACTACAATGATTCACTTATCAATTCTGACAAGAAAGGACAAAAAAATGGGGCAAACTCGCTTAAACGTCTCACTTAGCAACAGAAAGTTTGGGCTCAGTTGTGGTCATAAGTTGAGGACTACCTGTATTTGCTATGGGTGTGGTTTTGCCAAAAACCAGAAGTAAGTGCCAGTTTTCAGCCAAACTTCTGTAAAATGTGACCAGTAGTAAGTCGAAGACTACCAGTAAACATACTTTCCCTTGTGTTGAAAGGATAACTGAAGGCAATTTTAGCATCCAAATAGCTACAGATAGTAGAGAAAAAAAATTAAACTGATCCCAAACACTTTTAAGACTTTTAAAATCTACAAAATGTTGACCCTAGCTGGAAAAAGAAGCAGTGGCATTTTGTAGTCAGAGAAGCCAATCCCAGTTAGCACTCAAGTAGTTCTATTTTAGGCTAACTGAAGTTTCATCAGTCATCAAAGATAACAAAAATACATTGCAGTGTTTTATTTTTCTCTCTCCTGGATTTACCCTTGACTTTTAAATATATGATTCCGAGATGACTTTGAAAGAAATCTTCTACCCACTGTCTCTTTTGTGTATGCACTGTTGAAAGAAATATCCTTCTGGGTTCAGTTCCAAGGGGGGAAGAAAGACACTGGAAACATGGTGACTGCATGGAAAGATGATTTATTGATGAACAGGATAGGTTCCTGGGCAGAAAAAAAGGGTAGAGATGCCCTCTGTTGGGATTTGAATGTGAGCTTGTATTCTGATTTGTTGTCAGACTCCCATGGGGCCAGGCAGGGACAATACGGTAGGCTGTCCTGGGTCCCAGGCTTGGTTGAACGTTGCTGGATGACGATGTAATGAAAGGGCTTTGGGCAATTCCTATTATGGCTCTACCTGGAGTAGATCTTTGTTATGTAAAATAGACTGACCCAGGCCCAGTAAAAGGGGGAGGGGCTGAGTTTCTGCCTTTTTGAGTTTCTACCTTTCTTTTTAGGGGAAATAATCTACCTTTTTAGTATATCCTAAAATACAGTATTTCATTTTCCTAGGAGAGGGGTGGGCTTCCAACAGCACAATTACCGCTGTTTGGTGGAGGATATTTGGCAATAGGGGTGCTAAAACTATAATTCTGGGCCAGTTTGGCGCACAGGCATTTGAAGGGATTTCTTTTTTTGTCAAAAGGTTTAGTTTCTTTCTTTTCCCCCCAGTCTCAAGGAGTAATCGAACTCTGCATGGTTTCATAAACATAAGAGACAGTTGTTAGTGTTCTGCAGTGGGCACAGCCTATCTCAGTGTGATTGTGTGGCATGGCTGTTTTGAAGTGGCTTGCAAGATTCCCATCAAGGTTCTTGAACAACTACCTTCTGGTCTTTCAATTTTTTCGCCCACCACAGAAGTCTGAAATCATTCTCTTAATAATAGGTGCAGATATATTACGTGAATGTTTATCTTTACAGGAATATATGGAATGGTAGAAAAAAGTGGCATCTGTAAGTCTAAACTGAAGGGAATCTCCTTTTCTTTAACAGGACTGAACATGGAACTTGAAGATATCGCAAAAATAAAGCGTAAGTACCTTTTTCCTCGTGAGCTTTCAAACAGAATAAAGAATAGCTTTTATCCATGGGCCATCAGATTTTTAAACGCAATATAACACCACAATCAGGCTTAATGTGATACAGTGCCAGTGTATATACCGGTGTAATACCTATGTATGTATGTATGTATGTATGTATGTATGTATGTATGTATGTAT
>BLBF01000069.1:4671862-4719172 GCA_015471245.1 Laticauda colubrina
TATGTATGTATGTATGTATGTATGTATGTATGTATGTATGTATGTATGTGTTGTAGTTCGCCGGCAGCAGGTGCGGATGGCTAAGGTCTTGGAGAGTGAGGACTCAGATGAGGCGCCTGCATGTGATGCAGGGATGGAGCCAGGACAATCAGGGAGTAGAATGCTGCCTTCAGAGATCGTGGAGGCTGGTAGCAGTGATGAAGAGGTCCCTGAGGAGCCTGTGCCCAGTGCATGTGCATGCAGGGCTGCTCAAAGGAAAGAGCAACTGCAGCAGCACGGGAATAAGGCCCCTCCCTGAGAAGATAAAAGCCAGCTGAGAAACTGCAGTTCTTTGCAAAAGGCAAAGAAGTTTGATACTTGACATTAGGTGGACATTAGGAATATCTGAATTGGTGTTTAGAGACCCTTTGATTTATTGTTTAGGAACTTTATCTGTTGTTCTTGGCAGCCTTGCAAAACCTTGGCAAGGCTCTTTCTTGTCGGAGCTAATTAGCAGGAACAGCCTTTTATCTGTGAACAAACAGGATTCGTAAATGAAACAGTAAAAGGTTGTGCTTTTACCTTTGTCTTTTGTTTACTCTCTTGGAACCAGGTTTGGGTCAGAACAGTATGTATATATGTATATGTATGGGGAAATGTGTGCTAATTTATTACTTATTTGGGGTTAGAGATTTCTTTTTTATCTATTGATATATTGAGATGTATTCTGTGTTCTTGGGTGGGCTGTACCAAGAGAGGCTCATTCAATTTCATTCTACACATGTTGTGCATTGACAATAAAGGTTTGAACTGAACTGAACTGAACTGAAGCTTAGCCAAAATAATCCTATACAGGTAGTTCTTGCTTAACATCCATTGATTCAGCAACTGTTCAAAGATACGATGATACTGAACAAGGGGGACTTATGACAGGTCCTCATAGTTATGGCTGTTGCAGCGTTCACTGGGTTGTGTGATTGTGACATCAGATTGTCCTGCAGTCATGGAATCATCACTCGGCATCATCATTTTGCTAAGTGAATCACTGCAGTTGTTAAATCAGTAACGGTTGTTAAGTGAACCTGACGTTGCTTGTTAGAAGGTCACTGCAACGGTCATAAATGTGAGTCAGATGTCAAACATCCAAATTTAAAACACATGGCCATGGGGATGCTGCAACTATGAACAATGGTCATAAGTCACTTATTTCAGTGCCATTGTAACTTCAAATGATCAAACTGTTGTAAGTCGAGGACTACCTGTAGATGTAACAGACTCACTGGATTAAGCAGATGGGACACCTGAGTCGACAGGGGAGCAGGGGGTATCCGCTTGGCCTGAGAGGGAAAGAGAAAGGGCATCCCCCCTTTCCAACCAGGTGAGCATCCATCAGTAACCACATTAAATTTTTACCCCCTGTTTCTTTATGTGCCTCAAAGGGATTCTTCTACAGCTAGAAAGTGCTATTGATGATGTACAACTCTCAAGTAAAGATGGATTTACAAAAGATGGAAGGTATGTTTCCTTTTTTAAAAAATAAAAAAAAATCTCTTCTAACTTGGTGTTACTGTAATCTTTATTTTTGCATGCTTCTCTTTTGGCTGGCTTGTTCCATAATTGGGACCGGAAAATTCCTCCTTAAGCAAGGCATTCCAAGACCCCACCTTAATTGTATGATCTTTTTTTTTTGTTTGCTGCGGTCGTTAAGTGTGTCACTACGGTTGTTAAGCAAGACAGCCTTCCCTGCCAGCTTCCCTGCAGCTCCATTCACTCGAGAAAGAAGAAAAGCACTGGGGCGCTGCTGGTGTGAGGGGAGCTGCATGTGTACATTGGCCCGCCTCTCGTGCGGCCTGGTTCCAAATAGGCCATGGCCCGGTTGTGGACCCCAGATCTAGAGTTTGATGTGGAGCCCTGCAGTCACACTGAGGGGAGGATACTGTTCTGACCTAGGCTTCCCCAAAAAGCACTAAGCAGACTCTTTGTCCCGGCAAAACCCCTTTTATTAAACGAAGGTGAGTTTCTTGCATTCACATTCAGCCAAAGGTCTGGCAAACAGTCTTTCAAGGGTGTAATTAGGAGCACAGACCTTATCTAGCCTGGAGAGCTGCCAAGTAAATATTTCCAAACACAGTGCTGACAAGGAAGGACTTGGCACAGAGTCTTTGAGATGCACAGACAGATCTTCACACTGCTGCAACGAGAGAATTGTTTGCTGCAAAAGCCCCCTCCCCTTTTGCTCCACTTTTAATCCCTATGGAAACGGTCATTCACCGTCTACCTGAGGCCTTACTCCCACATCGACCCTAGTTTGTAATTGTTCTTTTCTTTTGGCAGCTCTGTGCATGCACAGGCTGGGAACCAGCTCCAGCTGCTCTCCTGCCTCACTGCTGTCCGACTCTGAAGGCAGCTGATAACTGCCAGACTGCCCTGGCCCCATCTCTATATCTGATGCAGAGCCCTTGCCCGAGCCTTCCTCTGGGCTGGCCCATGCTTCTGCCCAACCTCCTCACTGTCCAACTCTGCTGCCAGCTCTGCTAGCCGCTGGCGGGCCACAACAGATATTCTGCCCCATAGTACTACTTACCTTTGATGCTAAGGCCTAAGAGAAAACGGAGAACAACCACAATACCACAAAGAGCTAAGAGCAATATAAAGCAGAAGTAGACCCCTTCCCAGCTCACATATGCCAGGCTGAAGACCAGGTGCTGTTCTGAGCAGCTCCAGGTGGTGGTTCTCAAGTGGCACCCATTCCTCTTTTGGAGAACTCCTGCTAATGAGATCTGCCATATTAGTAAAAATGAGTTCTTTAGGCATACGTCAGGCGTTAAGTCTCTAAAAAGAACATTCCTCCCCTTCCATATAAAAGAAAGCCTCAAATGTCCCTTCTATCTCCTCCTCTTCCCACTTTGAGAGCCATAGAATTTCTTAGATCTCTAATTAAGCACATTTCATAATTAAAATCAGAGCCTGCTTTCCTTGGCATTTGGGGAAACAACAGAAATAATGCAAGAAAGATCTATCTATCTATCTGTCTATCTGTCTATCTCTATCTGATGACTTGGAGTGTGGCACAAAAGCAACAAAGTCACAAAAGTAGGTAAAGTCCCTTTAATTCCTCCAACTTGGCTCCTAATGTCCAGTTATCATCAGTTGGAGAAAAAACTCCCAAGAACAGTTTTTAAAGGAAAGAAACTCACTCCGAACCCAAAGTACATATAAATTATAAATAAAAACCAACACCAACCACGCTGCAGCAATTAACGAGACAGGGCAGGATAAGGAATTGCAGAATTCAAAAGATAACGAAACACACATGAATTGGAAGGAAGCCAGAACCCAGATAAAGCTTGACAAACAAAGATAATGCACGCTTTGCTTCCAGCAAGGCTCTGTGTGCAAACACCTTTATCCTGTTTTCCCAACTGCAGCTAATGAAAGAGATCAGGGCCTTTTTCTCTCCTGTAAGCCACGTTGCTCCCTTCTCCGTTCCTCCCTGTGTGCCCTAGCATGAAGAGGGGGTGGGCCTGGATCTTCATCTGAATGTCCAGCTGGACTGTGCCCTTCCCCTGTTTATTCCCACTCCCACTTCCTTTCCCCACACTCCCACTCCCTGTCAGCTATTCCACCTCCCCCTTGGAATCAGACTCCAACAGGAGCATGACACTATCTCTATCTCTATATTTACCTATCTATCTAATCTGTTTATTAAATGTACAGGCCTGCCTTCTCATGATTTGAGGAGACTCCGGACTGTTTATTGATATAATAAAAATAGAGATACAAGAACCATTATAAATATAAAAACAGATTTAATGTCGGGGTTCCAAGTAACAACCCAGATGAAATTAAAACTCCAAGGCCAGTCATGTAGCCAAAATAACATTCTTTCTTCTGGGAACCAAGTACACTCAACAGCACCTGGGAGCCATCCAGATTTGGGAGGGGGACCTGATTGGGGCGTGTGATGGTTGTGTGTAATAGGAGGAACTTTGGAGTTAGAATTGAGTGGGGGAAACCAGGGGAGCTTCAGAGTCGGGTTTTCACTAACTGTACCAATATGACACGCCTAATAAATCTATACTTTGAGGAAGCCTCTGGCTTTGGAGTTTTAATTTCGTATGGGCTGTTACTTGGAACCCTGACATTAACCCGACACTGTCCCGCATTGCTTGTGGCAACCCTGAAGACTTTCCAAGTTGGCTCCAGGGTTGACATTTAAATGGTGGGCTCCTTGATGTTCTCTGAGCTTGGTTGTTTTCTTCATTACCCAACTAAGTAACATCATCAGTGCTAGAAGGGAATGGGTTTGCAAGGAGGAGGAGAAGAAGTGGTAGGGGGGAGAGGAGGAGGACTGTCCTTGGTGCTCTCTGATCTTTGTTGTTTTCTTTCAGATGTTTCATTACCCAAACTAGGTGACATCTTCAGGGCATTGATGATGTTACCAGTTGGGTAAGGAAACACCTGCAAGACAACAATCAGGTTCACAGAGCACCGAAGGAATCTTGCAGTTGAAACCTGAGCCAAATATTCTGTCCCATCAGATTAAAATTACAAAATATTAAATACAGAGTTAAGAGATCCCAGGTTAGCAGCAAAGGCGGTGCCTTCTCTGTCACTGCATCAACCCCTCCAGCCTGCAATTTCTCCATCGGGGGGAAAAACCAACTGATAGAGTCAGGTTTTAAGGCCCTTCCTGAAGACCAAGGTGATGGAGGTTGATCTCCCCTACGGCAGCAAGACATTCCAAAGGGCCCTGGTAGAGAAAGGTCTTCTCCTAGACCTCGCCAGCCGAATTTCCTTGGCTGATGGAGTTTCTAGTAAGCTGGTTCTGCCAGAACCATTGGCAACACCATAATCATATCCAGAGGTGGGCTTCAAAAATTTTAGCAATGGGTTCTTTGCCCAGTGGCTGGGAAGGCATGGCCTAGTCAGCCTCCTGTACCATGGTTTTTCCCTCCCTGGGCTCCGGAGGCTTTCCTCGAGCCTCTGGGAGGGCGAAAACAGCCTCCCCAGCCTCTGGAGGCTCTCTGGAGGTAGAAACGGTCCCATTTCTGGCCTTCCTGAGCTCCCTGGAGGCCCATTTTTCGTCCTCTCTGAGCCTGTGCATATGCCCTGCACTTACCTGCATCCAAAACAAATTGTGTTGGGACTCCTGGGAGGGGAGAGGAGGGGTGGGCAGGGCCAGCCAGCAGTGGGATTTGGGGGTTGTCCGAACTGCACAGAATCTTAGCTAGGGGCTCTCCCAAACCTCTGCGAACCCCCAGCAGCCCAGCCCTGATCGTATCCTGCCTTCCCTTCAGCAACTCCAGGGAATGGCTGTTATCCTCCTTCTCCACATGTCACCCTCACAACAACTTGTGATTTAAGGTAGGCCGAAACATTTGTGTGGAAACACATTGACTTCCCTCTTGTTGAGCTGGAAATTATTTCAAAATAGTTTTTTTTAAGACAAGATGCACCGTTGATCTTGGCAGGTAAACCTGGGATAAGCTGTTGCAGAACAAGGCTGAGCTTTCTGCTAACTTACACTTCCAATGAGGCATAGAGCTATAAAGTCTACTGTTTTGTCTTCCTTTCCTCCCTGTTTTGAATCCAATGTCAAGTGTGGGTGGCATAGTGATGATTTGTGGCAAGTTAAAAAAAAAGGAAAAAGAAAATTGGATTTTGTAAGCGAAGGATAGCAGCATGGTTTTCATCCTACAGGGAAAGGAAGGCTGTTTCCTTTCAGGATGTACTAAAAATACTTTCTTAACAGTATGTTTCTGCTTGAATCTCTAGCTACATATTTGACTTGTTCGCAAAGGCTCAAATCACATTCCAAACCAAGAACTCTCTCCTTGAATCACTGGAACAAATTGTGCAGTATTTAGCTGGCCGTAAGTATAGACCCTGTTTTTATGGGGAAAAGATGTCTTGGGGAGAATGGAAAACTGGAATTATAGAATAGAATAAACAGAGTTGGAAGGGACCTTGGAGGTCTTCTAGTCCAACCGCCATGCCTGGGCAGGAAGCCCTACACCACTTCAGACAAATGTTTATCCAATCTCTTCTTTAAAACTTCCAGTGTTGGAGCATTCACAACTCCAGGAGGCAAGTTGTTCCACTGATTAATTGTTGGAATTATCAGAAAATTTCTTCTTAGTTCCAGGCTGCTTTTCTCCTTGATTAGTTTCCACTTGTTGGTTCTTGTCCTGCCCTCAGGTGCTTTGGAGAATAGCTTGACTCCCTCTTCTTTGTGGCAGCCCCTGAGATATGGGAACACTGCTATCATGTCACCCCTGGTCCTTTTTTTCATCAGACTAGACATATCCAGTTCCAGCAACCATTCTTCGTATGCTTTAGTCTCCAACCCTCTAATCATCTTTGTGGCTCTTCTCTGCACTCTTTCTAAAGTCTCAACATCTTTTCTTCACCATGGCAACTAAAACTGGATGCAGTACTCTAGGTGTGGCCTTACTAAGGCATGGTAGTAATAATGGTTGCAGTGTCCCAGGGTTACATGATCACCTTTTACGATCTTCTGAGAAGCCAAGTCAATGGGAAAGCCAGATTTTCTTCACAGCTTTGTTACTTACTTAACCATTGCAGCGATTCACTTAACAACAGTGGCAAGGAAGGTTGTAAAATGGAGCCAAATTCACTTAAGAAATGTCTCACTTAGCAGCAGAAATTTTGGGCTCAGTTGTGGTCGTAAGTCGAGGATTACCTGTATTTACCCAACTGCGTTCTGCACCAGCTGAAGTTCCCGAATGCTCTTCAGGGCAGCCCTGTGTGTTGCTCATTGCAGCAATCTAAGCAAGAGGTTGCAAGAGTGCTTGAGTGACAGTGGCCTCCCAGTCCAGAAATGGGCAGATACTGGTGGATTCGCCAGTTTTGGCTCTACTGGATCAAGGTAGCCTGGCATAAATAAATAAGAGCTCTGTTGCAATGAGTGGCATGTAGGTAGGCCTCAACTTACGGCCACAATTGAGCCCAAAATTTCTGTTGTACAATGACACATTTGTTAAGTGAGTTTTGCCCCATTTTACAACTTTTCTTGCCACCATTGTTAAGTGAATCACTGCAGTTATTAGTATTAATTAGTTATTAATTAGTAACATGGTTGTTAAGTGAATCTGTCTTCCTCGTTGCCTTAGCTTGTCAGAAGATCGCAAAATGGGATCACATGACTCCAGGACATTGAAACCTTCATAAAATAGGAACCAGTTGCCAAGCGTCTGATTTTTCATCCTGCGACCATGGGGATGTTGCAACGGTCATAAAGTCATTTTTTCCACTCTAGTTGTAACTTCAAACTGTTGTAAGTCGAGGACTTACCTATATTGAGCTGACTTTGAAACTGCCCAGGAATCAGGGTTGGTGTAAGCAAGGCCATAACATTAACTGGAACTGGTTGCTTTGATAACATTATGGTAAGGGATATTAGCTCCGTAAAATGCCCAGATCTGAGTTAGACTAGGAATCCCCAAATCCTGGTTTATGGACTGCATTGGGCAGTGGTATGCCAGAAACTGGGCTGTGCAAACAAGCGAAGCCCCATCCATGGGATGCACACAGCAGCACGCGAAACCATGCCCCTCTCCATGGAACCAGTCCCTTGGGGACCATTGAGTTAGTCAAAAACTTTAAGCGTCTTATGATCCCCCTTCCATCCCTTTCGCTTCTCTCTCTTCCTGTTGAAATTTCCCCCAAATCAGGTTAAATCTAATGAAAAATCTAGGGGAGTTTTAAAAGCATGCATAGCCACATCTGTCAGTGGAACAATTAAAAGCTGCTTTTTGGGTGTGTGTGTATTTAACCATTAATGATGGATCATTTTGAAACCATTTCTATAGAATATGTTAAGTGTTTCTGACAGGTTTTGACCTGCTAAATCCAATTTTCTGTTTCCAGATAATCCACTGAAGCACTCCTCTTAAAACCTAGAGTAAACAAAACTGTTTAAAGACTTTGATCACATGTGTATGCCAGTTAATATTAAAGAACATTAACCCCCAAAACCTTCGAGATGCATTAATTAATTTGTTTCCTACATTGATTAATTTATTTCCTACATTAATTAATTCCTAATTTGATTGATTTGTTTCCTACATTGGCCGTAGCATGAACCCTGTCAAGTGTGAATACAGTATCTGGGTCATATCAAACTAACCAGAAATTGTGAAGACGTTCTGGAGCAGTTCGTGTGTTTGTAACATTTCAATTGTTTGAATTACAAAGTGATGAGTGTGTTTCCATTTTTAAGGATACTTGTGTTTTGTTTTCCCCTCCTCCTGCATTTGCTGGTAACCTGGTGTTTGTTGTGGCATCTCATATCATTTAATTGTATGGCTGAAGGATGTACTCTTATTCCACGTGCTCCCCAGTTCACCTTTGTTCACACACTCAACACACAGTTCCAGTCATTAGTCACACTTGAATCACATTCAACGGAAGACTGAGGGACAACCGGTTCTTTGGAAGACCCAGAGACCCGGTGAATAAGAAATAGCAGCAAAACTTTACAGGTTAATCAATCAAAATAGAGCTGGAAGGGACCTTGGTGGTCTTCTAGTCCAACCCCATCTCAAGCAGGAGACTATACTATCTCAGACATGTGACTGTCCCATCCCTTCTTAAAAACCTCCAGTGATGGAGCACCCATGATTTCTTGATTCAAGCTGTTCCACTGGTTTAATGTCCACACCGTTAGGAAGTTTCTCCTTAACTCCTAGTTGCTTTTTTCCTTGATGAGTTTCCATCCGTTGTTTCTTGTCTTGTCTTCTGGTGCTTTCAAAACAAGTTGACCCCCTCTTCTTTGGGGCAGCCTCTCAAATACTGGAAGGCTGCTGTCATGTCACCCCTAGTCCTCCTTTTCTCTAGACTGACCATGCCCAATTCTTTTAATCGTTCTTCATTTATAACATACGTTTGTTCTTTCTCACGTGCATACAAACACTCATTCACACTTACTGATGTCCTTCCCAGCTAGGCTGGCAGACATTAACCAGAGGGATCGTGGCCATCCAGTCTGGATCCAAAAACAACTCAAACAGTGGGTGGGCTTCTGGACCCCTTTTCTCTTCCAAAGACCTTGCTTTGTTGATTGACAAGATTGGCAACTACTCTTACCTTGTTGATTGACAAATCTGGTAGCTGTTAATGGGATTTGGGGAGGAGTTTTCCATGTGATCAGATCCAAGCTCTATTGTCTGAAATTTTTTCCACTTGTTTTCATGAGTTCTAGCTTTGTCATAGGTACAAAAAAAACAATTGGGTGACTTTGGGCCAGTCAACAAGAGGCTGTGAGTTCTAATCCTGCCTTCAGCATGGTTGGCTGGCTGACTTTGAGCCAATCACACACTCTCTCAACCCATCCCACCTTACAAGTTTGTTGTGGGGAAAATAGGAGGATGAAGGAGCATTAAGTATGTTTGTCACCTTGAGTTGTTTATAAAAATAAGGGCAGGAAATAATAAATTATCTCCCAGAGGGATCCTTTAGACAAGATTCCTTGCTTTTTATCCACTCTGTGTACCTGCTTCATTTTTAGGTATGGCAGCTTCACCTTAGTCTCACCGTGTGCATTGAAATCTTCTTTATAATTTCCATGTAAATTTTCACATGTCTCAGAGCAACAAAGATGATTGGGAGATTGGAGGCTTCCAAGGCTAGACTGGCTAGTCATTATTGTCAATTTTTGGGAGAGCAGATGCAGATGAATTGATGTATCTGGCCCTTAAGGCTTCAGCTTATGCCTGTTTACATAGGCAGTACTCAACTTACCATAGAACCACAACTGAGCCCGGAATTTATGTTGCTAAGTGAGAAATTTGCTAAGTGAGTTTTGCCCCATTTTATGACTTTTCTCGCCACGTTTGTTAAGTGACTCACTGCAGTTGTTAAATTAGTCACACGGTTGTTCAGTGAATCCGGCTTCCCCATTGGCTTTGCTTGTCAGAAGATCACAAAATATGACTACACGGCCCAGGGACACTGCAAAGGTCATAAATGTGAGTCAGTTGTCAAGCATCCAAATGTAAATCACTTGGCCAGGTGGATGTTACAATGGTCGTAGGTGTGAAAAACGATCATGTCACTTTTTTTTGTGCCATTGTAACTTTGAATGGTCAGTAAATGAACAATTGTAAGGCGAAGACTACTTATATTGTGTCAAAGTAGTTGGAATTTTAAATAATTTTATTTAACACCATATTCTAAACTTCCTGTATGGTAGTGAATAACAAAACGGGAAACAGTATGTTCAAAGTATATTTGTCATGTTTTCTGGGATATATAGAAATATTGCTTTCATACTTTTTTGTTCTAGGTTCTGGGATATTCACTAACACTGCTGGACTGCATAAATTTGCAGATGTAATTCAGGTAAATTCTCAGTTCTTGAATTAAAAAATACTGTATATTTTTATTCTTGGTGTTCCACCATTCTTGATGTTTTCTTAACCACCACTAGATGGCTCTCCAAGCTGTACTTCACATTGAATTAATCAGGACAAAAAAAAAATATACTGTTTGGTCAAAAAGAAATTGACCAAAATTGTTACATTACTATTCCTCACACTCAGCAACCTTAAGATGTCTGCACTTCCAATGCATCCTGGCTAAGGATTCTGGGAGTTGAATTCCGCGCATCTTAAAGTTGCTGAGTTTGAAAAGCAATGCTTTAGACTCTACAGTGATATGTAATGTGGACACATCCATGATTGATTAATTGATTATGTACTATCAAGTTGTTTTCAACCCCAGTGTAGTACACACTACATATATAGATGTGTATATTAGCAAAAAACAGAAGTAGCTATTTCATTGCACCAATTAAAGTCCTGGAGACTAAAACATATGATAAATGGTTGCAGGAACCGGGTATAGCCAGTCTAGAGGAAAAAAACTAGTGGAGACATGATAGTACTATTCCAGTATTTGATGGGGTGCCACAAAGGAGAGGCAGTCAACTTATTTTAGAAAGCACCAGAAGGAAAGACAAGAAGCAATGGATAGAAATTAATCAAGCAGAGAAGCAACATGGAAGTAAGGAGAAACTTCCTAACAGTGAGGACAGTTAACCAGTGGAACAGCTTCCCACCAGAAGTTGTAGGTGCTTCATCACTGGGGGTTTTTAAGAAGAGACTCCACTGAAATGGTATAAGGTTTCTTGCTTGAGGAGAAGGTTGGATTAGAAGACCTCCAAGGTCCCTTCCAACTCTATTCTGATTGAAATATGCTTTTTCCTCATCGGCAAGAGCCCAATGATTTTATGAACTACATTAGCATAATTCCTATCTTGTAATTGCATTGATAGTACAGTAGGTGCTTGACCTGATTCTCAAATTAATCCATTTTCTAGGGTTTGCACTGTTCATTAATATCTAAACTCATTAAAGAGGCAGAAGTACAGCCAGGCCTCATTGAACATCCTCTTGTAAAGCAACCATTCAAAATTACAACTGCGCTGAATGAAGGGGACTTAATAGCAATAGCACTTAAGACTTATATACCGCTTGACAGTACTCTCTAAGTGGTTTACAGAGTCAGCTTCTTGCCCCCAACAATCTGAGTCCTTATTTTACCCACCTCGGAAGGAGGGAAGGCTGAGTCAACCTTGCCAAATTGTAGGCAGCTGGCTGCAGAAGTAGCTTGCAATACTGCATTCTAACTACTGCGCCACAGAGGTCTTTGCAGTGGTGGCCGTCGCAGCATTCCCCCCCATGGCCATGTGATCGCAATTCAGGCGCTTGCAACCCACTCGCAATTGCAACACTGCAGCGTCCCACAGTCACACGATCGCCTTTGGCGATCTTTGGTTTCTGACAGGCAAAGTCAATGGGGAAGGCAGCTGGAGGTCGCAAATAACAACCCCATCATCGTGGGATGCTGCCACCACAATGTGAAATTCTCCTTAATGATGGCAGGTGGGCATGGCACAACCGTGGTCATAAGTCAGAGCAGTCACGCAATGGGTTACCCTAGGATTGCGATGGGAGTTCCCAGTTCCAACTACAGGTAGTCCTCAACTTCCAACAGTTCATTTAGTGACTGCTGGAAGTTTATCATTGAGAAAAGTGACCGGTTTTCACACTTAACGGCCATTGCAAATATCCTCATGGTCAGGTAACCAAAATTTGGATGCTTGGCAGCAGGTTCTTATTTATTTAATTAATTAATTAATTAACTAATACTGCTGTCTATTCAACCATGGCGACTCAAGGCGGCTTACACAATGTAAAACCTTATTTAAAACTAAAACTAAAACCAAAAAACAATATAAACTAACAAAAAGAATCAAACGAATTAGTAAAGTACAATAGAACAAAATTTGGTGGGAGGGGGGAGAAACCAACTCCTACCCCCCCCCCCCTGCCCCGACCACAGCAGATCACACGAGCCATTTGATGGTTTCTATCCCTCTCTGGGTTCCCCAGGCCCGCTGGCAAAACCAGATCTTCAGCGCCTTCTGGAAGAGTATTAGTGAGGGGGCCATTCTAATCACTGGGGGAATGATATTCCAGAGAGACGGAGCCACCACGGAGGAGGCCCTTTTTCTGGGTCCTTCTAGGTGTATCTCCCTCAGGGGTGGGATCCACAACATTCCCTGCCTCCTTGCTCTAATGCAGGGGCAGTCAACCTTTTTATACCTACTGCCCACTTTTGTATCTCTTGTTAATAGTAAAGTTTTCTCTAACCGCCCACCGGTTCCACAGTAATGGTGATTTATAAAGTAGGGGACAAAACCCCTACCGCCCACCATGAAAGCTGGAACGCCCACTAGTGGGCAGTAGGGACCAGGTTGACTACCACCGCTCTAATGGGTTGGGTAGAAGTGACCAGCAAGAGACGGTTTATGCCGGTTGCAGTGTCCCATCCCGTCCCCCTCCGATCCTGTAAACACCTTTTGCAACCTTCTGAAAAGCAAAGTCAATGAAGAAGCCAGATTCACTTAGCAACCGGATTATTAACGACTGCAACGATTCACTTTAACAACTGTGGCAAGCAAAGTTGTAAAATGGGGCAAAACTCAAGTTAACAAATGTCTCACTTTGCAACATAAACGTTGGTCTCAATTGTGGTCATAAGTTGAGGACTGCCTGTACAATGGCTGAGCAAGGACTATAATAATTTGTTACAAATAGCAACAATGAGAGGAATCTTGGAGTCCTAGTGGACAATCATTTAAATATGAGGATGTGCTGCAGCTGCCAAAAAATCCCAACAGTCCTAGGTTGCATAAACAGGGATAGAATCAAGATCACATGAAGTGTTAATACCGCTTTATAAGGCCTTGGTAAGGTCGTGGTTGGAATACTGCATCCAGTTTTGGTCGCCACAATGAAAAAAAGATGCTGAGACCCAGAGCGCAGAGAAGAGCAACAAAGATGATTAGGGAACTGGAGGCTGAAACATATGAAGAATGGTTGCTGGAACTGGATATGTCTTGTGAAAAGAAGGACATATCTTTTCAATAGACAAAAGGACAAAAAAGAAGGATAGAAGGACAAAAAAGAAGGTGATAGGATAGCTGTGTTCCATTATCTCAGGGGCTGCCCCAAAGAAGAGGAGGGAGTCAGGCTATTCTCCAAAGCACCTGAGGGTAGGACAAGAAGTAATCAAGGAGAGAAGCAACTTCAGGAGAAATTTCCTGGCAGAACAATGAACCAGTGGAACTGCTTCTCTCCAGAAGTAAATACTCCAACACTGGAAGCTTTTAAGAAGAGATTGGACAACCATTTGTCTGAAATTGTCTCTTTTGAATGGTATATATACTGTATATGTTGTTTATCTCTATGTCCTTGTTGATGGCTGATTTGTCTGAGTGCCAAGCTTCCAGGAATTCTCTAAGGCTTTTGGATTTAGCTTAGTCTGAGATGCTTGGTCTCCTGGCAATTGGCCCAAAGTCATCCAGCTTGCTTTCATGCCTAAGATGGGACTAGAAGTCATCTCCTCCTGGTGATTGGCTCAGGGTCACTCAGCTTGCTTTCATGCCTAAATTGGGGCTAGAACTCACAGTCTCCTGGTGATTGGCTCAAAATCACCTAGCTGGCACTCATGCCGAAAATGGGACTAGAACTCATAGTCTTCTGGCATCCACCCTGTTGCCTTAACTACCAGCCTAGGCTGACTATTAGTTACTTTTTTCTAAAATAAATAAATAATAAACTGCTTTAAAAGTGCACATTTTAAATGTTGTTTTTAGTTTCTGATGCTGAGTTAAGGCCATAGAGGCTTTAGAGCCAGCAAAGTCATAATCATGGAATCTTTTTTGCCGATAAGGGGAAGGCATCTTCGAATGTTACTTTACTAGAAACGTGGCTGGATTTGTCACCCATTTAATTCTAGTTTTTTCTTCTATTGTAGACTGTTTTTAATTTGGGTCCATCAGAAGGGGTGCCTGGCCATGTGGTATCAAAACACTATAAGGTAAGTAACACCTTTGTAAGGCAGTGGTATATTCTTTAGCTGCTAGAAAATCAGAATATGATTTGCAAATCCTTTCAATAGGCTAAGCAAGAATTGTTTGAAGTTAAATGGTACCTAAATTGAACACATTACATTAATTTAAATGGCCACTACATTTTAAAGAAATGGAAAGCACAGGTTTCACAGCTCTTCAGTTTAATCAGTGGGGTTTTTTAAGACTTTTTTGTACCACCTTTATTATTTTCGTAAATAATTGAAGACGGTGAACATATCTATGTTCATATCTACCTCCTCCTGTTTTCTCCACAACAGCAATCCTCTGAGGTGGGATGGGCTAAGAGAGGAGTGGCCTAAAATCAAAGTCTCCTTGTGGTTGGTCCAAAGTCACCCAGTGGCTTTCATGCCTAAGGCAGGATTAGAACTCAGAGCTTCCTGGCTCAAAATCACCCAGCAGCTTTCATGCCTAATGTGGGACGAGAATTCATTGTCTCCTGGTTTCTAGTCTGATCCCTTAGCTACTAGACCAAACTGGCTGCTAGTTACTCTTTTCTAAACTTCAGTCCATCTGTTTGAGCTGGAGGCTAAATACAGACCCAAAGAGCTGCCCAAGGAGCTGCTGATCCAGTTCTACAGAGGAACTATTGAGTCTGTCATCTGCACCTCTATAACTGTCTGCTTTGGTTCTGCAACCCAACAAGACAGACACAGACTTCAAAGGATAATTAGGACTGCAGAAAAAACCATTACTACCAACCTGCCTTCCATCGAGGACCTGTATACTGCACGAGTCAAAAAGTGGGCTGTGAAAATATTTACAGACCCCTCGCGTTCCAGACATAAACTGTTTCAACTCCTTCCCTCACGATAGAGCCCTGCACACCACAACAACTAGACACAAGAACATTTTTTTTCCCGAACACCATCACTCTGCTAAACAAATAATTCCCTCAACATTGTTCAACTATTACAAAGTCTGCACTACTATTACTGTTAATCTTCTCATCACTTATTACTCATCCCCTTCCACTTGTGATTGTAGGACTGTAACTTTGTTGCTTGTATCCTAATGATTTTTATGGACTGTTTCCTTGTATCATATGATTGCTTATTGTACCCTATGACTATCATTAAGTGTTGTACCTGATGATTCTTGACTCTTGATGAATGAATCTTTTCTTTTATGTACACTGAGAGCATTTGCACCAAGACAAATTCCTTGTGGGTCCAATCACACTTGGCCAATATAGAATTCTATTCAAAGAAGGAAAGGTTTACTACCACTGTTTACAGATTTAAGCAAACAGAGCATGCATGTTATTAGATATAACAGTGATATCATTAAATGATACAGGCAACTGCAAACATTTGTCTGGGTCCAGCATATAATACATTGAATGCAGTGTCTCTCAACCTTAGCAACTAAGATGATTAAAGGCATGGAGATTAAAACATATGAAGAACAGTTGCAGGATTTGGGTTTGGCTAGTCTAAAGAAAAGAAGATCTAAGGGACGTGATTGCAAGATTCCAGTATTTGAGGGGCTGCCACAAAGAAGAGGGGCTCAACTTATTTTCCGAAGCACCAGAGGGCAGGGCAAGAAACAATGGATTCTAAACAATGGATTCTAACCAAGGAGAGAAGCAACCTGGAATTAAGGAGAAACTTCCTAACAGTGAGGACAATTAACTAGTGGAACAGCTTGCCACCAGAAATTGTGGGCGCTCCATCCCTGGGGGTTTTTAAGAAGAAAATGGACAGTCACTTGTCTGAAATAGTATGAAGTCTCCTGCTTGAGCAGGAGGCTAGACTAGAAGACCTCCAAGGTCCCTTCCAGCTCTATTCTGATTGATTGGTTGAACTTTAGGATAATTCTGGGTGTTGAAGTTCACATATTTTAAAGTTGCCAATGTTGAGAAACACTGACTTCATGAGGTCATTAAAGCATGAGAAAGCTAGTTAAGTGTTAAGATTCCAGGCTAGAAACCAGGAGACGATGAGTTCTAGTCCTACCTTAGCCATGAAAGCTGGCTGGGTAACTTTGAGCCAGTCAGGCCAATTCACCTGACAGGGTCATTGTTGTGGGGAAAATAGGGGGAACAAGGAATATTAGGTATGGTTGCTGCCTATTTATAAAAATAATAAGGGTGGGATACAAATAAATAACTATTAGGTAATGCGGCAGGACCAAAAGGACTGGGCTTTTGAAAAACTAAGAGACAGCTTTTCAAAAACATGGCTTATTTTTAGGAGTTGTTTACATTTCCAGAGCTTTGTTCAATACTAATGGTGTTTTTCTATTTGTCAGTATTCTTTTGCATTTTACAACATGTTATTAGTTTGGTTGCTCAAATTCTCCTTTACAATGATTCCCAAATAGTCACCTCTAACTTGGAAGGACAGGAATTGTAAACTAAAGAATTTGGTTCACATTCATCGGAGTAAATGGACCTAATAACTCTTATGGAATGCAAACTGTATGGTGACTTACACTCCTTTTATGGATGTATAGACCCCCATTGGGGACGCGGTGGTTTTGTGGATAAGACTCTGAGCTTGCCAATCAGAAAGGTTGGCAGTTTGGTGGTTCGAATCCCGAGCGCCGTGTTATGGAGTGTGCTCCCGTTACTTGCCCCAGCTTCTGCCAACCTAGCAGTTTGAAAGCAAGTGAAAATGCAAGTAGAAAAATAGGGACCCCTTTGGTGGGAAGGTAACAGCGTTCCATGCACCTTTGGCATTTAGTCATGCCGTCCACGTGATCTCGGAGACATCTTCGGACAACACTGGCTCTTTGGCTTTGTAATGAAGATGAGCACCACCCCCTAGAGCTGGAAACAATTAGCATGTACGTGCGAGGGGAACCTTTACCTTTAAACCCCCATTGAGACATTGTGATGCAAGTTCATCCCCAGTTCTTTGATGTTATCCTCCCTGCTTCATTCTTCAGGTCCATATCCATCTTGATGAAAACAAAAAATGGAAGCCCCGGACCGATTTGTGGAACTCATTGCCAATGAAAAAGCAAGGTAAACTGGATGTTGAACACATTACAGCTTGGCCTAAAATATAGCAGTTGATTTATTTAGCGGTTAACTTAGCATGTCTTTAGTGATGAATGCTATGGGAGGCTAACAAAGTCTATGGAGATTCTCAGCCACCCAGGTCATAGTTGTGTCAAAGGTGCTTTTTCAAAAGACAACTGGACAATGTTTCTCTTTGAGGAATGAAAAAGTTTCATTTCTTGTTCAAGAAACTTCATCAGCTGTGACTGGATGGTGGGATTACCTTTTTCTTCCATTGCCCCCAAAGTCCTGCTGGAACCAATGAAGCTTCTTGGATGAGAAGTGAAATGTCTTCTTATTCTTCCTTAAGGAAAAACAATCCTTTTGAAAAAGCACCTTGAAAAACTACAACTAGTTTTTGACTTACGTAATTTCTATCGATAAGCAAGACAGATATTAAGTGAATTTTGCCCCATTTCAACAACCTGTTTTGCCACAATTGTTAAATGAATCACTGGAGTTGTTCAGTTAGTAACATGGTTGTTAAGTGATTCTGGCTTCCCCATTGACTTGGTTTGCCAGAAAATCTCAAAAGGGGACCCCAGGGCACTGCAGCCATCAGAAATGAGTTGCCAAGCATCTGAATTTTGATCACAGGACAATGGGGATGCTGCAATAGTCATGTGAAAAACGGTCATAACTCACTTTTTTCAGTGCCGTTGTAACTTCAAATGGTCACTAAATGAACTGTTGTAAGCTGTGGACTACCTGTATTGGAGATCATTTCTTCCTTGGGCTTCTATGCATCAGTAGTTATTGTGGCCCACCAGCGGCCAGTGGAGCTGGCAGAAGACTCGGACAGTGAAGAAGTTGGGGAGGAAAATGGGCCAGTCCTGGAGTTTGGGGAAGGCTCTGATAAGTGCTCTGAGTTGAAGGCAGAGATCGGGCCAGGGCCGTCTGACAGTTATCAATTGCCTTCGGAGTCTGAGATCAGTGGGGCAGAAGAACAGCTGGAGCCTATTTCCGATGTGCACATGCACAGAGCTGCCAGGAGAAGGAAACAGTTAAGGAACAAGGGTTGACTCAGGAGTAAAGGCACAGGTGGACAGTGAATGGCCTCTCCCATAGGGAATAAAGAGGAGCGAAAGGGAAGTGGTATTTGCAGGAGACAATTAGTTCATTTAATTAGGGTGAAGATTTGTTCCTGACTCTTTGCCAAGTAATTGCTGCTACAGCGTGGCATTTGGAAGATATCAGCCTGGCAACTCTCCAAGCCTGATAAAGGTCTGTGGTTGTAATTTACCCTTGAAAGACTGTTTGCCGGGACTTTGTTGGATGTGAATGAATTGATTTTGTGAAGCCTAGGTCAAAACAGTGGTGTCCTTTCCTGGACTGAGAAGTCTTAATTGTGGTCATAGGTCGAGGACTACCAGTAGTAATAACACTGGAGAGAAAGAGAGTTGTAAAGTCCACCACAGCTGTGACTGTGGAGCAAGCAAGACATTTGATTGCATGTAACATATTGTGAGCTTTATGAGGTCAATGGGGCAATTCAGGGCTATCACTCAGGTAATGAGGTAGGACAACAAAAGACAATAGGGCTGTGAAAGAACCAAGAGGCATATTCCATGAACAGAGTTTCTCTGCACAGAGTTATTTTCCTTTGCTTTTCCGAAACAATGCTTGTCTTTTTTTCTTTTCTTTTTCTTTTTAAGTGGGCCTTGCCCTTAGTTCCAGGAACGTTTGTAAACATGCAGTTTCAGGACATAGATAAAAAACAGAATTGTTTTTTGTTTTGGTACTGTTTGGATAATATTGCAGAGTAATATTAAAGTAGATAAGGATTGCATGAAGCAACCCTGGGAACAGAGCCCACAATTTTGATGTTTGTTGCTCAGCTTCTGTTGAGGATTTTAATAAATTGTGATGAGCTCAGCTAAATGACTAAGAAGACAGACTTCTGTCAATAATGGGCCTTTTAAATGGGCTTCACTGATTGTACAGGTCGTTCTCGAATTGAGCCCAAAATTTCTGCTGTTAAGCAAGACATCTATTTAGTGAGTTCCCCACCTTTTTTACGATCTTTCTTGCCACAGCTATTAAGTGAATCACTGCAGTTGTTAAATTAATGACATGGTTGTTCAGTGAATCCGGCTTCCCCATTGACTTTGCTTTTCAAAAGGTCACAAAAAAGGATCACATGGCCCTGGAACATTGTAACTGTCATAAATATGAGTTGCCAAGCATCCTAATTTTGATGATGTGATGGTGGGGATGCTGCGATGGTCGTAAGTGTGAAAAATGATCATAAAGTCACTTTTTCAGTCGCCGTTGTAACTTCGGTCACTACATGAACTGTTGTAAGTCAAGGACTACCTGTATAGAATTTCTGGCTAGTATACTCTGTTTCCCTTTTGGGTGACAACAGAACCAAATCAAAGTTGCAACTGAAATGGAGGGATGGCTTCATAGAAAATCAAATTTCCATCTAATGAACCCAAAGAAATCTGAATTCTTAAGACTTGGATGCACCTCAAAGGACTTCTTTATTGAATACACCATATCGGCACCTATTAAAGGAAACCCAACTCTAAATAGTTCCCACGGTTTCAGCATAATTGAAAGAAGAAATAAACTCATCCCCAAGTATCACAGATCACATTTAGCCTATCCAGGCACTCCTTCCTTGATCTTACCTGTTCCCTGTGGAGATGACCTTGGTTGCCATAAGAAAACTCTCTGTTATGTCTAGCAGGGTATTCCAACCTCCTTCCCCTTCTGCGTGGCATCTGAGGAACAGTAAAATGGCTTTAGCCAGGTTTGGTTCGAAGTTGACTCTGTGATGATGTTACCTAGTTGGATAATGAAACGTATGCAAAAAAAGCCCAGAGAGCATAAAGGTTTCTACTCTTGTAAAGATCTGATGTGGGCCAGAGAAAAGATATAAAATTCTACTTAGAGTAACAGAGTTGAAAGGGATCTTGGAGGTCTTCTAGTCCACCCTACACCAGGGGTTGCCAACCTTTTATCCCTCAGGGACACCAAACTCATAATTTTAAATCCTGAGGATCAGAGACCCTGGGAAAATCCCAAAAAAAGTCTGCAGGAAAATTCCCTACCTCGTTTTCTACCAATCAATCATTCTTTATTTGGGATTGCAGGATACCGTCTCCAGCTCCGTTCTCAGGGGGAGAGAGAGAGAGAGAAAGAAAGAGAGACTTTTGGCTTCATGCAAGGAAAGCAGCAGAAGTCTTTCTTTCTCTCCCTCAAACTCTGCCAGAAATGAGTGCAGCTCATTTGTCGGTGCAGCCTCTTGGAGCAGGAGGCCTTGCAGGGTCCCAAAGACTCATTTCTGATGGAGTTTGGGGGAGAGAAAGAAAGACTTTTGCTGCTTTCTTTGCATGCAGCCAAAAGTAGAAGAATAAAGAACTGGAAAGAAGCAGCCCAGTGGCCAGGCTAGGCATGTGGGGCAAGTTCCTCCCCTCCACCCTTTCCCCCCTTCTCTCACTACCTTGTGTTGTTCTCAATGCAAACGACGCAAGCCTTTTGTTCCCATGGGCCATTTGGGTGGCACAGCCTTATGTTCCTGCACAGCCTGGATTAATTGCTTTGGGGGTGACATTTCTCTGCGGACCACCAAAATTTTCTCATGGACCACCAGTGGTCCCCAGCCCACTGGTTGGCAACCATTGCCCTACACGACTTCAGACAAATAGTTGTCCAATCTCTTCTGAAAAAACTTCCAGTGTTGGAGCACTTACAATTTCTGGAGGCAAGTTGTTCCACTGATTAATTATTCTGTCAGGAAAATGCTCCTTAGTTAGAAGTTGCTTCTCTCTTTGATTAGTTTCCACCCATTGCTTCTTGTCCTGCCTTTAGGGGATTTGAAGAATAGATTGACTCCCTCTTCTATGTGGCAGCCCCGAGATATTGGAACCCTGCTGTCATGTCACCATCAGCCCTTCTTTTCATTAAACTAGACATACCCAGTTCCTGCAGCCGTTCTTCATATGTTTTAGCCTCCAGTCCCCTCATCATCTCTGTTGCTCTTCTCTGCATTCTTTCCAGAGTCTCAACATCTTTTTTACATCGTGGCGACCAAAACTGGATGCAGGATTCCAAGTTTGGCTTTACCAAGGCCTTATAAAGTGGTATAAACACTTCACCTGATCGTGATTCTATCCCTCTGTTTATGCAGCCTAGAGGACTATGTTGGCTTTTTTGGCAGCTGCAGTAGCCGGCTGGCTCATATTTATTATTGTATTGCATTTAGTTCTTCCTAGCTAGATTAGGAAAACAAAGTTATTCCAGTTTAAAAGATGCTTTTAAATTTTAAATGCATGCAAATCATTACTTTCATCTTTAATTTGATACTCGAAGGTGCTCTAACATTTTGTCTTGGTATTCATTGGATATAGGGAAAATCTTGAGCTACTGGTGTTTCAGCCCTGGATTCAGCATGCAGGAATTGGTTCGTCAGGGAGTCCGCACCATCATTCTGACGAGCGGGACCCTTTCCCCACTATCCACTTTTGCTACGGAGATGCAGATGTGAGTCCTGCTTTATTTCTTTTTTTAATTAATTAAAAATAATAATTAATAGGATGCTTCAATCAAGGTAACTCCAAAGTGGGTATAAAGGCAGCTGCTGCAGAAGCCCAGGCAATAGCAACAATATTATTTATTAGAGCCATGGTGGCACAGTGGATAGAATGCTGTATTGTAGGCTGATTCTGCCCACTGCCAGGAGTTCGATCCTGACTGGCTTAAGGTTAACTCAGCCTTCTGTCCTTCCGAGGTCG
The DNA here is from genome assembly GCA_015471245.1 of Laticauda colubrina. Taxonomy (NCBI): domain Eukaryota; kingdom Metazoa; phylum Chordata; class Lepidosauria; order Squamata; family Elapidae; genus Laticauda; species Laticauda colubrina. Next base: position 4,694,055 of record BLBF01000069.1, read on the forward strand.
GTAAAATGAGGATACAGATTGTTAGGGACAAGATTCAGCCATTGTAACCCACCCAGAGAGGGCTTGTAAGGTTTACAATCAGTTGTCACACTTATGACCATTGTAACATTTCATTCATCAGATATATATTTCCTTTTTACCACAGATAAAACATCCTTAATCATATTTAATACATTTGAAAAATCCTTATAGCTCTACTAATGATAATCCTGTTAATATTAAATTAGCATTTTAACAATCAATCAAGTTCCATTTCATATACTCTCTTATCCTCCCCCCCTCCTTATTTCCAACACTATTCTACTTTTAATTATATCTTTATTATATTGGAGAAAGAAGAAAAGATAAAGATAAGTTTAATGATGATGGAGTTTTTTCTTTAACCATTATCTCTCTCTCTTTTTATTGTTATAAAATACTAAACATATTCTTTTTAGCTCACCTCCTATATTCCTCTCTCAAATCTTTATTCTTATCTGCTTCCACATTTTGAATCTTTTCCCCTTCTCCGTCCTATTTCATTGTCTAATTTTCAAAATATCTACTCTTACTTTTATTTCTCTCAGGGGAGTCCTCTTACATTTTTATTATCATCTTTAATACATTTAACACCTTTAACAAATCCCTACAGCTCTATTAATAATAATCCTATTTATATTAAATTCTATGTTTCCATTATTTAATTAATCAATATTTCAATACATTATTTTTATATTAATCACTACTTTTAACTAACATTCAAATTTCATTTCATATATTCCATTACTCCCCCTCTCATTAATTTCAACCTTGTCTATAATTTAATTATATATTTTTTATGTTAAGAAAGAGAAGAAAAATAAAAAAGAATTATTTTTTAAAAGAATGAATTTTTTCTCTAACCATTGTCTCTTATTTGTTTCAGCAAATTAAATTTTCTCTTCACAGCTCACCTCCCATATTCCTCTCAGATCTTTGTCCCTGTCTGCCTCCATATTGTAACTTGTTGTTTTTCTCCCTTCTCCATCCTGTTCCATGCTCTTGTTTTTTCCTCTCTCACTGGGAAATCATTTTGCAATTTTATTTCCTCTTTCAATTCCATATTCTAATTTCTGTTTGTTGCATCCATTGTTATATTTATTGTCTATTCTTTCTCATCATCATAGTCTTTTGTTGATTTTTTTTCTACGTTCTCTTCTGGTCCTCTAATTGATTCCTCTTCTTTTTCTTGTACATCTTGCATGCTCCTTTCCATCTTTTCCTCTATGCTCTGCATTTTGTTAAGAACTCTGTCCCGGCTGTCCTTAATATCCATAAATATCGATATCATTTCTGCCCAACTCCCATTTCGTTCTTGTTGGTAACTCACCTCATTTAGTTTCTTTTAATATTTTCTTTTGTTTTTAAGTCCAAAAATACAGTAGTCCAAATATCCAAGTCAAATATCCACACCAAAATCAGTCCTCATAAGGTTTAAAGTTCTTATACCTTATTTTCAATCCTTTTATTAAAACTTTCAAAGTCACTTCAGTATAAGTTTTACTTCCTTGGGAATATCTTGTTTTCTGGTGATGCAGTTAAATCCTGTAATTTTAGCCAGTTTCCAATTTTAAAATATCAATTCAAAATTGTAAAGAATCCAATTTTTAGAATATCTGTTTCCAATATTTTAATATGCTTCCACAAAACAATATTTTTTAGAAATTCTAATTTTCTATATTTTCCATATTCCGAAAGTTGCCTCCTCTTCTCCTTTTTTCCCTTTCTGTTTTTAAAGTCTTTCTCTTAGTGCTTAAACTGCCGCTTTTAATGTGACAGTGAGATCCTTTTTTCTTGACAAAAACTTTTTGGGGTAAATTTTAAATAATTCTTCTTACCCAGCTCTGTATATCATCCACTTTCTCCTCTCCTGCACAATTCTCTGCTGTTCACTGCTGTTATGACTCCATGGTGGCCATTTTGACCAGCCTCTTCTCATCGTTTGCCACCGTAGTGGCAAAGAGGGAAAAGCTCCAGGGTTCCACAGAGAACTTGCATTCTCCTCTGGGACCTCACAGAGCACCCCTCCACAGCTTCACTGCCCCTCCAAGGCAGTTGTCGGTTCTTTTTGGAGCCCACAAACAGCTGAAGACCAGTGCAGGAACGGAGCTTTCTGTTCTCTGCTACTGAGTTCGCTGTGACATCAACCGGAAGCCCCAAATTTGATGTGAAGGCTGTGATAAATTTATACGAATCTCAACAGATGTTTTGCAGCTAAGTCTGAATGCAACTTTTGCTTTGGATTTATCTCAGTTCAACTTTGTTTTTACACCTCATTACTTTATGAACATTAATGTCCATTTCAAGTCACTGGGTATTATCCCAGCCAATTATCTGCATGATATATGTGGGTAAAGGTTTTTTTTTCTCTTCCTGCTTCATTTTTATTATTAACAAGAGCAGAAGGTTGGTAGGTATTTGGACTTATTTAATACAGGATGAACATTTATGTATGGTTGCCATCAATACAAGTGAATTATGTGATTTGGAATTAACAACTTCCTTTAGAGAAAGGAGTTCTCTTTTCCCCTTGTGAAAATTGTCAACTCTCCTTCCTCTCAGGAAACAAGCTCACAATGGAGGAGATTGTAGGAATGAATTTAATGAATAATGCAGGTAGTCCTTGACTTAGAGCCACAACTGAATCCAAAATTTCTGTGGCTAATTTTACAACCTTTCTTGACACAATTGTTGAATGAATCTTAGCAGCTGTTAAGATAATAACACGGTTGTAAAGTGAATACGGCTTCCCCATTGACTTGGCTTGTCAGAATGTCACAAAAGGGGATCACATGACCCCTGAGACATGGCAACTGTCATGAATATCGTGTTTCCCTGAAAATAAGAGCAGGTCTTATATTAAATTTTGCTCCAATTGGGGCTTATTTTCTGGTTAGGTCTTATTTTCAGGGAAGATACAGTTCCAAATGCATCTGTCTTGCTGACAGTCTTAACTGGGGCTTATTTATGGGGCAGGGCTTATATATTACAAGCATCCTGATAAACAATGCTTGGGCTTATTTTTCAGTTGGATCTTATTTTCAGGGAAACAGGGTACATGCCAGTTGCCAAGCATCCAAATTTTGATCCCATGACCGTGGGGATGCTACAATGGTCATAAGTGTGTACCCACATAAGTATGGAACATGGTTGTAGGTCATTTATTTCAGTGCCGTTGTAACTTTGAACGATCACTAAATGAATGGTTGTAAGTCGAGGACTACCTGTAATGGTACTTCAGATTGCTAGATTTAACCTTTGAGTACCTACAGGTGGCTGCCTACTCATTCTGCCTAGTTTCAGGAATTAAACAGAGAAGTATTAAGCCATGAAGGCCATCTCTATAATACCTTGATTACATTGTGTTGACTTTCTCCTTTTCTTTTAGACCATTCCCAGTTCATTTGGAAAACCCGCATGTTATTGATAAACATCAAATTTGTGTAGGAATAATCACCAAAGGACCAGATGGAGCTTTGCTGTCTTCCACTTACGAAAAAAGGTAATGAATTATTGCCTGTTTGGTATCCCCAGCCTATCATCATCATCATCATCATCATCATCATCATCATCATTTTGTTCATTTAAGCATTCAATGGTAAATATGCACTGATACAAGTGCTTCACACATGATAGTATCAAGGCGACACATTGGAACCAATAGAAGAGAATATGTTAAGCTCAGGGTTGAACTGTGGGCTCCTTTGTGCTCTCTGCGTTTGGCTGCTTTCTTGCAGGCATTTCATTACCCAACTTGGGAATATCATCAGTGCTAGTAAGGAGTGAGGTTTGTGAAGTGTAGGAGGAGAAAAAGTGGAGAAAGAGGAAGAGAGAGGGGAGGAGGAGGAGAGAGAGCGGAAAGGGTTAGAAGGAAGAAGATGAGCTTGATTGTTTTCTTAGGGTAACATTAGATTTTTCATCAGAGCCCCTTCGGGGCCTTCAACCTATTTCACATGAATAAACAGGAACCGATTCCATGTTCGTTTAAGCCCTGCAAAATTTCCAACCTTACAAATTTGTTACTGATATCTTAGGGTGTCACAGTTCAAAATGTGGGAGCCTTACATCATTTTCTCTATGAATAGTCTCTCCTTCAGGAGGAGGGAATATTTGTAGTTCAGTATCCTAATGATGTTACCTATTTGGGTCATGAAACATCTGCAAGAAAGCCACTCAGCTCAGAGAGCACCAAGGATCCTACAGTCCTCCTCTCCACATACTCTGCTCCCTTCTAGCACTGATGGTGTTAACCTAAATTGGTCATGAAACATGCAAGAAACCACTTAAGATCAGAGAGCACCAAGGACCACACAGTTCTTCTCTTTCTCCTCCTCCTCCTTATTCTCCTCCACTCACCCTGCTTCCTTCTAGCATTGATGATGTTACCTAGTTGGGTCATGAAACGTCTGCAAGGGAAACCACCAAGCTCAGAGAGTATCAAGGACCCCACAGTCCTCCTCCTCCTCCTCCACTCCACACACCCTGCTCCCTTCTAGCATTGATGATATTACCTAGTTGGGTCATGAAACATCTGCAAGAAAACCACCAAGCTCAGAGAGTACCAAGGACCCCACAATCATCATCCTCCTCCACTCCACACACCCTTCCCCTTCTAGTACTGATGAAGTTACCTAGTTGGGTCATGGAAATGTCTGCAAAAAAACACTAAGCCCAGAGAGCACCAAGGACCCTGCACTTCCCCCTCCCTTTAACCAATGGTGCTCTTTGTTCTAATTTGCAAAATGTGCTTGTTCATATTCAGTGACATATTGTCTCTAACTCTGGAAAACAACAACAATTTGGATCAGCAGGCCAAAGATCACAGATAAACCTTAGGGGGAATGCTAAGTTGAAAAGTCACTGTTGCAAATTTATCATTGTTCTTGAATAATATCAGGAACATTCTCTATTTGTCATATGTCTCATTATCACTGTGTTCCTCTTTACTGAGAAAGCAGACAATGGATGATTTCCTATGTGTGGAGATAAACCATTACAGGAATCTTAACCATTTTAGGATATTTGTGCCAGAAAGCATCTTAGGAGGGACGATTCCTGATGAAGCATTAAGGCAAGCGATGCCTGTGAAGTGAAATTGTGATTGTACATTTGCACCTTTCTCAGGGTTCTGCTGAGGGGCAAGTCCTGCTCTGCCCTTCACTGTCATGTTTCATAGCTTTTTTGATCAGAAGTCGGCCAACAAACACCACTAAGGCTGCTGCTCCCCCAGCTAAATTGTTTACCAGTCTGCTTCAAGGTGTTGGTGGTCACCTTTAAAGCCCTTCGTGGTACGCGTCCAGGTTACTTGAGGGACTGTCTCACCCCACTGAGACCGGCCTGTACCATTTGTGCTGGCAGAGGGAGGAGGCATGCTGCAGGTCCCATCCGCCCCATTATTCCAGCTGGGGTGGGGGAGGTCCAGGAGAAGAGCCTTCTCTGCTGCTCCTACCCTCAGATGGAACATCTCCCCATCCCTCAGCTCCCCATGTGAGGTTGGCCCCAGCCTTCCTACTTTTTTTTTTTTTTTAATAATCTTTATTACACATTTTCCAAACATTTACACCACATTTCCATTTTTGACAGTACATCAGAGTCAGCTTCTTTTCTATTTACATAATAATACTTTCATTTTCAATTTCAATTCCTAATACATTTCTCTACTATTTATACAGTTATATTTACCTTTTTATAATTTCTTATATATACATTTCCTGTAACTCTTAAGTAATTTTATGCATATTCTTTACTTTTCTCCTCTCGCCACTCATACCATATGTCCCAAATTTTATAATACTCTGTTTCCTCCTTATCTTTTTAACTCCATCATTAATTTTTCCATTTCTGCACATTCAAGCACGTTTTTTAATCACCGTATCTTCTGTAGGGATATGTCATGCCCCTGTTGGAGTCTGACTCCGAGGGAGAGATGGAACAGTCAACAGGGAGTGGGAGTGTGGCTCTGGTGGTTGTGGAGGAAACTGGGGAAGGGCACAGGCCAGATGGGCATTCAGAGGAAGACCCAAGCCCATCCCCTCTTTATCCTAGGGCATGCAGGAAGGATCAGATAAGGAAGAAACCTGAGTGACATAGTCTATGGGAGAGGAAGGGGTCCTGATCCCCTTCATGGGCTGCACCTGGGAGGACTGTTTAAAAGGACAAACTGCTCATGGCACAGTTGCTGGAAGCAAAGCGTGCATTCTTGTAGGAGCTTATCTGTGTTTTGGCTTCCTCCCAACTGTGCTGGTTGCGTTATCTGGTAGAAGTCTGCAATTAATCATCCTTGCCTGCCATAGTAATTCCTTCAGTGTGGTTTGTGTTGGGTTTTTTATTTCAAATTAACTTTACTTTGGGTGAGGACTGCATTTACTCCCACCACAAGCTGTTTTCTTTAAGAGTTTGATATCCAGCACAAGATAATTGGACATTGGAGCCAAGTTGGAGGCATTAAAGAGACTTCCTTGTAATTTTGGGACTTGGTTATATTTGTATCACACCCCAGATCATCACAGGATATTTATCTGTTTGCACTATTGTGCCAAAACTATTCTGGCCCCCGTCAATACATGAAGTATAATATATTAGGTGGTTTTTTTTACTTAGATTGTCCTTGATTATGCCTAACAGAAATAATTCTGGCTTCCATTCTATTTTTTGCTTAATAACCTCCTCGAGCCATTTCTTTATCCTCCTCCAATACTTCTTTGATTCTGGGCACATCCACCATATACAGAAACATGTTCCTTGCTTGTGTTTGCACCTCCAACATGTCGCTGATCTATTAGGGTGCATCCTTCCTACCTTTTCATAAGGGCCTAAAGACCTTAAGGGCTTCAAGATCCCCCCACTTGGGTTAGGACCCCAGTGGGGGGGATCAGCGGAATGGAGGTGATTGATTGATAACAGAGCCTGCCTCTCTGCCCCTGCTCCCTTGTCATTTTATATATATATATATATATGGGGGGGAAGGGAAGTGACTTATGAGCATTTTTCACACTGGGACCATTGCAGCTTCCTCGTGGTTATGTCATCATATTTATGACGGTTGCAGTGTCCTAGGATCATGTGATCAGGTTTTTGTGACCTTCTGACAAGCAGAGTCAAATGGGGAAGCCTGGTTCACTGAACAATCTCGGATAACTAACTCATCAGCTAGGATAATTCACTTAAGTGTGAGAAGAAAGGTCATAAACAGGGACAAGACTCACTTAACAGATACTTTGGGCTCAATTGTGGTCATAAGTCAAGGACGACCTGTACCTGACAGGAATTTTAGAGTAACAGGTGGAAATAGCAATAGCCCTTAGACTTACTGTGTTTCTCATATAATAAGGCCAGGTCTTATTTTTTTTTGAGCTCCGAAAAAATGGCTAGGCCGTCTTTTTGGGGGTGACTTAATTTCCCCCCCCCCCTTGCATCTTCGGGCGGGTGGGCGGCGACAGCTTGGATATTGAGCTTGGCGTTGGTGGGGCACTTCGTATTGGGTTCAACGCAGGCAGCACTGTATCCAGGTGTGCAACAAAAGTACTTCCTTCCGGCAAGCCCCCCCATCCCCCCCCCATTTTGCATGTTTTAATATAGGCCTTAATTTTGGGGGGGGTAGCTTAATTTCATTTCATACCTATAAAACACGCTGGGACTTCCTATTGGGGGAGGCCGTATTGTTGGAGAAACAGGGTATATACCGCTTCACAGTGTTTTACAGTTCTCTCTATGCAGTTTAACAGAGTCAGCCTCTAGCCCCCAACAATATGGGTCCTCATTTTACGCACCTCAGAAGGAGGGAAGGCTGAATCCAACCTTGAACCTGGTGAGAATCGAACTGCCAAACTGCTGGCAGCCGGTGATCAGCAGATGTAGCCTGCAGTACTGCGTTCTAACCACAGCACCACAGAAGCTCTTTGGTGATTGCAGCCAGCTAGCTAGTCTGGCCCAGAGCCCAAAAACAGGTAGTTTCATTGCTGAAGAACAATTCCATACAGCATTGCAAGGTGTGGAAAGCAATTTTAAGCACCACAAACTGAGCGTGGAAAAGAGATTCATTTATTTTTCTGGGAAATTATTGTGACAACTGAGTAGTGTGACCTTCTTCCTAATACCTAAAAGCTGCAAGCTGATGGGATTCCTTCTCTCTCCGTCTACAGATTCACGGAAGAATGCCTGTCCTCTGTTGGGAAAACCGTAGGTAAAGTAGAAAGAATCTGGGTGCAAATCAGGACTGAATGCTGCAATGCACTTGATAGGTTACACAGCTGGAAGAATTAGTGAGGGTTGAAGGAGGAGAGAAGCCAGAACGCTGAGATTGCTTTCACTGCATCTGCCATTGGTGATTCTGTAAAAGATGGTAGGCTCTAAAATCTGTTTCTGGAATCACTCTTGGAAAACAGCTGTCAGTCCAGAGTACTCAAGGGGATGTTATAATTTCATGTTATACTGTATAATGCAGGTGTATGTGCATGTGTTAGCATTTTTATCCCATTAGACTGGCCTATCTTAACCCAGTCAGGCAGGGAAGGGATAGCAATAGCACTTATACACTGCTTTCTAGTGCTTCACAGCCTTCTGCAGTGGGCAGATTTAGCCTGAAATATTGCAGAGAGAGAAAGAGGGGGGCAGAGGGGGAGGCAGAGAGAGGGGGGGGAACATGGATAGCACTTAGACTTAAATATTGGCTTCACAGAGATTTACAGCCCTCTCTAAGCGGTTTACAGAGTCAACCTCTTGCCCCCCAACAATCTGGGTCCTCATTTTACTGACCTTGGAAGGATGGAAGGCTGAGACAACCTTGAGCCGGTCAGGATCAAACTCTTGGCAGTTAGCCTGCTGTACTGCATTATGATAGATGGATTCATAGACAGACAGACAGAGACAGAGAAATAGATAAAGATATAAAACACAGACAGCAATAGCACTTAGGCTTAAATACCGCTTCACAAAGAATTTACAGCCCTCTCTAAGTAGTTTACAGAGTCAGCCTCTTGCCCCCAACAATTGGGTCCTCATTAAATCCACCTCAGAAGGATGGAAGGTTGAGTTGACTTTGAGTTGACAGTATCAAACTCCTGGCAGTGAACATTGAGTGAGCCTACCGTATTGCATTCTAACCACTGCTCCACCAGGGCTCTTGGGTGTTGCAAATCCCGTCAGTACTCTTAAGTGGCAGGGTCTAGGAAGGGAGCCTTCCCTGCCATTGCCCCGGCCCTGTGGAATATCCTCCTCCCAGAGGTGAGGCAGGCCCCCATTTAGAATCCTTGCTTAATTCTAAAGCTTTTACTTTTTACATACACTGTTTTTATATTTCAACATTTTATTGCACGCTGCCCGGAGTGTCTCTCTCAAGAGAGACTAGCCAGTTCAAAAATGAGAGAAATAATTCGTGCATGCATGCATGTACACAGTATGTGTGTATATGTATTTGTGGGTATACTTGTGGAGGGGGGTTGTGAGATCACATGCATACAACCACCCACAGGTTATCCTTTTTGAGGCCAAGACCTAAATCAGGCAAGTACCTGAGCATCTCTCCAGATTTCAGTCTGGATACATTTTCAGTGTCTTATATCAGTGTGCAGAAATAGCCAATTTCTTAACATTGAAGGGAATCACTTTTGAGATTCAGTGGGAACCATAGAGTTGGAAGCAACCTTAGATGTCATTTAACAGATAACAGTTGACAGATAATCAGAGTTGGAAGGGACCTTATAGGTCATCTAGTACAAACCCCCGCCCAAGCGGGAGACCCTATACCATTTCTGACAAATCACAATCCAATCTCTTCTTGAAGGTCTCAAGTGATGGCACTCTCACAACTTCTGAAGGCAACTTCTGTTCTATGGGTTGATTATTCTCACTGTCAGAAAGTTTCTTCTTATTTCCAGGTTAAATCTCTCCTTATTCAGTTTCCATCCATTATTCCTTGTCTGGCCTTGAGATTCTTTGGAAAATAGCTTGACCCCTTCCTCCTCTCTGTGGCAGCCCCTCAAATATTGGAAGATGCTATCATGTCTCCCCTGGTCCTTCTCTTTACTAGACTAGCCAAGCCCAGTTCCTGTAACCGTTCTTCATATGCCTTAGTCTCCAGTCCCTTAATCATCCTGGTTGCTTAGTCCAGAGATCCCCAACAGCCATGATGGCGAACCTATGGCACATGTGCCAGAGATGGTACGCAAAGCCCTCTCTCTGGGCATGCAAGCCATTGCCCCAGCTCAGCTCCGCTACACATGCGCACCTTCCTCTGGCCAACTGGACTTTGGGCCTCTGCCATGCATGCAGGGGAGTGGGGCAGGCACACGCAGGGGGTGGTGCATGCATGCACAGGGGTCACATATGCATGGGTGTGCGGGGGTTGGTGTGTGCATGCATGGGGATTGTAGGGCGCCTGTGCAGCACGCACACATTACATTTTGAGGATGCGCATGCCTGCGCTTTGGACACTTGGTGCCGAAAAGGTTAGCCATCACTGCCCTATAGTATCACCAAGCAATGGCCATCCAAGCTCATCCCAACATGGCAGCCTCTTCTCTTGGCTGAAAGCTTTTACAGTCAGGGAGCCCTTCTGATGTATTTATTCCCATACCCCAACATTTTAGGGATAGGAAGAAGATTGCTGAGAGATTGAGATTTTGCTTTGCTGAGAATAAGGCTGTGGCAAAATATTTGTAGCCCTTGACTTACAACAGTTGCTTAGTGACCAAAGTTACAATGGTGCTGAAAGAAAATGACTTACACCCAATGTTTATACTTGCAACCATTGCAGCATCCCACCATCATGTGATCAAAATTTAGACACTTGGCAACCGGCATGTCAAGCTATTCTCCAAATCCCCTGAGAGCAGGACAAGAAGCAATGGGTGGAAACTCACCAAGGAGAGAAGCAACTTAGAACTAAGGAAAGATTTCCTGAGAGTTAGAACAATTAATCAGTGGAACAACTTGCCTCCAGAAGTTGTGAATGCTCTAACGCTGGAAGTTTTTAAAAAGATGTTGGATAACCATTTGTCTGAAGTGGTGTAGGGTTTCCTGCCTAGGCAGTGGGTTGGACTAAAGACCTCCAAAGTCCCTTCCAACCTTGGAGGATATTCTATTCTATTCTAATGTCCCAAGTCACATGATCATCATTTGCGACCTTCCCAGCCAGTTTCTGATAAAAAAGTCCATGGGAGAAACCTGGATTTGTTTAATGAATGCATGATTCTCTTAATTGCAGTGATTTGCTGCAATTCAGTGGCCAAAAACCATCATAAAGTGTGGTGCGATTCACTTAACAGCTGCCTTGCCTAACAACATAAATTCTGCTCCCATTGTGGTCGTAAGTCAAGGACTGCCTGTAGATCAGCAGAGGAATGTCCAAAGGTGTTTTAAAAAGCAAATGTTATCTCAGTACCGAAGTCAGATAAAGTTAGTTTAACTCATACTGTGTTTTATTGCAGTTAATCTTGTCCGAATAATACCAAATGGACTCCTGGTGTTTTTTCCTTCATATCCAGTCATGGATAAAAGCCTGGAATATTGGAAAGTAGGTTCTGCTTTGGGGAACAGACTAGACCTTAGATTGGAGGGGTCTCCAAATTTGGCTACTTGTAGATTTCAACTTCAGCAGCCTTCTAGAGGGTTGTGGGAGTTGACGTCATAAATGACTTGGATGAGAGAATAGAAGGGGCGACATTAAGCTGGCAGGAATAATCAATATTCCAGATGATAGGTTCAAGATCCAGACGGATCTTGATGGACTTGTTCACTGGGCCCTTTCCAACAAAATGAAATTCAATGTAGAGAAAAGTTAGGTTTTACACTTAGGCAAGAAAAACATTAACTGTAAAAGACAGGCTAGAAATAAAAATTAAACTAAGCAAGAAAATAGTAACATAACACCTATCTGACCTTGATGAATATAAATCACCGGGACCTGACCGATTATATCCCAGAATTCTGAAGGAGCTGGCAGATGTTATCTCAGAACCATTGTTTCATATCTTTAAAAAATCTCAGAGCACCAGGGAACTACCAGAGCATTGGAAAAGAGCTGACGTGGTTCCCATCTTCAAAAAAGAAGAGGAAACAGACCCAGGAAATTACAGACCAATCAACGTAACATCAATACTTGGAAGATACTGGAAAAAATAATGAAAAAACAAATCTGTGAACATCTAAAATCAAAGTTATAACTAGTAGCACAGGTTTGTTAAAAACAGATTATGCCAAACCAATCTTACTTCATTCATTGACAAAGTGAATAAATTAGTAGACCAGCGAAATACTGTGGACATAGTATGTTTAGACTTCAGCACGGCATTTGACAAAGTAGACCACAATTTACTTCTCGGTAAGCATTACCACCAGATGGATTTGTAACTGACAAATTGTACTTGAGTAGTCCTTAATGGTACTACTAAGTAAGCAGTGGGGTGCCATAAGGTCCTGTCTTAGGCCCAATATTCTTCAATATCTTCATGAATGGCTTAGATGGGGGAATAGAAAGGGAACTCATCAAATTTGCAGGTGACACTAAGGTGGCACGAATAGCCAACACCCCAGAAGACAAGGATCCAAAAAGATCTTGACAGTTTTATCCATCAAAATGAAATTTAATGTGGAGAAAATCAACGTTTTACACCTGGGCATGAAAAATCAGAGGTACAAGTACAAATTGGGAGAAACCTGGCCCAAAAACAGTAATTGTGAGAGGGACCCTTGGAGTTCTAGTGGATGAGCCAACTATGTGATGCAGCAGCCAAAAAAGTTAATGCAATCCTAGGTTGCATTAACGGATAGAATCAAGATCGTGTGAAGTATTAGTACCACTTTATAAAGCCTTAGTAAGACCACACCAGTTTTGGTCACCATATTATAAAAAATATGTTGAGACATTGGAAAATTGCAAAGAAGAGCAACTAAGATGATTAGGGGACTGGAGGCTAAAAGATACAAAGAATTATTGAAGGAATTGAGTATGTCCAGTCCAGTGAAGGACTGGGAGAGACATGATAATAGTCTTCCAATATTTGAGAGGCTGCCACAAAGAAAAGGAAGTCAACCTACTTTCCAAAGCACCAGAAGAGAAGACAAGAAGCAATGGGTGGAAACTAATCAAGGAGGAAGCAACCTAGAACTAAGGAGGAACTTCCTAGCAATCAACCAGTGGAACACCGTGGTTTTAGAAGTGGGTGCTCCATCACTGGAGGCTTTTAAGAAGAGTCTGGACAGCCACTTGTCTGAAATAGTACAGGGTCTTTTGCTTCAATGGGCTTGGACAAGAAGACCTCGAAGGCCTCTTCAACTCTATTGTTCTATGTTCCTTGAAGAATTCCCAAAATTCCCTATCCAGCCATGCTGGCTGGGAAATCTGGGAGTTGAAGTCCACAAGTCTTAAAGTAGCCAAGTTTGGAGACTTTTCCCTTAGATGATGGGGGAGTTCTCCCTACTTTTCTTTTATTGCAATGTAATCTCTTCTGTCTCTGCTTTGCTAGGCCCATGATTTTACAAAAAAAATAGAAGCACTGAAGCCAATGTTTGTAGAACCGAGACACAAAGGAGCATTCACAGAGGTTGGTGAGACTTCATATTTGTTTTCCCAAGAAATGACTTTTCTTTTAGAAGCCTTGCACAGTCAGTTGCTTTATGAATTGATAGTTTTGGATTAGAGTTATATTCAGATGCTTTCATAAATGTTACTCTCAGCTTGATGATGAAAGAAGAACTAGCCAAGAAAAGTATATTTTGGCCTGCTTGCGTTTTTCCATTTTTCTTGGCAAAATATTCTTCCTTCATTAACAAGCTGAGAATAACATTTATGAAAACATCTGGATATATAACTAAGCCAAGATTGTCAGTATTATATTATGATAATTTAATGGTTTAAGATTCCATAAAGTTAAAACCTCAGGGCTACTGTAAAAGAGATTCTCACAGAACTGGTCTTTGAATGGAGATTGATCATAAGAATTTACAGACAGATTCTCCTCGATCTTCTAGATAATTGTTTTCAGTTTTACAAAGTGCTTGGCTCTTCAGAATTAAAGAAGCTTGGATGAGAATCTCCACAGACACAAAGCCACTGTGCTGTCCTGCTCACTCTCACACACACCTAATGGTTTAGTGGATTTATTAATATTACCCAGCACTTCCCAAAAACTCAGAACTATCCAGTCAAAAGCAGACCAATGCTAGTCCACAGAGCAATGGCCAGTAAGTGCATGAGGCACTTGAAAGTTTCCCACACGACAAATCCACCAGGCAAAATTAAATCCCCAACACAAGAGGTTTCACGAGGCAAGAAAAGTCCAGAGTACGGAAGGCACAATCCAGTCAAGGCAGGAATCATGATCAGGAAAACATGCAGCTAGGAAATAAAACATTGTTCCCAACATCAGCTCCATCTGTCTGCTTGCTAAATAGCCAGCTTATGGTGCAGCCCATCAAGAGGGTCAAGGCTGCCTCCTCGTGAGTAATTTGGCTGACTTTTATTTCTGCCTTTTTTCTGCCCTACCTGTTCTTGGATCAGGTGCAGGATGAATAAAAAGGCTTTAGAAAGTGTGCAGAGAAGAGCAATAAAGATGATTATGGGACGAGGCTTTTTAAACCATAAAAGAACCATTGCTAGAATTAGATATGTCTAATTTAATGAAAAGGAAGGACTAGGGATGACATGATAAGCAGTTTTCCAATATCTCGGGCTGCCCCAAAGAAGAAGGGGGTCAAGCTATTCTCCAAAGCACCTGAGGGTTGGGCAAGAAGGAAAGGGATGGAAACTAATCCAGGATAGAAGAAACCTAGAAATAAGGAGGAATTTTGTGACGGAACAATTAATCAGTGGAATGACCTTCCTCCAGAAATTGGGAATGCTCCAACATTGACAGTTTGTAAAAAAAGATTGGACAACTATTTGTTTGAAATGGTATAGGGCTATGGTTGTTGAGGTAATTCCCCATTAGGAGAATGAGCGCATATAGGGAGATGTATTTGGGAGAAGTGTTTGAATGATACACACACAGCACACAGATACACTGTACAGTAAATGTAAGTTTTTACTTCCAGAAACGGTTTAAGCAAAGTTCAAAACAAACAATCCAAAGTCATTCACAGGTAAATCAGTCAGTTTTTAGTCCAGGGATAATCCAGTGACAAAGTCCAGTATCAAAAACAGTTCAGTATCAGACTTACATCAAATCCAAGAATATCAGTCAATTATGAGGAACGGCAATACTCACCAACAGAAGGAAACAGAGACTGACTCACACTCTCTTCTGAGACTAAGTCTCCAGAAGACTCCAGAAAAACCAGAACAGGAACTAAACAATCCAGGTTTCTGGCTCCATCTTATGGAAGTTTGAGAAACCACACCCAATTACACTTTTAGGATTCTCTTAAAGAGACAGTATTAAAATGTCTATCCTGGTTTATATATAGTCCAACCCAAATAGCTGACTCATATTCCTAACATTGGTCTTCAAACTTGGCAAGTTTAAGACTTGTGGACTTCAACTCCCAGAATTCCTGAGCTAACATGACTGGAGGAAGAGTTCTGGGAGTTGAAGTCCACAAGTCTTAAACTTGTCAAGTTTAAGGAGCCCCAGTACAGGATTTTCTGCCTGAGGGGCTCCTTCCAACTCTGTTATTCTATTCTATTCTCATCATCACTGATTGGCTGCACTTGTGCTTCAGCCAGATTACTCTCAGTTGGCTACTTGGGGCCATTGACTAAGTCCCCTCCAGGCACATCTCAACAGCTCCAAGCAGTGTCTGAGGGATTTGGCTGAAGCTCAGCTGCAGCAGGGCAGCCCTGAGGCTGGGGAAAGCAAGCCGCTGTAGCTGGTCAGTGATGAGGAAGAGGAACTGCCTGCAACACCTGATTGAAGAACCCGTAGGGCAGAGAAAAGGCAGGAGCACAGAAGGTCAGCCAGATTACTCACGAGGAGGCAGCTTCACCCCTCTTGGAGGGTTGCATTAGAAGCAGGCTATTTCACACAACAGATGGAGGCGATCCTGGGAACAGCATGTTCATTTCCTAGATGTATGTTTCCTGGTTGTTGTGATTGCTGCCTTGCTCTGGACTGACCCCATGCCTTGACTTGGATCATCCCTTGAGAACTCTGGACTTTTCTCGCCTCATGAATTCTCTTACATTGCGGATTTAATTTTGCCTGGTGGGCTTTTTTAAAAAAAATTGGAAAACTTCCAAGTGCCTTGTAGACTCATTGGCCATTGCTCTGTGGACTAGCATTGGTCTGCTTGTGGCTAGACTTAATTGGAACAGTTTTGGGTTTTTGGTGAAAGAAATATTAATAAACACAGTAAACCAGAGTGTGTGTGTGCATTCTATTTGAATTAATCTAATTTTTTTCCCTAGGTTATGGAAGCCTATTATGAAAAGATTGCCTGCCCAAAATCAAACGGCGCTCTTTTCTTGGCTGTGTGCAGGGGAAAGGTATGTGTTGCCCAAATGTATATGTACCATATGTAATTGTGTATATATATATATTTGTTAAGTTTTCGCGGATATTTATATGTATGGTATTCAGCTTTGTTCAGGTATTTTCCCACGTCATTATAGTTGTGCTTTTAAAGTTGTAGCGACATTTCGGCAGAATCTCATCTGCCATCATCAGGCTTGTGTATTGGGTTTGTCTGTGAGTCAGGCTTTCACAGCCATTTCTGTATTAAATTTGGTGCTTGCCTCATGCTGTGTTAGAATGGTTTTTTCTTTATCCTGATTGGTTGGGAGTCTTGGTCTGTGTTTATTGGTCTTGGAGTTTGCTGTGTTCTTCTTGATTGGTGTTTCTAATATCTTCTGTCTGTTTTGTAGCAATTTTTTTTTTGTCTTGATTGGCTGGTAACATTGATTGGCTGGCAACATTGATTAGCTGGCAGACAAGACACACATAAAGATTGAACTATGCAACCTGACTAAAGTACTGACAGCCAACGGCTTCCACAAAAGCAGAATCACAGGCCTGATCCACAAAAATACACTGAGACATAATGGAGACCTAGAAGATGAACGGACCTATGGAACAGCTGCCCTGCCCTACATAAGAGGTGCTACAGACAAAATCAGTAAGATACTACACAGGCATCACATCAAGACTGCCTTCAAAACAGACAGAAAAATAGCAGCCATCCTAAGAAACCCCAAAGATGAAATTGACCTGGAAAACCAAGGCATACATGAAGTTCCCTGTGCATCATGCCCTGCCACATACATTGGACAGACCAATAGAAGAATAAGTACCTGCCTGGATGAACACAAAAATGCAGTAAAAAAGCTGGAACACACCTCCTCACAAGTCCAACACATGAAAGCCACAGGTCATAGCATCAACTTCAATGGCACCAAAACCCTAGCCACTATAGAAAACCCCAGCCACAGAATCATCAGAGAAGCCATAGAGATTGAAAAAAGACCTGAAAGCATGAATAGAAGAGATGATTCCACCAGACTGTCAATCATTTGGAAACCTGCACTCTCAAACAGAAAGATCTCCACACCACAAGCCAGACAAACACCTGGGCACAAACAGACCCCCTCTAATACCTCCAGCTCAAACGCACCCCAACCAGGCACCCAGATGAAACCTGGCTTCCTAATAAATGATAGCCATCTGTTTACTCAATGCCAAGCTGCACTAAAAGCCTCCAGTACAGGAAGCACAATGTTGCCAGCCATGTTTATATATTGTGGTTGCTGTTAGTTTTTAATGCAGATCCTGTCCCAGTTCAAAATCCAGAATTGTAATTTTTTGAATAATCATCTCCTCCGATGGAAGATGAGGTTGCTTCCAACATTGTGCAAAAGCCAATCTGGCCGCTGTCAAAATGTGTATTATTATATATTTCACTTTTTTTGATATTTGTTTATCAAAGATCCCAAACAGAAAGGACTCTGGTTTGAATTCAATCTGCTCTCTTGTCATTTCTTCAGCCAATTTCTAATTTTCTGCCAATATTTTTGAGCTTCTGTACAGGATCACCACATATGGAAAAAAGTTCCCTCTTTTTTTTTTTTGCATTTCCAGCAATTAGGACTCGTATTGGGGTGCATCTTCGCTAATCTCGAAGGTGGAAGGTGCCATCTATAAAACAAATTCTAGGCATTTTCTTTGTATGCTACCGATTTTGTAATTTTATTATTTCTCCCCCAGATCTTTTCCCATTCTGTTATGGTGATGCTACATCCTATATTCCTACTCCAGGCTATCATGTTCCCTTTTACAATTTCTTCTTCTAATTCTACTTCTAATAAATAATTATAAAAATTTGTTATATTTTTTTTGCCTGATCCTAATAAAATTTTATCTTATTGCTGGAGTTTATTGTTAATTCCAAATTCTTTCTTGTCCTGTTTATATCTACTTTGAATTTGAAGATATACCCACTGATCAATTTTTAGTCCCCGCTCTTGAAGTTCTTGCCACGATTTCAAATTTCCTTGCATATCCAATAGATCCTTATATTTAATCATTTTAGTGATGTCCAGATTATTTGGATGAATCATCGCCTCCATTGTTGAAATCCAAATTGGTATTTTTAAATAATGTTTTTTCCGTATTTTCTTCCAATTAGTTAATAATGAGTCTCTGATTAGGTGTCTGTGAAAATAGTTCTGGCCAGTTTTCCCTACATCCCGTAAAAAAGCATGCCTCCCTCCTCTGCAAGTCATGGCCTTCTAAGAATAATATTCTCTTATTGGTTAAATTCACCATTCCTTCAATCATACTAAAGAGGCTGCACTATAATACAACTCCCAATTTGGAAGTGCCAGCCCTCCCCTGCTTTTCATATCCTGCATTGCCTTTAAATTTATTCTCGGTTTTTTCCCTTGCCAGATAAATTTTACAGTTATTTTATTAAGTTCTTCAAAAAAAAATTTGTGTACTTTGATTGGGATCGTCTGAAATGTATATAGGAATTTTGGAAGAATATTCATTTTTATAGCAGCAATCCTGCCTAATAATGAAAGTTGCAGCTTGCCCCATGTTTCTAAATCCTTCTTTACCTGTTTCATCAATTTATCATAATTATTTTCCTTAAGTGTCTTACAATGTGCTGTCAACCATATTCCTAAGTATTTAACTTTCTTTATCACTTGTATTCCGATAACTTCTTCTAGTTCTATTTTCTGTTTTTCTGTTAAATTTTTAGTCATTAATGTTGTTTTCTTCCTATTAATTTGAAGTCCTGCTACTCCTCCAAATTGTTCTGATTCATTCATCAATGTTTGTCCTCTTTCTATTGGTTCCTCAATGAAAAAATCATATCATCCACAAATGCTTGCAACTTATATTCTTCTTTCTTAACTTTTAATCCTTTTATGTCTGGGTTCTGTCTAATTCGCATTAGTAATGCTTCTAATGATAAGATCAAGAGCAGGGCTGAGAGTGGGCAGCCCTGTCTGACTCCTTTTTCTATTTTTATTGGGCGGGTATATTCCCCGTTTATTATAATATTAGCCTGTTGTGTATCATAAATGGTTATAATATTTTCAAATTTGGTGCCTAAATTCATGTTATAATTTTTTTGGATTAAAAATTGCCAATTTAAATTATCGAAGGCCTTCTCTTCATCTAAAAACATAAGTGCAATTTGTTTTTCGGGGTGGGCTTCGTAAAATTCTAAGACGTCTAGTACTATTCTTAAATTGTTCCTGATTTGTCTGGTCGGGAGAAATCCATTTTGATCTTCATGTATATGTTCATTTTACATTCTTTTTAGTCGACCTGCTATAATAGAGGTAAATATTTTGTTATCAGTATTTAACAGTGAAATTGGCCTATAATTATGTATATATCGGGGATCCAAATCCTCCTTCAGGATCAGCGAAATCAATGCCCCCCCTCCGTGAGTCCGGCATCCTGGCTGCCAATAAGACATCATTAAAAACTTCCACCATAAGAGGTCCTATTTGTTCTGCTATTGCCTTGTACAACTCCCCTGGAATCCCATCTGGTCCCGGGGATTTATTGTTTTTCTGGTTCTCTCTTGCTGATTTCAATTCAAACCAAGTAATGTCTTTGTTTAATAATTTTTCCATTTCTTCCCCAATTGCTTTATCCTTCACTTCATCTAAATAGTTGTTTATTGTATCTTCGTTAACTTCTTCCTTTTTATATAACTCTTCAAAGTTATACTTGTGAGCAATTTCTTTTTTCTGTTCTATCTCCTGATGTATATCCCCCTTTCCATCTATCAGCTGGTATATCAATGTCTTTTCTTTCCTTTTTTTTTTTAGTCTATATGATAGCCATCTCCCTGGCTTATTAGCATGCTCAAAATAAGTTTGTCTACTTGTATTCAAATTTATAATCATTCTCTCTTGTTCAATTCAATTCAATTTATGTTTAGTTATTGTTATCTGATTATGTAATTTTGAATCCTTTGGGGCACTCTGTAATTGAGTTTCTAATTCCTTAATTTTTTGTTGTAATTTGTTTTGCTGGGCGTATTTTTCCTTATTCCTCTTTGCTTTATAAGAGATTATTATACCTCTTATTACTGCCTTCATTGTATCCCAAGTGTTTTGTTTCGTAGTTGCTCCATTATCATTTTCCTTTAAGAAATAATTTAATTCCTCCTTGAGTTTGTTGGTGTATTCTTTTTCTCTTATTAACTGAGTATTTGACGTCCATCAAGTTGTGCAGAAATGGACAAATTAACTTTGGCATTAAAAAATAAAGACACTTCAATAAACTACAACAGCTGGAACTGCTGGTACAGATGGATAGACCAAAGATAGACTTCACCCTAAAAGGCAAAAGAGGATAGGATAGATCCATAGCAGTGATATACAGATATATGTAAGGATTAGGTGTGTGTATATGGCATAAAATAAGGATAAAAAAGAGATCTTACAAACTGTTGAAGATCAGAATGTTTTTAATTGTTTTCTATTTTTTTCTTTCTCTTTCTTTTTCTCTTTTTCATTTATGTATGTGTTGTTGGTTTGTTTTAATTGTAAAATCAATAAAATTTATTTTAAAAAAAATCTAGAATTGTAAAACTCTAGAATGAGCAGAGTATATTCAAACTGTACAGTCAGTATAAACCTGACTAGATTCTAGAGCAATGTTTTCAAACTTGGCAACTTTAAAAGGGATGGACTTCAACTCACAGAATTTCCCAGCCAGCACTTCTGGTAATCTAGTCTTCCACACATCTCATAGCTGCCAAGTTTGAAAAACACTGGTCGAAACTAAAGCCCGTGTTCTCCCATCCAAGTAATAATTAGGTGCAATTCCAGTTAACTTTACCAGAAAAGCCAACATAGACTACATACAACCACCTGATGCTTCATACATTGCTTATTTTGGATACGCTGCATTTCCTCCTAACTACAGCCAATATGTGGGCTGAAGATTTCTGAGAATAGAAGTCTACAAACCTTAAAGTTGGCAAAGTTGAGGGGCAGTGCTCTCGTATGCACTGGAAGCCACCTTCTGATTCCCAAAAGACTGAAAAAGGGCTTGTTTTTGAATTGTGGTGTTGGAGAAAACTCTTGAGTGTCTGCAAGGAGATCCAATTAATCAATCCTGATTGACTCAAAAATGTTTTTTTAAAAACAAACAAACAAACAAACAAAACCCTCAAAAGAGTTTTTTCCATCCCTCTGCCATCAGTACTGATGAAGCTTCCTGAATGAGAAGCAAATAAAGCAAATAAAGAAAAACAGCCCAGTTGCCTTTTGAAGAAAAAAGCCACTTTGAGGCAACTATGACCTGGATGACTGAGAACCTCCACAAACATCAATCCTGACTTGGAAGGGAAGATGCTGAAGCTGAAGCTGAAATACTTTAGCCACCAAATGAGAAGAGAGGGCTCCTTGGAGAAGACCCTGATGTTGGGGAGGATGGGAGGCAAAAGGGGAAGGGGGACAGCAGAGGAGGAGATGATTCAATGATATCATCGACACAAAGGACATAAATTTAGGCAAATTCTGGGAGATACTGGAGGACAGGGCGGGGTGCTGGAGTCTTAAGGTCCATGGGGTTGCAAAGCTTAGCAACTGAACAACAAACAGTAAGAAAGGAGGCTAAAGACTCAACCAGTTGTTGACTGTTTGGATGGCAGGCTTTCATTGGCCTCTGCAGAAACTTGTGAGTCCTCAAAAGTGAGCAATAATAGCACTTAGGCTTACATATTGCTTCACGATGCTTTACAGCACCTTCTGAGTGGTTTAAACTGTCAGCATATTACCCCCAACAATCTGCCCTCTGAAGGATGCTCGGCTGATTCAATCTTGAGACAGTCAGGATCAAACTCTGAAGGCTGTGGGCGAGTTAACCTGCAATATACTGCATTTAACCACTGCACCATTAGGGATAAGCTGCTGCACCATCAGGAAAATCTGAATGTATAGATATAAAAGCGAAATACCATTCCACACATTGTCACAAAATCTCCAGAAACATAAAGCCTACAAAATTGAAATTTGGCACATGTTCCTCTTGGCTTCTAGGGACTCACTAAGAAAGGATTTTTCAAAATAACCATCAGAGCATTAGTATTTCCTATATTATTATTCACACACTCTGATGCTAAGGAGTTCTACTCCCCCTCCTCACCTGAAAATAAATCTACTCCAAATGCAAAACACAAACAGAGGAGAGAAGTTTCAGTTTCATAGCACCAAGCAGTTTTAGTACAGAACAGTTGAGCTAAGCCACGCACAGGCTCCTTGCTGTCTCCTTTTTGCTCATACAGCAAATATACTTCAATTTCCAAACGGCCCTCAACTCTCTCACACACTGACAGGACACTAGCCAGATGAATACTGATAGATGCTGGTAGGTGGAGGCAGAATTTTTTTTCCTTATTTTCCTCCCAAAAAACTAATCCTGACCACATAGTTTTGTCGTGAAGCATGGGTATCGAGCTAATATCTAATACAATACGTGTCAGCCCCTTGGGTCTTGGACAGTTCCCTGTGGCCAGCTCGTCACAGGACAATTTAATGCTGTATCAATCATTTCATTCAGTCACTTTTATTATTGGTGACCACGTTTTTGTCAAAATCATCGTAACCCTTGTATTTCTGGATTGTCTTTATTATTATTGTTCACTGTTCTGTCGAAATTAATTTAACTTTTGGTATTTGTTGAATTGCCCCTTGGTGAGTTGTCCCTTTCTACAGCAGCTTCATTCTTGCAGACATTTGTCCTTGTAGCAGGACAGTGTTGATCAAACTCATGTTTGCCTTCAGGCGAGCGAAGGTTTGGACTTTGCCGATAAGAATGGACGAGGCGTCATCATCACCGGCCTTCCATACCCTCCTCGCAGGGACGCCAGGATCCTATTAAAAATGCAGTTCTTGGATGAAATGAAGGCAAAAAATATCAGCAAGCAGGTAAGGGGTGTTCTGACCAAGGCTTCCTGAGACTATAATTAAACATACACTTAATCCAAACAACTCTTGTTTGATTTCATCACTGGGAATTATGTTCTTTCCCAGCCTGTAGTAAATCCCAAACAGTCCCTCGAGATAAGCACTCACCTTTCTCTCCTTTGAATTGCTGCCAACAACTAAAGTGCCAAATTAACTAAAAAACCAACTGAAGTACAAAGTCCACACAGAGCTTCAAGGTTGAATCCGAACAGAGTGAACGACTTTGCTTCCTGCAAACGTTTCTCTTCCTTTATATGTCCTTTATACCTTATGGGAGGGGCAATCACCTTCCAGCCTTACTCCCGAGTCGCCCCTTTTGTCTTAGCTGCTCTTGCATCTAGCAGTTCTGCACACTGGGAACAGGCTCCAGTTGTTCCTCTGCCTTGCTGCTGCCAGACTCCACAGGCTCCAGAGTCAGCATCCCACTCCCAGATAGTCCTGACCTCATCTCTACATTGGACGCAGGACCCTCGTCCAAGTCCCCCCAGACTCCCAGACTAGTCCCCGTTTTTCCCCACTGTCCGATTCTGCTGCTGCCGGCGAACCACAACAAGGAGATGGAGAAAGACGTTGCTTTGATCATAGAGATGAGCAAAACGTGAAAGTTTGACATTCCCAAACATCCCATTTTTGTACCAAATGTGTGAAAGGTTTTCTTCCAAAACATTCCATTTTGACCTTGCAATGGCCTCTTTGTCAGAAGTATCCTGCCTGGTTTTTAGTTGATCAACTTGGATTCTAGTCTTTTTTGATGGCTTTTTATCCAGAGTTCTTGGGCTATAGGCACTGTTGCTAAATGCTTTCTAAACAGACTGAACTGAACTCATAAACATTCAGACCTTTATTTTGTAAGGATTTGCCTGGCAGGTAGTTGCTATTGCCATTGTAACATGAGAAACGTTTATTCTTATTTTCCACTTCAAATATTGTAAAAGCCTTCCAGTAAATCCTGGCAATCCCATCTGTCTGCAGTCTAGAAGGAATGATGCACAGATTGTAAGCTCTTTTATATTGCTAGATTTAATTGGGATTTTGTTTGGGATAGGGGTTTAGGTAATTTCCCAGAAATGGGCCTGCAACTTTCCTCTATTCTGACCAACTGTAGATAAAGACACTAATATGGATGTTCTCGTAAGAGGGAGCAGAGATGAAACTTTTAAATTGTGTTTAGACTTTTACTTAAAAAAAAAAAAAAAGACTGGGAATCAAAAACAGAACGCAACACTCTAAAATAAAGCTTTGTTATATAAAGAAGATACAATAATAGTAAAAGAAAAATGAAATAAGCTGGAACCACATTGTTTCCCAAAAGAGATGTTCTTGAAATATAAAACTAAAAAACTTTAAAAAAATAAAGCTGTACTCTTTCCACCATCTTTTAGTATTTGTCTGGAAACGCCTGGTACACACAGCAGGCTTCTCGTGTCGTGAACCAAGCTATTGGAAGAGTTATCCGACATAGGCAGGATTATGGTGCCATTTTCCTCTGCGATTGCAGGTGACCTTTCCTTCCAGTAGAATTGTTATTGTACCCCTATTGTACCCTATGACGATCATTAAGTGTTGTACTTTATGATTCTTGATGAATATATCTTTTCTTTTATGTATACTGAGAGTATTTGCACCAAGACAAATTCCTTGTGTGTCCAACCACATTTGGCCAATAAAGAATTCTATTCTATTCTATTCTATTCTATTCTATTCTATTCTATTCTATTCTATTCTATTC
>BLBF01000069.1:4725739-4760580 GCA_015471245.1 Laticauda colubrina
AGATAGATAGATAGATAGATAGATAGATAGATAGATAGATAGATAGAGTAGGTAGACAGATATAGAGATAGATATAGAGATAGATGTGGTAGATAGAGATGATAGATACTCATATAGAGAGACAGACACAGACATGTACGTACACACATACATACATACCGATTGATACTGATTGATACAGATGGATGTAGGAAGGGATGATAGATAGAGATCTGGATTAACTAAGTTGTTAACTTAATTATTAATTTCTAAGTCTGCCCTGCTGATTTTCAAGATTGGCTCCGGCTATTGTTTGGGAATGTCACTTGCTGCGTAGTGGAGAAATTAAAAGATAGATTTTGCCTAGTCATTTGTCTGCTTCTGACTCCTACTTGAACTCCCGTGCTTTGAGTGGCAAAAAATTTGGTATATAGAAATATTCTGATCTTCCCAGTAACTCTTAAGTCAGCTTTCATAAATAGTTCTCTACAGATATAGTACATTGCTCTTAAATTTCCACAATCCCCAACTAGCACTGCTTTCATGGGCTTATTTGGCTGTCTGAAGTTGACCTATTAAGGAGGGCAGACATCATCGCCTTTTCTCTCCTTTAAAACTATTAATAATTATTTCACTATAAACTGCCTTTAGATATTTGTGCTTTGGAAAGACCTAAAAGCTGCACTAAATAAATAAATCAAATACCTTTTTTTAAAAAAAAAATCTTCTATACAGGTAGTCCTTGACCATAATTGAGCCCAAATTTTCTGTTGCTAAATGATAAAAGTTAAGTGAATTTTACCCCATTTTATGACCTTTCTTGCTACAGTTATTAAGTGAATGACTACAGTTGTTAAGTTAGCAGCACAATTGTTAAGGGAATCTGGTTTCCCCCACGGTTGCTTGTCAGGTTGGTCACAAAAGGTGACCACATGACCCCAAGACACTGCGGCTGTCATAAACGTGAGTCATTTGTCAATCATGCGGCCATGGGGATGCTGCAACGGTCTTAAGTGAGAAAAATGTCATAAGTCACATTTGTCAGTGCCATTGTAACTTCAAACGGTAAATGAACTGTTGTAAGTTGAGGACTACATGTATTTTGGCATCAGCAATAGCTTTCTAAATGAATAGCTCGTTCTCGGAAGTTGTGGGAGCACTATCACTTGAGACTTACAAGAAGAGATTGGACTGCCTTCTGTCAGAAATGGTGTAGGGAAGAGGTTGGACTAGATGACCTATAAGATCCCTTCCAATTCTGATGATCTGTTATCTGTTAATATGTAAGGCATCCTGAACCCCCTAGGCAATATTGGGTTTTAATGTTAGAGTTTAAAATCAGAAAATTGCTTTCCCTTGAACTTATAAAAACTCTGATTCACCAATTGATTCAGGATTACCATATATACTCGCATATAAGCCGACCCTTAAAAAGCAGCCCCAAAATGAGGAATTTTGCAAAAACTCACATATAAGCTGACCCCCAAATCTTTTAACATCAGGCATGGGTATATTTTAATGAATTTTACTACTACAAATGCAAAGAAACTGGACACAAAGTTGCATGTGACGATCGCAAACACGAAAGCAGTCACGTGAATGACTAACCAATCAGAGCGTGTTATGATCTGGTGGTAGAAAAAGCAAAATGGAGGCTCCCAGAGTAAAAAAAATGTGCTGTAGGTATGTATGACTGTATGGTAATATCGATGATATTGTGTGATCTGAGAAGTGGCGTCATGTCATGTTGTTTGTGTGAGATCAGATTTATGCGCGTATAAGCCGACCCCCAAATTTGAAAAAAAAAAAATGCGTTTTCAAGTCGGCTTATATGCGAGTATATACGGTAAAACATTTGCAGAAGAAGTTAAAAAAAAAATCACTTGGGCTTTATCTTTTTATTTATTACATTTATTTTCCACCCATCTCAATCATAAGGTGACTCTGGGCGGCTTACAATGTTAAAAAGACTAAAACAATTCAACAATATGAATAAAATAAGAATAAAGCACTATAAATACTGTGCAGTAAGCCTCCCAGAGTCACTCTGAAAGAAGATGAGGGGCAAATAAATAGTCCTCAACTTACAACAGTTTCTTTAGTGACTGTTTGAAAACACAGCAGCACTAAAAAAAAGCGACTTAGGACCGTTTTTCACACTTAGGACCGTTGCTGCATCCCTATGGTCACATGATCAAAATTCAGACATTTGGCAACTGGCCCGTATTTATGACAGTTGTAGTGTCCCTGGGTCATGTGATTCCCCTTTTGCAACCTTCTGATGAGCAAAGTCAGTGGGGAAGCCGGATAACACTTTAACAACCATGTTATTAACAACTGCAGTGATTCACTTCATCAGTGTAGCAAAGAATGTTGTAACATGCGATAAAACTCTTGCTAAAACAACTATCTTGTTTAGCGATATACAATGTGGTCCCCTGAAGTTATGTTAGAAAGAGTGGCTGCCTGTCAACTCATAAAATACTATGGTCTTTTTAGAGTTGCCAACAGAAAAGGGGGGAGCAGCGGGCAGCTTGCATTCCATAAATAGTTTTCAAATATAGTTTCTAGGTGACTGAAGTTCCTGCCAGGCAAAATTCTCATTGGAGAGCATGATTGATGACTCTTGGCTATGGATGTGTCCCTTTGGAGAATATGTATTATGATATACCCAGGCGGTGGGAGAAAACCAGGGTCAAGGGTGACAGTGAATTATGTGTCTCAAAGTCAGCTACAGGACATCTTTACTCCTAATAAATCTTCTTTAAGTTTTAGAAGTTCGGCTTGAGACTAATTATTTAAATGGTGGTAACTGCTGGAGCCCTGACACTACCTTTGCTACCACAAATACCCCCAAACCCCCAACCCTGGAGAAAAAGAAGACATTGCTATTAACCTTGTTCCTTTTATAGGCAAAACGCTTGTCAACTCTGTCCCTTCAGCATGAAAAAAAACTGATGGACCAGCAGAAAGGCGGCGGCAGGAAGAAAATCAAGATAGTCAGCGGTTGGGTATGTGGCATTTGCATTGGCTGTAAAAGGATGTATTTCCAATAACCAGATGAACCCCATTCACACAACCTTTTGACTGTTGTGGAGGAAAGGTGTTTTCCTCCAACAGCCTTTAATCTTCTTTATAGCAGAGGTGTCCAACTGTGGCAGCTTTAAGACCTGTGGACTTCCACTCCCAGAATCCCCCAGCCAGCCATGGATGGAGAAATTCTAGGACAAAAGTCTTCAAACTTGGCAAGTTTAAGGCTTGTGGACTTAAACCCACAAAATTCTTGAGCTAACATGGACTGGAGGAATAATTCTGGCAGATGAAGTCCAACAAGGCTTAAAGTTGTCAAATTTGAAGATCCCTTATTCTAGGTGTTGAATTTTATAGGTCTTAAAATAGAATACCTTTATTGTCATTGCATTCCACAAATACAGTGAAATTTGAAAGCTACTCTAGCACAGTGCCCCAAATACCACATCACAATCACACTACAGAGTATTTAAAAATTAAAATAACAACGATAACAATAACAACAACAACAACAACAACAATAATAATAATAATAATAATAATAATCACAAATACATTGTTTGATTCAAGACAATTACTACCTTGGAGTAATTGGAGAAACTGTTGCCAAAGTTGGACACCCCTGCTTTATAAGGGTCCCTTCTCTCTATAAGAGCCTGGTTATTACACAGGCTCATTACAGGTGGTCCTTAACTTACAACAGTCCGTTTAGTGACTGTTCAAAGTTGCAACAGCATTGAGAAAAGCGACTTAGGACCGGGTTTTTTTCACACTCGGGACCCTTGCAGCATCGTCTTGGTCGCATGCCCCAAAATTCAGATGCTTGGCAACCGGCTCATATTTGTGACAGTGTCCCATGGTCATCTGATTCCCCTTTGGAAAAGTGAATGGGGAAGTAAGATTCACTTCACATCCGTGTTACTAACTTAACAACTTGCAGTGATTCACTTAAAAACTGTAGCAAGAAAGGTCCTGTGGCAAAACTCACAACTGTCTTACTTAGCAACAGATACGTAGGACTCAACTGCAATCTTTAAGTCAAGAACTACCTGTATTCCAAAGCTGTTGTGCTCATTTCATCCACTTCCCCATGCCTGTAGAAAACAATGATTGTACAAACAAGTATGCTGAGTTTTGTTTCCTCTTAAACATGACAATTTCCTAGCTTCCCCCTAAATATTCTCTGCTAGGTTTCTGCATATCCTATTTATATAGCCTATGTCTTAATACTCCACATGCTTACAAGAGTTTAATTGATCCTCAGCACTAAGTAAAAATAAAATTCTGCTGCAACCACAATTCTTTGTTGGATTTTTGGAATAAATTCCTCATCGCCGTCACTCCCTCTACATTGGCCTGAAGAGGTAGATTTGTGCCATTGTTCATGCTAAGCTACAAATAAACATGATGAACACATGACATAAGTCAGCAGCTGTGTTGGTCTGGTTGATCTATTTTAAGGACAATTATTTAGACAGCACTGTGATGTGTGCATTCTGTCTGGAAGGGACAAAACACCTGGAGCATTTGTTTTGTACATTGGTGATCCTTTAGGATCCTATGTAGTTCTCGGATGAGGGTTGCATTGAGGGTTGCATCTCATCAGTGTGATGAGACAGGCTGAAGGAAGCATCCATTAAGCATCTACCATCCTGTCTTGTCACTCCACTGGTCCAGCTGGGGAGTTGCACCAGTGTTTCAGGAGGTTGCGCTGCTTCTTCCCTCCACGTGAAGCTCTGTTGGGGCCTTGCACATCCACAGTGTCTATGAGGTTTAGTCCTTGCCTCCATTCACCAGGCTCCATGTCCCCATTGCCTTGTTGACAGTCCGCAAGCCTGTTCTGCAAGACTGGGTAGCAGGTGCGCATGAGATTGTGCAGGATGCAGCAAGCTTCCACGATGCTCCTCATGGTCTGTGGGTGATGCATGGTGGTGAAAAGTACCTGGAACCTGTATGTGGTCCCAGAGGCCAGGTGGCACGGAGTCAGTGCCACCTTCAGTCCAGGGTCCAGGCTGGGACGGAAGTTGGTGTTTGCCTTGGTCAACCTGGGTCTCAGACGCTCCACAACTTCGTCAAACATGGCTGGTGGCATCCTCATGAAGTGCTGGAATGCACGAGGGTCTTCATTCCTCAGCTCCACCATCAGCTTGTCATACAGTCCGTACTCGGCTCTTCTCGCGATCCATCATCGGACCCAGACACTTCTTGGACGTCTCCTTCTCTTTGCATAGAAAAGGTGAAACAGTCTGAACAGGGCTTGGTTCTGGTGTTGAATGATGGTGGCTACCAAAAGGAGTGTGCGATGATCCATGGTGGAGATCAATGGATGATGTGGAAGAGCAAGAGCAAGGCTGAAGAGGTCTGCACACCAGGGCTGCTGGACTGAAAGTGAGATCCAGGTGATTTCCTCCCCCTTTTTATAGGAAATGTCGGTTTTCCGCTAGGTGTCCTTCCACATACTCTAGGCATCCTCCAGACATCCTAAATATCCGAGATACGTCCCCTATAGGAACGTTTTGTCTGTTTTAATGCTTCATATACGAGATGCATCTGCTTACATCCTTTCTATGTCCGTGCTACTAACGCTGTGTGGACGTTCCGCGTACCTTTTGCTTCCTCCCTCTTTCCGCTTTCTGCTGCAGCAGATGTGAGTTGCGCGGATGGCCAGAGGGTGCCGAGAGGATACATTGGATGTGTAACGGATGACAACGGACGTAGAACGTTTGTTGCCCGTATGTGTCGCGGATGTAGATCGTACGCGGCGGAAAGTTCATCCGTTCAAAAAGTTTTGTGTAGCTCAAAACTTTTTGAGCGGATGAAATAGCAGTAGATGGATGTTTGATGGATAGAGCGTATGAAACACGTATGCAGTGAGTACACAACGGATGCATCGCGTTTTCCAACGGATGGCAAGCTTTTTTGTCCGTTTTACATCCTCTTTGCATCTGTTGGTTCAGTGTGACATGGGCTTAACCACTGTGTTGCTCATTTAACAGCTGCAGTGATTCGCTTGACTTTCTTGCTTAGCAGCATCAATTTTGGGCTCCATTGTGATCGTAAGTGAAGGACTACCTGTACATGTATTGTCTCAGGATTTCCCATGAGAAAAGTGAACAGAAACCGCACCAGGCCAAAACTGATGGGAGTGAGAGACTTTTTCTTGGTGAATCACAGCTGGCATGATTAGTCAAGTTGAATTGAAGGATCAAGAGTTCCTTTCATCTACCTGAACTAATTATATTTACTTCAGCATATTGTTTCCTAAAAGTTGTGGCTGTTTGCATTTACAAGAAACTATTTGGGGCCTTAAGGAAAAAGTAACCTCAAGTAGATTCATTAAAATGTCTTATCAAAGAAAAAGACCTCAAAACATTTCTCAAATTTCTTGCTTCTTCAAGTCTTAACTATGCCATTATTCACAGAACACAGATGCCTACAAGAAGATTAAGGATAATATTTACTAGGGCCTAAGATATAAATTAAGGGCCAGTTTGATCTATTGGCTTATGCACCAGGTTAGAAAGTGGGAGACCATGAATTCTAGTTTCACTTTAGGCAAGAAAGTTGGCTGGGTGACTTTAGGCCAATCACCAGGGAACTGGGAGTTCTAGTCCTGTCTTGAAGGCATGATATCCAGCTGCATGACTTTGGGCCAATCTCTCTCAGCCCAACACTGGGCTGTTGTGAGGAAAATAGGAGGAGGAAGGTATATTTTCTACGTTCACTGCCTTGAGTTATTTCTAAAAGTAATAATTGTGGGATACAAATAAAAGAGAAAAAAACAAAGAATCAGCACAATAGCTATTCTGGCCCTGAAATTCATTCTGGAAAATATTTGGAGGGGATTTAGACAGTAAAGATATTTAAAGGGAAGGAGAAAAAAGACAGTTGAAATTAAGATGGCTAAAACAACTGGACATATGGAAAGAAAAAATAATATATTTTTTTTTAACTTTACAGCAAACCAACGAGGTAGCCAACTCTTCGGACCCCAAGACGGCCAGAGCTGTTGCTTTTATTGCAGCCGTGCAGAAATCTCTGAGCCAGTTAAATTTTGATGTATTTTCAGAAACCCTCCACCAGTACAAAAGAAAACACGATTTCGATGCTATGTTATTTCAGTTGAGTGGACTTTTCTTAGAAGATGAAAACACCCACATCCTACTGCGAGGTATTTGAAGTGCCTGGGTTTCTCTTGTACCAATAGTATGTATGAATAACAACCAGGGATTAAATGGGACTTGCATTCCTTTCATTAATACTTTGTTGATATTTTTAAGGCTCCCTTCTGCTGATTGGATTTGCATCTATGTACAGTATTAGGGACTAGCTTGATACCTATGCTTTGCTACGAGACTATGTGGTTGGGCTTAATTTTTGGGGAGGAAAATAAGAAAAAAAAATTATGTCTCTGCCTAGTAGCATCTCTCGGTATTCATCTAGTTAGCATCCTGTCAGTGTGTGAAAGAGTTCAGGGCAGTTTGGAAATTTTCTGTGTGAGCAAGAAGGAAACAGCAAGGAGCCTGGGCGTGGCTTAGCTCAACTGTTCTGAACTAAAGCTTCTTCATGCTGTGAAACTAAAACTCCTCTCCTCTGCTTGTGTTTTGCATTTGGAAGAGATTTCTTTTTTTCAGGTGGGGAGGGGGAGCATCCTTAGCATCAGAGCATGTGAATAATAATAATATAAAAGATGCTAATGCTCTGATGATCATTAAAAAAAAAAAAATTCTTAGTGAGCACCTAGAAGCCAAGAGGAACAGATGTGCCCAATTTCAAGTTTGTAGGCTTTATCGTTCTGGAGATTTTGTGATGATGTATAAGTGGTATTTTGCTGTTTTATATATAGAGATTATGATTTGTAACAGGAGAGGCATGTACTGTAACATGTACAATAACCATTATGGCCAACACAAAAAATTTTAATTATTATGATTGGTTGCACAGTCAGCCAGATGTTTGAACTAGATTTATCATTTTTATTCACCTATCAAGTCCTTTCCAAAAATGTGGGAAAGGCAGATATGTCCGATGATGTTAAAGGTATCATTGCAGGATGTCAGCTGTTCCAAGTAAAGCTGCCTTTTGCACTTGACTGATGGGGATTTTGTCAATTCCGAAGGTGTTCCCATGGTGCTCCAGATATTTTGGGATTGCACCCAAAGGTGCCTATGACAATTAGTATTATCTCTGTTTTCTTTTAGCACAGTCATTTTCACTTCTATTCACAGATCTTTGTATTGTGTGATTGTCTTCAGCTCTTTTTCTTCTCTTCTGCTGTCTTCAGGTACTGCTACATCCACTAGCCAGGCTTTTTTATCTTTCTTATCGACAGTTGTTAAGACCGGCGAGTTATGTGACAGAGGCTTCTCTGTCTGAATTCTAAAGTCCCAGCACAATTTAGCGTCTTCACTTTTCTATGACTTTCTCTATTTTGGAGTCCCACCAGTTATGGCTTTCACGCAATTGATATTTCTTGAAGATCTTCCAGTGTAATCTTGTTACTTACTTTGTCATGCCACTTTTTTTTTATAAAAGTTTTTATTTTTTAAGACAAACATGTACAAACAAAACATAAAAACATAAAACCATCTTCCATTTTATATACATACAGTGTGTCAGTTGGTTAAAAATCTTTTTCTTTTAAGTTTTATTGATTTTTAAGGACAAACAAAAACAAACAAAACATAAAAACATCCAGCTTTCTTCCATAAGTATACAAACAGTGTGTCGGTTGGTTTACAAATTTTTTGTGCATTGATTTCATAGTCTCAGTTACAGTTACATTACATAATAACTCATATTATCAGAAATTGAATATCCTAGTATTATTAATCAATCATTTGACTATAATTTTGTTCATTCATACTTTGCGAGATAGCTGTACTTAGTTTATTTTATAACAATTCATATAGTCCTTCCAAATCTATCTTAAAAACATTTTATATATGTAATAATAATAATAATAAAAAAGAAATACATCTTTATATATTCATTATTTTCTATAATTCTACATATTCTATTACTATATTTTATTGTCTAACCATTGATAGAAAAGGTCCCAAATTTTGTAATATTGTTTATCCTCTTGTTCTCTAATTTCAAGTGTCAATCTACTCATTTCAGCACATTCCAGTATTTTCTTAATAATTTCCTCCTGCAATGGTATTTTCTCATTTTTCCAATTTTTAGCAAATACAATCCAAGCTGCTGTTAATACGTTTACAATCAAATATTTTAAATCTTTGCTGTATGTATCAGGTAAAATTCCCAACAAAAATATCTCTGGTTTTAAATCTATATGCTTTTTAGTCATTTTTTCCAACCACGTGTGGATTTTAGTCCAATATTTTTTTGCAGCCGCACAAGTCCACCACATATGGTAATATGAGCCAGGTATCTGATGACATTTCCAACATCTTTCAGATTTATTCTTGAACATTGTTGCTATTCTTGTTGGGGGAAATGCCATCTGTAAAACATCTTATACAGATTTTTTTTTAATGCTGTTGACATTGTCATTTTATAATTTTGAAACCACAATTTTTGCCATTTCTCTAGATCAATCCCATATCCAAAATTCTTTTCCCAAGCAATCATAGTTTCTTTAACTTATTCTTCTTCTAGTTTAATTTCTAATAAATATCCATACAATTTTTTAATCACCTTTTCATCAGTACCTGTCAAAATCTTATCTAAATCAGTCAATTTATTATAGAAACCTTCTGTTTTGAAGTCTTTTTCATACCTTGAATGTATTTGCGCGTAAGAAAGCCAATTCATCTTTATACCTTGTTCCTCTAGTTTTTGCATCAATTTAAGTTCACCCTTTTCATTCAAAATTTCCCCATATTTAACTGTTTGTTCCTTCTTATATGTTATAGGATAAGAAAATGCTTCAATAGTCAATAGCCAGACTGGAATTTTCAAATAACATTGTCTTTTAATCTTCTCCCAATTTAACCACAGAGACTCCCGTACATGATGTCTTCTAAAATAACCCTGTATTTTAGTTCCTTTATACCATAAAAAGGCTTGCCACCCCAACAACAAATCATGTTCTTCTAATATCAACAATCTAGTATGTTGGTTAAAAATCTAGTTGGTTAAAAATCTTTTGTGCTATCCTTTCGTAGTCATTACTCACAGTTTATATAAATTTTCACATTGTCAAACTAACATATGCTTATGTCATGCCACTTTTTTGTAATAAGTCTGTGCAACATTGTTGCAACAGGAAGAAAGGAACTAGGAAATCCTGTTTCTTCAGCTTCTTTGTAGCAGTGGCATTTTCCATCTTTTGATTTCTTAATTCTGGCTTTGTATACATTTGTTTTTTATTATGTATTATTTATATATTAATTAATATATTAATAAATATGCATATATAATAATGCATTCGTAGATATAAGCACACAGATATGGTCCAAGACAACAAACATATCTACTACTCTTGTTCCTATTTTTCCCACCCTTTGAGACTGACTGGCTCAAGGATTCCCAGCTGTATTTCATGTTTATGATAGGACTAGAACTGTCTCCCTGTTTCTAAGTCAGTACCTTCACTACTACATGAAACTGGCTTTCTTGATTATTTAAATTCTCTTTGAGGAGCCTGAAGATACCTCCGATTAAAAGGATTTTAAGTGCCAGCTGATGGCAAAAAACTGTGGTTGAATTAAGGTAGAATAGATGCATTGTGCCTACTGGAGGACTCAGAGACCTGCCTTAACCTTTATCCCCAAACAACAAAAATACTGTTGAAAATCATTGTTTTGCCAATTTTGGCTGCAACGTCTTAAGATGTGGAAGTGGAGTGGGGGAATCCACTGGCAGATAGCCCACTCCTACACTGTCAGCTGCCACCTTGTGCTAACTTATGTTTTGCTGCTATGCAGTGAGACTGCCATGAACTGTGGGGAAGGAGAGTGAAGGGAGGGAATGCTTGAGGAAGCAAAAGTAAGTGTTGTGCCTTCTCTAGACCCTGCCTCAAGGTCACCCAGCTGGAAGGAAGAGGGAGCTGCATACCAAACTACACTTGGACTGACCGTTAGGAAAACATCTTGCCTAAACCTGATTGGTTGCATCTGGTTGGGCATTGAGAGACCGTTAAGGGAGGGAAAAGTAAAACGTAGGGATTTAGGGTGTGATTCTCCATTCTGGCTTTGCAATACTGCAATACATTGGATCTCCAATAAAAATAATACCTTTTTCAACCAATGGAACACTAATAGTGGTGTAAGTTGTAGCAGGTATGCTATATACTGAACCATTAACCAAGTTTGACAAACCACAGTGCTGGATTGCACAGGCTGAAATATACTCTGCATTTGGGGAGAAATAGGCCAGCGTTCAGCCCTCTTAACTATCATCATCTGTCCTTCTTCTTTTTTAATTTGACAGAGTTTTACCAATTTATTCGGCCTCAGCACAAAAAGCAGTTTGATGAAGCTTGCCATTGCCTGACCGGAGTCGGCTGCGGATACAAACCCGAGCACAGCCTTCTGCAAGAAGATAGATTGCTGTTGGCTGAAAATGCAGGTGAGGCCATCTTTAAGCAGTTTGCAGCTCCAGCGGCCTTGAAATGTATTTTTCGTAGAAGCCACCCCTTTCCCAGGAAAAATAATAATGCCCTCACCAGAACAGATTGTCCTCTTCCAGCTGGTTTTGTTTTTGTAAAGGCTTTTCTTTTGAAAGAAAGCAAATCCATCTTAACAAGGAAAAAGTGTCTAGACTTTGCCCATTTTCTTCATCAGTAACTGGGTTTAAGTTCTCCTGAATTTTCCTGGGAACTTCCCCTCCCACCTGTCAGCTGCCATCAATAAATGTTATTTGTTTCTCATTTTCCCATTAATTCATTTAAACATAAATAACATTTCTTTGCACCCTGTATTTATAGTCCCTAATTTCTATTAATATTTTTTGAGAATTATTGATAGTTCCACTTCAATATTCCAAATGTGTAGGGTTAATAATAATGCCAAATATTAACAATATTTAATCAATCCCAGGAGCGTATCTCAAAACCCTACACAATTTCTAATCCTTAGAATTATGGAATTATTCTGGATTATGAAGAATGACTAGCATTGTCGAAGTTGTGGAAGTTGGAAGATTAGAATTATACATACCTATTTGTGTTATTATTGTTACTGTTACTTAAAAAAGACATGGCCCAGTCAATGCAATGTCCACAAAATATATATGTTTATATTGAAAAATAAAAAACTTATTTGAAAATTTTTTTTTGTTAATGCTATAATCTTAATGCTTAAAGTTTAGCATTTGCATTTTTTAGTTGTCTATGTAGGTAGTCCTCAATTTACAACCTTTTGTTTAGTGACAAACTGAAGTTACAATAGCCCTGAAAAAGAGTGACTCAACTCCCAGAATTTTTTATATGACCGTTGCAGCATTCCCATGGTCATGTGATCAAAATTCAGCTGCTTGGCAACTGACTCACCTTTATGACTGTTGCAGTGTCCCAGAGTCACATGATCACCTCTTGCGAATTTCTGACAAGCAAAGTGCCAACTGAAAAAATATTCCTTTGGTCTTTTAGTTGCCAGTAGAAAGGGAATGGGAGAAAGCAGTGCATTCCTCAAATCCCTTAGATAATCGCCTTGGCAGCTCAAAGTTGTCCCAAGCACGATTGATGACTCTTGGCTATAGATGTGTCCCATTGGAGAATAGACATCTGGGGGTGGCGGAAGACCAGAGTCAAACGGGAAATAAATGATGTATTTTAGTGTCGGCTGCACCCAGCTAACACCAACATGACCACTTCTAATAAATCAATTTTATTTTCTCAGAGAGATATGGCTAGAGAGGCTGGCTATGGTTTGAATGGAGGATGGATTTGTTGGAGCCCTGACACAAAGTCAATGGGGAAGCCAAGTTCACTTAACAACTGTGTTACTAACTTAACAACTGCAGTAATTCACTTAACAACTGTGGCAGGAAAGCTCATAGG
Source organism: Laticauda colubrina (assembly GCA_015471245.1). Taxonomy (NCBI): domain Eukaryota; kingdom Metazoa; phylum Chordata; class Lepidosauria; order Squamata; family Elapidae; genus Laticauda; species Laticauda colubrina. Next base: position 4,738,719 of record BLBF01000069.1, read on the forward strand.
ATGGGACAAAACTCACTGAACAACTGTCTTACTTAGCTACAAAATTTTGGGCTCAAGTGTGGCTGTAAGTTGAGGACTATCTGTACTGTTATTTATGATACTATAAATAGCCCAGAGTTGCTTAATAACAAGATGGTCGACATATAAATTTAGAAAATAATAAATTAATAATATTTCTACTTACTTAAAATATGTATCTATTGCCTATCTTGCCCGGGGAGTATGAGCATTACCATACCATTACCACTAACGTATAGAATTATTTCTTGGAGGGTTTTATCACACTTGGTGTTCTGATATGTTTGTTGGTTTTGAGCCGTGGTGGCTCAGTGGTTAGAGAGCAGTACTGCAGACTACTTCTGCTGACTGCTGGCTGATTGCAATTTGGCAGTTCAAATCTCACCAGGCTCAAGGTTGACTCAGCCCTCTGTCCTTCTGAGGTGGATAAAATGCGTACCCAGATGGTTGGGGGCAAAAGGCTGACTCTGTAACCTCTAAGAGAGAGCTGTAAACACTGTGTAGTGGCATATAACTCTAAATACTATTGCTATTGTTTTTGCTGCTAATTCAGGGGTCCCCAACTCCCAGGCCACAACTAACACCGGGCCAGGCTGCCAAGCTGGAAAAGGTTGGGGACCACTCTGCTAATCTGTTCTCAAGGTTTGACTTCCTTCAGCCAGCCAGTATCTCTTATCTGGTTTTCTTTGATTTTAGGACAGGGCGATGAGAATAAAATTACTTTTGGGGAAAATTCTACTAAACAGCTTAATTCCGTGCAGCATTTAAACAAAGGCGGAGGACACCTGACAGCTGATTTAAATATGAAAGGTATGCTTTAAATATAGTTCCTGATTATACCCGTGGGGAACTGTTCGTTTCCAGTTCATCATTAAAACTGAATTCAGTCACATACTCACCATGGGATGAAACCATATAAGATTTTGAATTGGGAGAAAGAGGGAATTTCTTAAATCCTCTTTTGAAGATTATGCTTCAGGAAAGGAATCTTTGTTTTGCTGCAGTTTGGACTTAAAATCCAGTTTGGACTTTAAAAAAAAAGAATTATAATTCTCACTGTCTCCTGGTGGATTGGCTCATAGTCACCCAGTTAGAATATGTGCTTTTTGAATATTTAATACAGAATCAAAGTAGATAGAATAGATTAAAATAACAGAATTGGAAGGGACCTTAGAGACCTTCTAGTCCAACCCCCTGCTTAGACAGGAACCCTATACCATTTTGGACAAGTTTAGATTGGTTTATCCAGTCTCCTCTTAAAAACGTCCAGTGTTGGAGCATTTACAATTCAGATGCAATCACGGATCTAGAAAGTTTACCATTACATCAGGGAAAACTGCTATTAGGTAATAGTCTAGTTTAGAAATAAAAAGCTTGGATTACTGCATCATGCTCTACATGGAACTATCCTTGAAGACCGCCAGCAAGCCAAACTGGTCCAGAACGCGGCCATGCAATGATTAGCATTCCTTACTTTCCTCCTATAACATTTCTGCTCTAGGAGCTGCAAGGATTACTAGTGGGATTCCAGGTTTGGTCTTCATTTACTTTAACCCATGGTTCTCCAAATATAGCTGTGCTGGCTGGGGAATTCTGGGAATTGAAATCCACAAGCCTTAAAGTTGCTAGGTTTGCTGACCCCTGAACTCTGAGCTTTGCTTTGTTTGAGGATCCATTTGTTTGTTTGTTTTTAATTATCGGTAGCATCCTTAGAGATCTTTTCCCACACCAGAGTTCACAAGTGTTGTACGGCTCCCTTAATAGCCATATAACATCAAGAACATTTTACAGGTGGTCCTCTGCTAACAAGCACAATTGAGCTCAGCTTGCTAAGCCAGTTCAGTGAGTTTTGCCCCATTTTATTACCTTTCTTGCCATAGTTGTTAAGGGGAATTACTGCAGTTGTTACCATATTTTTTGGAGTATAAGACACATGTTTTCCACCCTGGCGATGCTGCAACAGGTTGTAAGTGCGAAAAACCATCAATAAGTCACTTTGTCAGTTTCATTGTAACTTTGAACGGTCAACTGAACAAAAGGTTGTAAGTCAAAGACTACCTGTATTGAGAGTTCACTTATAATAGGTAGTCCTCGACTTACGATCACAATTGAGCCCCAAATTTCTGTTGCTAACCAAGACAATTGTTAGGTGAGTTTTGACCCATTTTATGACTTTTCTTGCCACGGCGGTTCAGTGAATCACCATGACTGTTAAGTTTGTAATACAGTTGTTCAATGAATCTGTCTTCCCCCTTGACTTCGCTTGTCAAAAGGTCACAAAAAGGGCTCATAGGACCCCCTCCCCCCTTGCAGGATACTGCAACCGTCATATATGAATCAAGCGTCTGAATTTTGATCACGTGACCATGGGGGTTCTGCAGCGGTCATAAGTGTGAAAGACGGTCCTAAGCCACTTTTTTTCTCGTGCCATCTTAACTTTCAAACAGTCACTAAACGAACCATTGTAAATTGAGGACCGCCTGTATTTCTGAGAAGTAGCCACAGGACAAGCAGACCCCAATCAGCCTGAGTAATTTGTGTTTGCCCACCATGTTGTGTCTTCTGTCTCAGGGGAAAGCAGTGCCAAGGCGTCTGATGTCTTCCCCAGACTTTCATTCAGTACCATAAAGGAGAACGAGAGAGGGACCTACCTGTCAGCCTATGTCAGTGAACTCAAGAAGTGCCTGGACAAAACCAGCTATAATACCTTCAGGTCAGCACTTGTCGCATACAGGAAGACAGATGACTACGACTCGATGGTGACCGTGGTCGTAGCCCTCATTACGGAAAAGCCAGAGAACTTCCACCTTCTACAGAGTAAGTGCCTCCCCAGCTGTTTGTAGAGCAAGCTGAACTATGTCTGTATTCTGTTAGGACCTGACCTCAGTGGCACAGTGGTTAGAGTGCAGTACTGCAGGCTACTTCTGCTGACTGCCGGCTGCCTACAATTGGGCAGTTCGAATCTCACCAGGCTCAAGGTTGACTCAGCCCTCCATCCTTCCAAGGTGGGTAAAATGAGGACCCAGATTTTTAGGGGCCATAGGCTGACTATAAACCGCTTAGAGAGGGCTGTAAAGAACTGTGAAGCGCTTTATAAATCTAAGTGCTATTGCTGTTGCTTTTATGCTTTATGTGATAGGAGTGACAGAACACATTGCCCTCCCCAAGGGATTGCAACCAACAGCTACATTCTGGTGACAAAACAAATCCAAAACCTAGAACTATAGAAGTTCAAAATATGGATAGTCCTCGACTTACAACCACAATTTTGTCCAACTTTTCTGTTACTAAGTGACACATTGGTTAAATGAGCTTTGCTCCATTTTATGACCTTTCCTGCCATTGATTTGGCTTGTCAGAGGGTCACAAAAGGGGATCATGTGAGCCTGGGACACCACAACCTTCATAAATATATATCAGTTGCCAAGCTTCTGAATTTTGATCACATAATCACAGGATGCTGAAGCGGTTGGAAGCGTGAAAAACAGTAATAAGTCACTTTTTTTCAGTGCTGTTGTGACTAAGTGAACTGTTGAGAATGACTACCTGTGTCAGGCCATCATAGGAAGAAAATAAGACATATCTTTATATCTTCTGTAAAGATATGCTAACAAATATTAAAAACCGGAATGAATTGAACTTTGCAAATTTTATGAACCCATGAGGTCAATAGATTTTCACTGTACATTATGTCCACAATTAGGAATCTGTTTTTTATCTCTCTGTCCAGTCTTGAATTTCTCTGCTGTATATTGGACGTGGAAAATATCCTTCTTTATCCCTAATTTCCTGTTTCTGCATTATTCCTTTATTTGAATTTAAAATGAAGTGGCTTTTGAAAGGCTGTTTTGAAATAGCATAAGCACAGTAATTTTTTTCCTCAAATTCCCCTAAAATGATGGGATGCTGTCCTGAAATTTGGAAATAGGATGTGGATGTTGATGATGATAATGATGATGATGATGTTATCCATTCAGCCATGTCCAGTGTTTGGCAATTCTGTGGTTCAAGGTCCCTCCACATCTTCCAATCTTGCACTACTTTGAGTTGTTTTATTATGCTCCAGCTTTGTGTCAGCTTTGATGATGTCCAGCTACTGTGTTCTTTGGCAACCTGGTTTCCTTTTACAGATATCTTTTCGAAACATAATTGCTTTCTCCAAGGAATTTTCCCACATGACATGGCCAAAGTAAGTGACACGCAGAGGATCTGGATATAACAACATAATGTAAAGCTAAAAAAAAATATCTATTTTGCATCTAAGATCTCGGGATTAGTACAGCAGTCTGGAACAGATTTCTCTCCCATGCCATTAACTCATAAGTTTCTTTGTTTCTGTTCCCAAAAAATTAAAGAGGTTTCCTGCCTTTTACAAAAATCCCTTTCCCTTCTAATCCCAAAAAGCCAGTTTGGTATAGTTGAGACACCAGGTTAGAAACTCAGAGATTGTGACTTCTAGTCCCACCTTAGCCATGAAATCCATCTGGGTGACTTTGGGCCAATCATCACGAGACTGCGAATTTTAGTCCCATCTTAGATTTACTGGGTGACTTTGGACTCTGTCTCTACTCAACTCACCTCACAGGGTTGCTTTTGTGGGGAAAATAGGAGAAAGGTATATTAGATATGTTTGCCACCTTCAGCTGTTTAAAATAATAAACAAAAGCGGGATAAACTACCTTATTTTCCCAAAAATACAACCTACCCTGAAAGTAAGTCCTAGGCTGATTTTTACATGTGTGCCCAATTGAATTTGCTCACTAATGTTTTATGTCAATAAACAATCTGTATTTGGCTTCCATGAAAGTACAGGGAAGAAATTGTGCTTTTAACTTAAGATTAAGAAAGTAAAGATGATGTCAGCATTTTGAGTGCGGTTATCATCCGTAACCCCTGTAATCTTTATTTGTTTATTGGCCTGAAAATTACAGTGGACAAAAGATTGCAAGGAAGCAAGAATCATAGAATTGCATCACTAGGACTTAAGAGACTATTTTTAGACTGTCACCAGAAATAACCATGTGTGTCTTTTCAGTGGAAGAGAAACATGTCTCCTCTGCTCACTACACAAAACCCATATTTGGGGCTCTTTAATGAAAGCTTATCTACCCTACCTTTACTAATGAGCAAAAAGGAGGCTATCTCTGCTTAATGGGCTCTTAGTGCTCTCTGAGCTAGTTATTTTCTAACTTGTCATCAGTTACTGGACCTTTAAAAAAAGCAAGGCTGGGAAGAAAATTGACTTGCTTGAGCTGCGGTGCTGGAAAAGGCTCCTGTGTATTCCTTGGACAGCAAAGTTGATCAACAAGTAATGACTGGAACTGGAACACATAACACCAGACATGTCACTGGAAGGGGGAAAAAAATCACGAAACTGCATCTTCAATTACTTTGGCCCTGTCATGCAGGGAAATTCACTGGAGAAAGCAATTATGTTGAGAAGAGTTACCTGTAAAAGTAAACCAGCCCCCCCCCCCCCCCGAAGAATACGGTGGCTGGACACCATCAAAGTTGGCGTCAACCAGAGCACAGAAGAACTCAAAGAAACAGTGCAAGATAGGAAGATGTGGAGAGACCTGGCCTATAGAATTCCCAAGAGTCAAACTCGACTGAATGGATAATATCATCATCGTCAATGAGAAAAGGGAATTAGAACAGTTGCCATTCCCTTGTAGCACTAATTATGTTACCTAGTTGGGTCATGAAAGATCACCAAAAAACCCAACCAAGCTCAAATATCTTAACCCCCCCCTCCTCCCTGCAAACTCCACTCTCTTCTAGCATTGATGATGTTACCTAATTTGGGTGATGAAATGTCTGCAAGAAAATAACCAAGCTTGGAGGGCACCAAGGAACCCATTCTCCTCCCCCTCCTCTTCTCCGCACACCCCACTCCCTTCAAGCACTGATGATGTTACCTGACTTGGTCATGAAACATCTGCCAAAAAAACCAACCAGGCTCAGAGACTCCACCCCCAGTTCAGCCCCCTAACTACAGATATTCTCTTCTGTCGCTAATCTTACTGTCTAAAAGGCACAACAGAAAAAGAGAGCCGCTAATTGTTAATGCTGTGTTAGTTTTCTTCTCTGAAGAGCTGTTGAGAATCACTGGGAGGGAATCGCATATGATGAGCTGTCTTTCCTCCCCTCTCCCCTTCTCTTGCCACCATGTACTTCAGTGGCTACTCAGATCCCTGTTAGAGGAGAAGCAAAGCCTGCAGGTGGCTGAAATCATAGATGACATGAATAGGAAGGACCTTCTTGCAAGACCATGCAATGCTTCAGGGTCCATTTAGATGAGATCTGTTGAATGCCCAAGAGAGCCCCTCTGCAGTTTTTCAAATGATGCTTCTTCCAAAATTGGACAGTTGCCCAGCCAGCGTAGGATTCCACTAAAGCAGGGTTTCTCAATGTAGCCACTTGAAGATGGGTGGACTTCCAACTCCCAGAATTCACCAGCCAAGCAGGTGAATTGAGAAACTCTGCACTAAACTATTTTTGAACCAGCAGCCACCCTTACCTTAAGTCCTGTTGGGAAATCTCTGGCAAGGAACAGCTCGCCATTATTCTCGGAAGACCATTTCATTGTTTAAAAATGGCTTCATTTTAAATTTCTCAGGAACAGCTGATTCACTTAGTAAAGACCAGGCCTATCTTTTGCTTTGATGTTTGGGAAGTTTCCTAGTTTCATAAAAATATTTTTATCTCAGCCTCCTTCTAATAATAATATGGTTTCTTATTAAGAAATGAAAGGATGTTGTGACATGCCCTATGAATTATAACAAGGAAACTCTCTTGTTTTCTTATCAAGGCCCCATTTTCCCCCCCCTCTAGGTATATTGATGTTTTTTTTCCTGGGGAGGAAATTTCTCCAGTTTTCCAGAAAAGTTAGATTTCACTTTGAGAGAGGGTGAAATCTTAACTTTTAGATTTGAGACACACACATTATGCCTTCTCAAATTTTCATATTTCAACCTCGCCTTTCCAAGAGAGGATGCTGTAGTTTTAACCCATTCCTGACGGCAGTTCTGTCATTTCAGCAAAAAAAAATTTTTTTTAAAAATCACATTACAGGTAGACCCTGACTTAGAACAGTTCGTTTAGTGACCAAAATTACAATATCACAGAAGAAAGCAATTTATGATAATTTCTCAACATTTACAACCATTACAGCATCCCCATGGTCATGCGATCAAAATTCAGATGCTTGGCAACTGACTCATATTTATGACAGTTGTGGGGGTTATCTTTTACAACCTTCTGACAAGCAAAAGTCAATGAGGAGCCAGAATCACTTAATAATCCTGTTACTAATTTAACAAGTCCAAGGATTCCCTTAACAATTGTGGCAAGAAAAGTTGTAAAATGGGGCAAAACTCACTTTTAAAAATGCCTCACTTAACAACATACATTTTGGACTCAGTTGTGGTCGCAAGTCAAGGACTGTAGCTCTCAAAAGCACATTCTACATAATCCTAAATGCAAAGGTTAGGAAGCACTGTGGAGAGGATCATTGTCAGTTAGCCTCACAACTGGGGTGCAACCAATCACCCGAGAAGCATTCCTTGTTTTATATTGGGAGTAGGATTCAAGTCTTGAAATATAAAGATAAAAGCCAGAGGCTTTTCTTTTCTTAATGGACACAGAACTTGAGAAAAACAATTTGGAACTTTGTTGTTAGATGTGCTGACAGCAGCAAGAAGGCTCCATGTGAAAAAATGAAAAGAGATTTTAATTCCTAGCAATAGATGACCTGCTGGAAAAACTGATGGAGTTAGTAGAGATGACAAAATTGAGTGTTCTAATTGAAAGAAAAGAATCCAGCTAATTTTGTTCCCACTTGGAAACCACTTCTGGGCTTTGTGCTTGAGGTGCAAAAAAAATGAAACTTTTGATTGTGAATTTTGCTGATTAGATAGGCTGTTCTTATAGCCGACTATAACTTAAGACCAGGATGTGCCAAAAATGAACTTAAGCAGAGGCTTTGAAGAACAAAATCTAATTGATCAATAAGGTTAGGGTAAGATCTATCCTCACATACACACAAGATAGATATGAGAGGAAGGCTACAAGGCATATGGAGAAATTAAAGTCTTATACCTCTAGGATTCTTAGAAGTCAAGTCATATACTTTAACTGCATTGTAAAGGCTAGGTCACACTGGCCGACGGATGCAAAACATATGAAAAAAGGACACAGCGGATGAGCAATTTTTCCATCCGCTCTCAAAAGTGCCCCAAATTTGCATAAGCAGAGTGGACAACAATGGAAAGGAACGGACGTGGGGAGGATGTAGCGGGGATGTAAAGTGGATGTTTGTAGGAAGTCTAGCGGATGGAAGCGGATGACACATCCAGAGGGCTTCCGGGGGAGAACAGCGAAGCGGACGCGTAGCAGAAGGAACGGATGCATAGCAGATGCATCACGGACGCCTATAGGATGCATAGCGGATGCGTAGCGGATGCAAAGCGTTCACTGCGCATGCAAGAAGGATGAATTGCGTAAGCTCCACGGATATAAAAGGATGCAGCTCGCAAGCAGTCACCATTCAGAGGAAAGACCTGCTGCCAGAGACATCTTGAGAGAACACCATGGGGAAGAAGAGGAAGGCTGTGCCTACTCCTGCCAGCCCTGGCAAGAAGGACAGAACCACCATCCCACCCCCTGGCGCTGACTCTGAAGCTGCTGCTGCTGGTGCTTCTCCTGCTGGTGCTGCTGCTGCTTCTCCTGCTGCTGCTGCTGGTGGTGGACCAGCCCCAAAGCCCTCAAAGCCCTGCTGCTGAAGGCCCTGAAGCCCCTGCCAGAGGGAGGAAGAGGCAAGGCAAGGAGAAGGGGGAGAGGAAACAGTACACCATTTCCAAGGACCATGAGGAGGAGGTGTGGAATAGCTGAGGGAGAACGAGTACCTGTGGAGGAAGGGCCACAGGCTCAATCGCGACACCAAGCGGAAGCAGCCAGCGTGGAGAGAGAAGGCGGAGAGCCTGGGCTACACTTCAGAGGTCCTCCTGGGGTGGTAAAAGCACATGCGCACCTGGTATGGCAAGCTGCACCTGAAGAGATCCGGGCAGGCCGCTGTCAAGCTAACTGACCGGGAGACCTATGTCATGGCCAGGTGCAGCTTCCTGGAGGGTGAGATCTGCCACCGAGGAGCAGCCCCTCTGTCAACCCTCTCCCTCAGACAGCCCACAGAGAGCCACTCCTCTTCCAGCCAGGAGACAGCTACCGTGTCCAGGCAGGTGTCTTTGGAGGGCCCCACGACAGAGACCCCCCCGACAGCTGCACTCCCCATGCCGGAGGATGTGGAGGATCCCCTGTCTCAGATGGAGCAAGAAGAAGCAGCCACCAGAGACCAACCCACCCCCACCCCCAGCTCCACCTCCACAGAAAGCAGGCAGAGAGGCAGACCGGAGGGACAGAGCCACACTGTCCTCTTGGAGATCAGGGACACAATCAAAGCCAGCACAGATCTCCTCTCCCAGCTGGTCCACTTTGACATACCATCCTCCCAACCGCAAGCCCTTCATCATATACATGAGCCAGACCCTCATGGACATGCTCGAGGCCCAGTACCAGGCGATGAAGGAGAAGATCACAGCTCTTCTGCACCACCCTCCAGTCCCAGCTGAACCTGCTGCTACCCACTCCAGGTCTGCTCCTCCACCCCAGGCGATGTCACAGCCCTTCCACGGATTTCAGCAGCCCCTCACCTACCAAGCCTACCACTACCAGGACTTCCCACAGCAGAGGCAGCCCTTTCCAGTCCCCACCCAGGTTACTTGGATGCCACAGATGCCTCAGCTGACCCAGCTGCAGACCAGACAGCCCCACTAAACTCCTCCTTCCTCCACCCCACAGCCAAGCCCTTCCTCAGAACATCTGTCATCAGTCTTGGGCCTCACATCCCAAGTCCTTGAGGAAGTGCCTCTCAACCTCATGGGACTGAGTCAGCTCTCTGAGAGCTTCCTGCACACACCATCTCCTGTTGTACTCTCAGGGCCAGGCACCCCAATGGCTCCTCAGACCAGCACTCCAGCAACAGCCACCTCCACAGTCCCTGGCCCCTTTACATCTGAGACCATGGGCATGCCTCAGAGTGACTGAAAAGAGTGCCAGAGACTGAGTTGTTACCTGTTCACCTTATCTACCTTATCTTTGCTTAAAGACACTTTACTTGGATCATTTTGCTTTTTTATAAAGTCATACAGTTTGTTATTAATAAAGGTTATCTTTGCTTCACACAAACATTGGTTCATTTTTTTTACTTAATAAAGTGTTGGGGAAAACTTTGAAAAAAGGGTTAAGCCTTTGCATGCTTGTGGGATTGGTAAGGATAGCTGTGGGATAAGGATAGTTGTGGGATGGGTAAGGATAGTTGTGGGATAGATAAACTTCCAGTGCAAGCATAGTGGGACTGTATGGTCCACCTTCCCAGCTGCCACACATATGGCCCTTTATTATCAATAACAATTTAATCATTGATCCACACATTTCAACATAAACAAAACTCTTTATTAAATGCCCTGTTCATTGTAGGGCCACTCAACATACATAGCACAATCTCATCAGTGTGATGAGACAGGCTGAAGGAAGCATCCATTAAGCATCTGCCATCCTGTCTTGCCACTCCACTGCTCCAGCTGGGGAGTTGCACCAGTGTCTCAGGAGGTTGCGCTGCTTCTTCCCTTCACGTGAAGCTCTGTTGGGGCCTTGCACATCCACAGTATCTATCAGGTTTCGTCCTTGCCTCTATTCACCAGGCTCCATGTCCCCATTCTCTTGTTGACGGTCCATGAGCCTGTTCTGCAACACTGGGTAGCGGGTGCGCATGAGATTGTGCAGGATGCAGCAAGCTTCCACGATGCTCCTCATGGTCTGTGGGCGATGCTGCATGGTGGTGAGAAGTACCTGGAACCTGTTGGCCAGGATGCCAAAGGCGTTCTCCACCACCGGTCTTGCCCTGGACAGCCTGTAGTTGAAGATCCTCTCTTCACGGGTGAGGCATCTTGAACTGTAGGGCTTCATGAGGTAGGTTCTGAGGGAGAAGGCGTCATCCCCCACGATGAAGTAGGGCACATCTTGTGTGTCGTTGGGCAGGGGATCTGGATCTGGAAAACCCATGATGAGGTTGTGTTCCAGCCCACCCTTGAGGTCATTGGTGTCGTATATCTGGGCATCTGAAGCTGACCCGTTGCCTGAAGCATCGATGTACATGAACTTGTAGTCAGCATCAACCATGGCAAAGAGGATGATGCTGAAGAAGCCCTTGTAGTTGAAATAATTGGACCCTGAGTTGGCTGGAGCTTTGCTGGCCACGTGCTTCCCATCTATGGCTCCAACGGTATGGGGAAAGTTCCACCTCTGATACCACTGTTCTGCAACTTTTCTCCAGCCTTCTTCAGTGGTGGGGCACTGGAGGAGCTCCTCCACGTATTCTTCAATGATGGCCTGCACCACTTCTCTGACCACAATGCTGATGGTGTTGTGTGGCACCCTCCAGGCATACTGCATGTTTCTGTACGTGGTCCCAGAGGCCAGATGGCGCAGAGTCAGTGCCACCTTCAGTCCAGGGTCCAGGCTGGGATGGAAGTTGGTGTTTGCCTTGGTCAACCTGGGTCTCAGACGCTCCACAACTTCGTCAAACATGGCTGGTGGCATCCTCATGAAGTGCTGGAATGCACAAGGGTCTTCATTCCTCAGCTCCACCATCAGCTTGTCATAGAGCCTGAACTCCACTCTTCTCCCGATCCATCTTCAGACCCAGACAGTTCTTGGACGTCTCCTTCTTCCCCTTACGTAGAAAAGGTGAAACAGTCTGAACAGGGCTTGGTTCTGGTGTTGCATGATGGCTGCTACCAAAAGGAGTGTGTGATGATCCATGGTGGAGATCAATGGATGATGTGGAAGACCAAGGGCAAGGCTGAAGAGGTCTGCACACCAGGGCTGCTGGACTGATAGTGAGATCCAGGTGATTTCCTCCCCCTTTTTATAGGAAATATCGGTTTTCTGCTAGGTGTCCTTCCACATACTCTTGACATCCTCCAGACATCCTAAATATCCGAGATACGTCCCATATACGAACGTTTTGTCCATTTTAATGCTTTATATACGAGATGCATCTGCTTACATCCTTTCTATGTCCGTGCTACTAACGCTTTGTGGACGTTCCGCGTATCTTTTGCTTCCTCCCTCTTTCCGCTTTCCGCTGCAGCAGATGTGAGTTGCGCGGATGGCCAGAGGATGCCGAGAGGATACATCGGACGTGTAACAGATGACAACGGACTTAGAACGTTTGTTGCCCGTATGTGTCGCGGATGTAGATCGTACGCGGTGGAAAGTTCATCCGCTCAAAAAGTTTTGTGCAGCTCAAAACTTTTTGAGTGGATGAAATAGCAGTAGACGGATGTTTGATGGATAGAGCGTATGAAACACGTATGCAGTGAGTACACAACGGATGCATCGCGTTTTCCAACGGATGGCAAGCTTTTTTGTCCGTTTTACATCCTCTTTGCATCTGTTGGTGCAGTGTGACAGGGGCTTAAAATGCTCAAACTTAGATTTACATCTTCCTGCAAAAGACAGATATTTTCCTGGCAATGTTTACCTTTCGTTATCTCTTCTCCCATTGTCTTCCTAACTGATCACAATTGACCACTTGAGGAGGCTATTAACAGCATACTTCAAAGGTGTGGATTCCTCCAGATGGAGGTAGTTACATTCCCAGAGAAGTATGTTACCTTCTCAGGGGGTGATGTTGGGGTGAAACATATCAATCCAGGAAAACAGATGGATTCAGATTGATTTAGATGGGACAATCATGTGTCTTAATAGGAGAGGGATGTAACTGATTGCAGGTATGTGTTATAATTGTTTTACAACAAGTGAAAGGTTAAGGAAACTTTCTATGACAGCAAGATAAGAAATGCCTATAGAATAACTTTCTATTTAATGCTATAATATATTCTACTACATTTCTTTATTACCCTTCAATGGGAAAGGTTAGTCTGTACTACAGGTAGTCCTCAACTTACAACAGTTCATTTGGTGACGTTCAAAGTTTCAACATCACTGAAAAAAATGACTTATGACCGTTTTTCATATTTACAACTATTACAGCATCCATCAGTCATGCAATCAAAATTCAGATGCTTGGCAACTGCAGGTTGTCAAGGTATGTATGTATGACCATTTCATATTTGTGACAGTTGCAGTGTCTCAGGCTCATGTGGTCCCCTTTTGCAAGCTTCTGGCAAACAAAGTCAAACAGAAAACCAGATTCACTAAATTAGTCAACCATGATTCACTTAACCACTGTGGCAGGAAAGGCCACAAAATGGGGCAAAACTCACTTAACAAATACCTCACTTGGCACCAAAAATGTTGGGCTCAATTGTGGTCTTAAGTTGAGGACTATCTGTATTATGTAGAGGTTGATTGAGGCTGTATTTCATTACCTTCTTTTCCTTTTACCATACACTTTTTCTTCTTCCCTTTTTCTTCCCCTAACTCTTCTCCTACTTTCATTTTTGTTTCTGTCATATATTTTGATAAACTAATTGTAAAAAATTGGAGCTGACAAATCTTTTTTGTCTCAAAGGTGGTTTTGTTTTTGTTTTCCCCAAAAGGTAATTTGAGTTTTCTTGGTGTTTTCTTTGAAAACAGTTCAATTCTGAGGAAGCTTCCAGGATGAGAAACCGAACACTTTCAAAGAAAACACAGATAAAATCCAGTTGCCTTTAGGAAACAAAAAACAAAAAAAAACACCCTTGGGACAACTATGGCTGGATGGTTGATGAAAATCTCCATGGGAATATGAGACATGTTCTCATTTTCCTTGGAAGTCATTGGCTCGTGTCGTGACCTGCTGTTTGCTTTCTTTGGAAGGATTTGCCACGTTCGTCCGCCCTTCTCACAAGCAACAATTTCTACAGATGTGCAGAGAACTCACTGGCACAGCTTTCCCAGAGGAGAACAATGAAAAAAGTTCCCTTGGTAAGAGCTTTCACAATGCAATCTGGAAGACACCGAGATTCAGAATAAAATTGCCAGACCAGGCCCAGGTTTTCAGTGCTTCTTTTTTGGGCACTTCCATGCCCATCAAGTATTGCTTCCTTAATTTGAAAATATATATTGGAAAAGATCAGAATACTTGGAGATTAGTTTTATCCCCTTGGGAGCTTTTGGAATGAGCCTGAACATGCATTTTTGTTTCACTAGCTGGATTTGTAGAACACGCTATAAACCTTGGAATGGCCTGCAGTTTTCAGAATGATGAGTCAAATTCCAACTGCAAATTAGTGAAATATAAATGGGGTTTAAAAAAGCCCAAGGCTTCTACAAGGAAGCACTGCACTGTTGCATGTAGGTAGTCCATGACTTGCAACCATTCATTTACTGACTGTTCCAAGTTATAACGGCACTGGAAAAGGTGACTTATGACTGTTTTTTACACTTATGACCATTGCAATATCCCCATGGTCACATGATCAAAATTTGGATAGCTATAGCAATAGCACTTAGGCTAATATACCACACAGATGTTTGGCAATTGATTCCTATTAAAGACAGTTGCAGAGACCTGGGGTCATGCGATTCCCTTTTGTGACCTTCTAACAAGCAAAGTCCATGGGGAAGCCGGATTCACTTAACAACTGTGTTATTAACTTAACAAAGGAAGTGATTCACTTAATAACAGTGGCAAGAAAGGGTAGTAAAATGGGGTAAAACTCACTGAACAAGTGTCTCACTTAGCAACAGAAATTTTGGGCTCAGTTGTGATTGTAAGTTGAGGACTACCTTTGTTCCCAGTACCATAAATAGCTTCATAGAGATGGCTAGAAATTAAGCATATGATGTAGAATTTGGGCTGAGACAGGATCAATCACAACATGGAATCCCCTTTTGTTAGCCCCATCTGAAAAAGGAATGGGATGGGCAGATGAGCTAAAGAATATCACAATATTATTATTTCATTTATTTATCAAATTTCTATGCTACCCATCTCATCTGTATGACTCCATAAAGCCATAAAGGAGCAGTTGTAGCAGTGAATGAGGGATTTGCAGGCTGATACTGCCTACAGTCAGCAGCTCGATCCTGACTGGTTCAAGGTTTACTCAGCCTTCCATCCTTCCAAGGTTGGTAAAATGAAGACCCAAGATTGTTGGGGGACATTTGCTGACTCTGTAAATCACTTAATGAGGGCATTATGAAGCCATATATAGAAAATTGGAAACTGAACAAGGAGAGATTCAACCTGGAAATAAGCAGAAACTTTCTGACAGTGAGAACAATCAACCCATGGAACAGAAGTTGCCCTGGGAAGTTGTGGGAGTGTCATTACTTGAGATTTTGAAGAAGAGACTGGACTGGCATTGGTCAGAAATGGTATAGGGCAGTGGTTCTCAAAGTGGGTGGTACCGCCCCCTAGGGGGTAGTGGGATGCCTTAGGGGGGTACTAAGAGGCAAGGGGGGGGCACTAAGAGGCGACGGGGATGCTGGAGGTGGGACCCTCACAGGGCTCAGTTCAGGAGTGGGATTCTACCAGTTCATTACTGTTCCTGGTAGTTTGGAGTACCGGTAAAACGGGCCCCTGGCTGGCTCTGCTCCTCTCTGCCCATTCCCCCGTTCCCTGCGTACACAACAATTGCTGACAGCCACAGTTTCTGCGTTGGAAAGCGGAGCAAGCAAAGCCAATTGCTGCAAAAAGCATCCAGATGCTGTGTTGTTATTGGTTTTTTTTTGATGTGGCTGGAGTCCAGCCGCACCAAAAAAAACCCATGCGGTGTCTGGAGGTTTTTTGCAGTGAAAATTACCGACCTCCAGTTTTACTCTGCTTCTCCAAATGCCACTGCCACCACGTTCAAGGCACCAGCCATGCAGGCTCACCCCATTGACAGCTGCACCACTGCACCACTTGGGCAAGTCCCTCCGGTGCAGCGGGCTCAGTGGGGTGGACCTGCGGGGCTGGCATCTAGAATGTGACCGCAGTGGCGCGTTGAAGAAGTCGAGCAAGCAAAGCCAGAGGTCGGTAATTTTTGCTGCAAAAACCCTCCAGCTACCACATGTTTTTTTCAGTGCGGCTGCAGTCTAGTGACAAGGGTGCAGGCATTTGTGACAAGGGTGACGTGGGTTGGCAGGGAGCCCAGCGACAACAATGACTCAGCCGTGGCTTGCTTTCCCTGGCAGCCAGCCACGGGAGGAAGGTAAAGTCACAGCTGTGGGACGACAAAAGAGGTGGTCGTGGGGGAAGAAACGGGGAGATTAAGGGCCAGGGCCTCTGAAAGGGGAAATAGGGTGATGCAGGATTAGCCCAGGCCTTTGACAGATTAGGCTACACCTGCCTGGTCAGAAAATAGGTGGATAGTTTAAGGAAGGGATAGAGAGGGAATGAGAGAAAGAGAGAGAGAGAAAAGAAAGAAGGAAAGAGAGAAAGAGGAGGAGGGAGAGAGAGGAAAAAAGAGAGAGGAAAAGAGAAAGAAAAAAGAGAAAGGGAAAGAGAAGGAACAGAAAAGAAAAAAAAGGGAGTGAGAAAGGGAGTGAAAGGAAGAAAAGGGATAGACAAAGAAAGAAGGGGGGTGGAAGGAAGGGATAGAAAGAGAGGAAATGAGAAAGAAAGGGAAGGAGGAGAAAGTGAATGGGATATGGAGGGAAGGAGGGAGTGAAAAAGAAAGGGAAAGAGAAAGAAAGAAAAAAGAAAGGGAGGGAGGAGAAAGTGAATGAGATATCTAGTCCAACACAGGTCAAGTAGCTCTGGGGAGGCCAGTCATAAATTAGAATACTTACCAAGCAACCAGCCTTTAAGAGAGAACCACTTATATTTGATTTGCCAGTGACATGGCCACGCCCACCCGGTCACATGACCACCAAACCATGCCTATCCGGTCATGTGACCACCAAATTACACCTAGCCAGTCACATGACCACCAAGCCACACTCACAGAACCAGTTGATGAGAAATTTGAATCCCACCCCTGGGTGGGGGGCACTAAAGATGAGTTTGTAGCACCAAGGGGGCGGTGGACTGAAAAAGTTTGGGAACTACTAGTATGGGGTCTCCTGCTGGGGGGGGGGGGGGGGTGGATTAAATGACCTACAAGGTCCCTTCCAACTCTGTTAATCTGTATCTATTGGTCTACATGCTATTGCTATAAAAACATTTAAGAAATTGACACTCCCACCTGATATTTTTTTCACTTCTGTAGATCAGAGGTGTCTAACTTTTTAGGGGCAGCATGACAAACTGAATCATGTCAGTTGGAATTCTGCACGACTGTCAAACTTTGATTGATTTCACCTATAAGATTTCTTTAATTCTGCTTTTTTTTTTTTTTTTTAAAGTAAAATTTAAAGCAAATTGACTTGGAGGTCATTCATGTATCACACCAGTGTGTCTGTGAGTGCTGCATAACCAGCCCTGTCTGAACCGAGTCCTATCTGTTCTTAGTGATGTGATTGTGTAATATTTACTGCAGATTCTTCCAAGAATGAAACACCACAGCTGCTCCAAAATCCAGACCCACCGGAAATTGAGAGAAAGCCCAGCAAATTACGAGAAGCCACAGATGATGGCAGCCTACCTCTCTCCCCAATAGACGGTAGGTGGTATCTTTTGTTTAAATTGCTCCCTTCCTTCTAAATCCATTTTTCCCAACCTTTATGATGTGTCCAGTTGGCGAATCTCCAGGGAAATTATTTTACCAAAGGTATATAAAACTTTACTGAATAAATCACTTTGGCATAGAAAAAGTGAAGCCAACTCTGGGTTTCCTATGCAAATGCAAGCTAGTGAATTCACTCTTTTCCCTATGGGTCATCCACAGTCCAAAATCTCCAGCAATCACCCCTGTTTCTTTTGTTAAGTGAATCAGCCAACTACACCAGGGGCATCTGCTCAGTGTCTCCTTGAAATGTCAGCAATGTATGGAAGCTTGAATATTTTCTCCCTCTCTTGCATTCCATCCACACACACCCATCCCTGTTATTTAGACTTACATTTATTTGATTTGTCAATTGCTTACAAAATAATAAGTATAAACATAGTTACGAATACATGAAATGGATACATATAAAAAAAAATAAAAAGAAACAACAGGAGAGGGACGGTAGGCATGTTGGTGTGCTTATGCACGCCCCCTACAGACCTTTTAGGAAAGGAGTGAGATCAGTTGTAGAAAGTCTAAGGTTAAAGTTTTTGGGATTTGGGGAAGAAACCACAGAGTCAGGTAGAGTATTCTAGACATTGACCACTCTGTGGCTGAAGTCGTATTTCCTGCAATCAAATTTGGTGCGATTAACCTTGAGTTTGTATCTGTTGTTTGCTCTTGTGTTGTTATGGTTGAAGCTGAAGTTATTCATTTGCATGTTGCAATGTATGATTTTATATACTATACTTAGATCGGACCGAAGATGGCATAGATCTAGGTTTTCTAGGTCTAGAATTTCAAGTCTGGAGGCATAAGATATTCTGCAACGAGTAGAGGAGTGGAGAACTCTTCTTGTGAAATATTTCTGGACTTTCTCAACTGTGTTAATGTCAGATACACAATGTGGGTTCCAGACTGATGAGCTGTATTCAAGTGTTGGTCTAGCAAATGTTTTGTATGCTCTAGTTAGTAGTGTGATATTACTAGAGAAGAAGCTATGTAGGATTAGGTTTACAACTCTTAATACCTTTTTGGCTATACATATTGTCAAGCTGCGAGCGAGGGAAGGATCAAATGTAGGTGAAAGCGTGAATCAGTCTTGACATGTGGACTTCAACTCCCAGAATCCATGGCTGGCTGGGGAATTCTGGGAGCTGCAAACCGCTTAGAGAGGGCTATAAAGCACTGTGAAATGGTATATAAGTCTAAGTGCTATGGCTATTGCTATATCATAAAGTTACCAAGGTTGAGAAACACTATTCTAAAGAGAGCTTATCAACTACAGGTAGTCCTTGACTTACAACCATTCATTTAATGGCCATTTGAAGCTATAGGAGTACTGAAAAAAAATGACTTATGACCATTTTTTTTACACTTACAACCATTGCAGTATCCCCATGGTCATGTGATCAAAATTCACTTGCTTGGCAACTGGCTCATATGTACAATTGTTGCAGTGCCCCAGAACCGTGTGTTCCTCTTTTGCCAAAAGCAAAGTCAGTGGGGAAGCCAGATTCAGTTAACAACTTCCATTACTAACTGAACAACTGGAGTGAGCACTTCACTTAATAACTGTGGCAATAAAGTTGTAAAATGGGGAAAACTCATGCAAGAATTGTCTCATTTGGCAATAGAAATTTGGGGCTCAGTTGTGGTTGTAAGTCGAGGACTACCTGTATGTGGGAACTACAGATGGAAGGTTGAAGATCATGTGTAGCAATGCAGATTAAAGTCTGTATTGAGCACCTGGGTCACAAAGAAGAAATAGAAAGCAACTGGCTCAGAGTCACCCAGCCAAAAAGGTTACATTCTTTTCCGTAATGGATGTAGTTAACTCCACCAATTCCTTTTTTTTTTTTTTCCAATTCTTTTTCCTTTCCCCTATTTAGGTGGCTATCAATGTGCTAAATGCGGTTCTGAGCATGGTGTGCCTTTTAAATGCCAGCAGTGTTCCTTCACATGTTGCAACAAATGTTGGGAGAATTCCTTGAAGGTTAGCTTTCATTTTCATTTTTCCCTTTAGTCTTAATTGCATCAGCTGATTTTGTGTGTGTGTGTGTGTGTGTGTGTGTGTGTGTGTGTGTGTGTGTGTGTGTGTGTATCCTGCCTTTATCATTTTACAAATAACTTCGGGGAAGCCAACATACCCAACCCACTTTCCTCTTCCTATTTTCTCCACAACGACGCTGTGAGGTGGGTTGGGTTAGGAGAGAAACACCAGGCCAAAGTCATCCAGCCGGCTTTCATGCCTAAGGTGGGACTAGAACTCACTATCTCCTGGTGAATGGCTCAAAGTCACCCAGCCACATTTCATGCCTAAAGGCGAGACTAGCATTCACAATCTCCCACTTTCTAGGCTGCTGCCTTAACCACTAGATTCTTCTTCCTCTTGCCTGCTCTTAAAACACAGCAGAATTTCCCCTGCTGTGTTTTGGCAGTTGATTCTTATAGTGCATTTTCTCTCCTTGTATGTGACTTGAGCATCTTCTTGCAATTGAGATCACACACCGCTGACAAGAGGCTTGTTGTGATCCATGGCAGGTTAAGTTTGGTTCAAGGTAGCTATGTGGCCCAATCAAGCCCAGAGAACTGTATGAGCTTTGCTTAGCTAGTTAGTCTGTATTAATAGTCAGTTGAAGGCACCTTAGTTGGGGATTATGAGAGATGAGATCAACAATTTGACACTAGATTAGAAATGACTAAATAGACCTCTATTTTAAGCCTCAGAGGCCAGAATCAGCACTCTGTCAAAGAAGTATAATATAGATTCAGAGACAGTAAAACTCTGACAAAAACAGTGTCTTCTTTACTGCTGACTTTGCATTTTCCTTTAACTTTAATTTAGCAGCCTCAACTAATTTTGCCTTCTGAATGGGGGTTCCCAACTTTGACAGCTTTAAAATATGTGGAATTTTTTTGAAGTCCACACACTATATAGTTGCCAAGGTTGAGAAACTGTGCTTTTGACCATGTTATTGGGCTTCAGTCAAGATAAATACTGTATTTTTCAGAGTATAAGATTTCCTGGCATCACCAAAGCCATTTTTATTGCCTCTGATCTCCCCCAAAACCATGCTGTCTGAATCGCATCCCTTCCCAGAAAAGACTTGTCGCATTTTTGCAATATGGTTAAACCAACTTGAGGGTTGATGTTCCATGTTGTTTTTGTTTGCCTTGTTTTAAGGGTATAGATAATAGGTTATATCAGTGCTATTGCTTTATAAGGCTTTCTGCAACTAATGACTTTCTTCTGCGGAAAATGCCTGATATAACAAAATAGATTCTGTCAGTGTTAGGTCAGAAGAGCATATTTTTTTTAGAGTATAAGATGCTCCAAAGTATAAGACCCACCTAGCTTTTGGGGAGGAAAACAAGAAAAAAATATCTGCCTCTGCCTCCCAGCCATTTGCCTCTTTGCAGCAAACAGCCAACAACCTGTTTCAGCTTCAGCACAGCCTGAGTAGCACAAGCAGCTGATTGTTGGTGGGATGGGATGCCATTATTGCCGCCTCTGTGCACGCCATTTTCAGCCTCCACATGCCCCATTTTCTGCCCGTTCTGATCCCCACCACTTGGAAAATGGGGCACGCAGAGGCCAAAAATGGGGTGCAGAGGATGAAAATGGGGCATGCAGAGGTGGCAATAGGCTGTCACAATCCATGCAGCCTGAAACAGCTGATCATCAGGAGGCTGATCCAGCTGACAATCAACTGCTTGTGCTAATCAGGCTGTGCTGAAGCTAAAACAGGCTGTTTGCTGCAAGGAGGCAAATGGCTGGGAGACCGAAGGGTGGGGGCTGGTGGGTGGAAAAGGCTTTGGCAACATTTGCTGTATAAGATGCACAGACAATTCCAGGCATTTTGGGGGGATGGCAAAAATATGGTATGTTAAGCCTGGGTTCCCCAACCAGGGTTAGGTAGACAAGCTAAACAGAATGTGCAGCGTTAGTCAGATAGGCACACAGATAAATGAGTGAGCTAAGCTTGTATGTTTATTAACATACAGTAAAAATAACAGATACGCTTGTGCTATCAAGAATATATTTTATTCCAGTATAAGTTTATGGCATAGTCAAAAACAGTCCTATATTCATTTACCATGTAGTCAGTCCATTCAGGGATATTCAATTAGCAAAGTCCATGTAGAATATCCTATTGTCAGTTCACATAAATCAGTCCGTTGTTGTCTCTCCCGTTCGAGCA
>BLBF01000069.1:4760590-4789510 GCA_015471245.1 Laticauda colubrina
TATTATTTCACCCAAAACAGTTAGGGTGAACAATGTTATCCCTAACATGGTATTTCCTGTTCGACCACAAAATCAACTGGCTGCTCTTCTGACCTAACACTGACAGAATCCATTTTGTTACACCAGGCATTTTCAGCAGAAGAAAGTGATTAGTTGTAGAAAGCCTTGTAAGGCAATAGCATTAATAAAACCTATTATCTATACCCTTAAAACAAAGCAAACAAAAACAACACAGAACATCAACCCTCAAGTTGGTGTAACCATAATTCAAAAATGTAACAGGTCTTTCCTGGGAAGGGTTGTGATTCAGACATCATGGTTTTGGGGGAGGTCAGAGGCAATAAAAATGGCTCTGGTGATGCCAGGAAATCTGCCCCCCCCCCCCCCAGTAAATAAATGTTGTGATTGGAAAAAAAGAAGGGAAGCAGCAACCCACAATTCAAGTGGTTACTTTGCTTTTTGCCAGGATGCAATTTGGGATTTGTGAGGTATTTCATACAAGAAGCTATCCTGAATTTTTACATTTAAGATTGCTATTCCAGGAAGCCAAAGTAGACATAACATTACACTCAAATGACTCTTTGATGTTTATCATCATGAAGCAGAAACTCACAGAGGTTGGTATGTGATCAAATAATCTTCTTCCCTCTGGTTGGTCTTTTGTTACTAAAGTTTTTCATACCAAGCTAAGTGCAAGTTATAATTGGAGTAACTTCCGGAATCCTGACAGCAAGACTAATTTATCAGTGAGTGCCGTGGGAGTGTAAGGCTTTGGCAGGCATGGCCTCCTAGTTAAGGTAAGCAATTACTAGAGCCAGCCACAAGGTCAGCACCTTATCCACTGTTGTTGTCCATGCAAAGTAACATAAAACAGATGCTACTTCACAAGTAGGCCAGTGGAACTGTTGGAAGAAATATTGTTATGGGTTCAGTTCCAAGTGAGGGAAAAAACCACTGGAATCATGGAAGTTGCTTGGAAAGAAGGTTTAATGGTGGACAGAACCTCATGGGTTGGAGCTCCTGAACGAACAAAGGGCGATCACGTGCTTCAAGACGTTGGGTGAAGAAAGAAAGAAAAAAAAGGGTGAGAGGCTAAGAGTGACTGAGTTTTATACTTTCTGTTGTGCCCCACCTTAGTGTATCCTGTTCCTGTGTAAGAAATGCATCGCATTGGCTGTCAGACTCCCAGTGGGCAGGGGTCTGGCTCAATGGTGGGATTCAAATATTTTTACTACGGTTCTGTGGACGTGGCTTGGTGGGCGTAGCAGGGGAAAGGTACTGTAAAATCTCCAGTCAGAGGTGGTATTTGCCAGTTCTCTGGACTACTCAAAATTTCTACTACCAGTTCTCTAGAACTGGTCAGAACCTGCTGAATTCACCACCTCTGGTCTGGCTTAGTCTGTGTAATCTTCCCAGGTGCCATGGGGTGAGGTGGGTTGAGGCCTAATCCTATATTTTTGTTATGTAGAATAGACTGGCGGAGGCTTTAATGGCCATTGACAAAGGTAGCAGGGGACTGGGCTGAGTTTCTGCCTCTCCGAGTTTCTACTTTTAAGGGGAATATTCTGCCTTTTTAATATATCCTAAAATATTTCATTTTGCTAGGAGAGGGGTGGGTGCTAACTTCCTACAGTGCTACGTGCTCTTACACAAGTATCTGGAAGTTGGAATTAGTGCCAAATGCAGCAAGTGGGCTGGTTGGTACAAGCTGCAGTGATCACCAGGTGCTTGCATGGAAATGTAGAAAGATCTGTGTTCGCTGGCATTTATTATATAGCAAGAGACTTATATACCGCTTCACAGTGCTTTCCAGCCCTCTCTAAGCTGTTTACAGAGTCAACCTCTTGCTCCCAACAATTTAGGTCCTCTTTTTACCGACCTCAGATGGAAGGCTGAGTCAACCTTGAGCTGGTTAGCATCAAACTCCTGGCAATGGGCAGAGTTAGCCTCGAATACTGTATACTAATCACAGGGAGGGAGGGAGGGAGGGAAGGAAGGAAGGAAGGAAGGAAGGAAGGAAGGAAGGAAGGAGGACTGTGAGGTCCTTGGTGTTCTCTGAGCTTGGTTGTTTTCTTGCAGACAGTTCATGACCCAACTAGAGAGCATGATCAGTGCTAGAAGGAAGTGGGGTTTGCAGAGAGGAGGAGAAGGGGGAGGGGCAGGAGGAGGACTGTGGAATCGTTGGTGCTCTCCGAATTTGATTGTTGCCTTGCAAACGTTTCATGACTCAACCAGGCAAGAAGGGAGAAGAGTGATATATAGTAGCTTGCCATAGTGGCGCAGTGGTTAGCATGCAGTATTTTGCAGGCTCCTTCTGCTGACTGCTTGTTACCAGCTGTTCAGCAGTTGGATTCTCACCGGCTCAAGGTTGACTCAACTTTCCATCCTTCTAAGGTGGGTAAAATGAGGACCCAGATTAATGGGGGCAAGAGGCTGACTCTTTAAGCCACTTAGAGAGGGCTGTAAGGCACTGTGAAACGGTACATAACTCTAAGAGCTATTGGCCTATCAGTGTTGGTGGAACTATTCTTGGTAGTTCTTTGATTACACTGCTGTTTCCTGTTTGATTGTCTGAATTGTTAGTTTCTTGATTGGGGTATTGGGCACTAATACGTAAACAGGGCCCAAATGCCACTCCTTTCTAGCACTGATGATGTTACCTATTTGGGTCATGAATCATCTGCCAGAAAACAACCAAACCCACAGAGCACCAGGGATCCCACAGTCCTCTCCCACCTCCTTTTCCTTCCATTTGCAGACCTCACTCCCTTCCAGCACTTATGATGTTACCTAGTTGGGTCATGAAATGTCTGTCCAAAAGTAGCCCAACTCATAGAGTACCAAGGACCTCACAGTTCGACCCTGAGTTATAAACATGCTCTTCTATTTATTAAATGAAAACATATTATGGCTGCTCACTCCAATAGATTCCTTTTCCTGATGGGCATTGAAGGACAAGGCCTCTCTCTGCCTCTCCCACTACGAGCCAGCCCGATTGTTAATGCCTGCTAGAAAAGTGGTCTTGAAGATGCTCTTATTGGTGGTCCTTCTAGCATACGAAAGATGGGCCTCTTTGTGGTTTCCAGGCTACAGAATGCATTCTTCATCACGTAGGATAAATGCCATGAATGTCATCCTCCTTCGGTGGTTTAATCATGAGATTAAAGTACATATTTTGAACATTAACTTTCAAACTTTGGCATCCACCTTCAATGCATATCAGATCACTAAATAAACAAAATCATTAGAAGAGGACCTCTATAGCTTTTTTAAGGTTTAGACTTTTTTTTGTGTTTAGACTTTTTGTTGTTATTGTTGACACTCTGGAAAGAATGAAGAGAACAGCAACAAAGATGGTTAGGAGCCTGGAGGCTAAAACATGTGAAGAACAGTTGCTAGAATTGAGTATGTCTAGTTTGATGAAAAGGACTGGAGGGTGGAAGGAGACACAATAGCAGTCTCATAATATTTGAGGTGCTGCCACAAAAAAGTGGGAATCCATTTATTTTCCAAAGCACCCAAAGGCCGGACAAGGAAGAATGGATGGAAACAGATCAAGGAGAGATTCAACCTAGAAATTAAGAGAAATTTTCTGACAATGTGAACAATCCACCAATGGAATGGCTTGCCTTCTGAAATTGTAGGTGCTCCATCACTGGAGACTTGGAAGAAGAGATTGGATAGCCGCTTGTCAGAAGTGGCATAGGATCTCCTGCTTGAGCCAAGGGGGTTGGGCTAGATCAGTGGTTGCCAACCGGTGGGCTGTGAGAAATTTTGGTGGGCCGCAGAGAAATCTCACCCCCCAGAGCACCCTCCCAAAGCACTTAATCCAGGCTGCGCAGAAACACAAGGCTGAGCAGACCACATGGCCCGTGGGAACCCTCCCCACCCACTTACTCCTTACCTGGCAAACTTGCCTGCTAAATTGCTCTTTTTCCTTTTTCCGACTATCATCTGTTCTGCTCTGCCGGGAGATGTAGGAAACAGGAAATGGTTGGATTTCTTAATTTCTCGCTGGTCTTTAGATCTTCATCTGCTTTTAAGCACAGCCTTAGGACTGAAATTTCTATTATTCAGTGCAGACTCATGGCAAGCAAATTTGAGAGACTCGGCTAGCCAATGGCAAGTAGATCACTGAATGATTCAGTGAGTAACTCAATCTGCCTGCCTGCTTTGCCTGACTTTGGGTAAAAGCTGCTCTTTTTTAGAAAAAATTCAATGTTTATATAAATATTCATAATATTTATATACAAGCCATGCCCGGTCACATGACCACCAAGCCACTCCCACAAATTAGGCCACGCCCACAGAACCAGTTCGTGGTACCTGGGATCTAAAATTATGAGTTTGGTGGTCCCTGAGGTCCCCTGGGTTAGATGACCTATAAGGCTTCTTCCAACTCTGTTATTCTAAGCTCAGGGTTGAACTCTGGAGTTCTTGTTGTTTTCTGAACTTGAATGAATGAATGAATTCTTTATTGGTCAAGTGTGATTAGACACACAAGGAATTTGTTTTGGTGCAAATGCTCTCAGTGTACATAAAAGAAAAGAGACATTCGTCAGGAATCGAGAATCATCAGGTACAACACTTAATGATAATCATGGGGTACAATAAGCAATGAAATCATACTAGGAAACAGTCAATATAAACCGTAAGGATACAAGCAGCAAAGTTGCAGTCATACAGTCACAAGCGGGAGGAGATGGGTGATAGGATAGGAATGATTGATGGTAATGCAGGCTTAGTAAATAGTTGGACAGTGTTGAGGGAATTATTTGTTTAGCAGAGCTTGGGGGTTTGTTTGCAATTGCCCGGTTCTACTCTTCTACAGAAATACCTGCAAGCAAACCACCAGCTCAGAGAGTAGCAAGGATGCCACAAATAAATGAGACTTTGTTGATTTTGACATCTTGGGATCTGTCATCTTTTCCCCAGTGTTTTTAGTATATCCTTGTTTATATATCTTATTTCTCTATAAACAAAGGTCATTTCCTCAGTGATGTCCTAACACACATATATGTATATGCACAGCCAGATCTTGGGAGCAAAGTAAATTTTTCCACAATGTTTCATCATTACAACAAATTACTTTTGATGTTATTTGTGTTGTTATTCCAAGAACTTAGTGCTATGCGTCATTACCTCTTTAAACCAGTGTTTCTCAATCTTAGCAACATTCAAATATTTGAAGTGGGAATGCCAGTTTGGTCTAGTGGTTAAGGCACCAGCCGAGAAAGCAGGATAGTGTGAGTTCTAGTCTTGCCTTAGGCACAAAAGACAAAGTGGGTGCCTGAGCCAATCACCAGGAGATGGGGAATTCTTGTCCCATCTTAGGCATAAAAGCCAACTTTTTGGGTTACACAGGGTGGTTGTATACTGCATGAGTCAAAAAGGAGGCTGTGAAAATATTTACAGACCCCTCACATCCCGGACACAAACTGTTTCAACTCCTTCCCTCAAAATGACGCTATAGAGCCCTGCACACCAGAACTAGACACAAGAACAGTTTTTCCCCAAACGCCATCACTCTGCTAAACAAATAATTCCCTCAACACTGTCCAACTATTACAAAGTCTGCACTACTATCACTATTAATCTTCACTCCTTATCATGCATCCCCTCCCACTTGTGACTGTATGACTGTAACTTTGTCGCTTCTACCCTTGCGATTTATATTTACTTTTCCGAGTATGATTTGATTGCTTATTGTACCCTATGACTATTATTTAGTGTTGTACCTGATGATTCTTGACTCTTGACAAATGAATCTTTTCTTTTATGTATACTGAGAGTATTTACACCAAGACAGATTCCTTGTGTGTCCAATCACATTTGGCCAAAAAAGAATTCTATCTTCTATCTATCTTCTTAACTTTGGGCCTTTTTCTCTCTCTCAGCCCAATCCACCTCATAGGGTGGTTGTTGAGGGAAAATAGGAAGAGGAAGGCGTGTCGGATATGTTTGCCACCTTGAGGTATTTATAAAAATAATAATGGCAAAATACAAACAAATAATTTGGACTTTAATTCACTGTTTTAAACAGGATAAGGACTCAAAAAATGACTGAAAACAGCTTTTGCACAAGGATTATGAGGTAAAATGCCATATTTTGATTGCTCTTGTGTTTCTCCACACAGCTTGCCAAGAAGTGCCCAGAATGCCAAGCAGACACCAAGAGAAGACACTTGGCCATATCTTACTGGCCAGATCCCCCCGTGAAAGGCATGTAGGGTGAACACGTGAATTGTTCAACGGGTTCTACAGGCTGTACAGCTGGCTCCAGCTGCTCTGTGTGGAAGAGGAACAACAAAATTGCATGTGATTTTTAATTATCAGATGCTCCAGACTAACCCACCCCCTTCTTAAGAGAAGCCACACGGTCTTCAGCGTGACCATTCTCCAGTTATTTGAGCCACTCAAGTGCTCCTGTCTGTTTCAGTCAATCTAGATGGCATTTAAATCAGAGTTAATATTTTGTTATTTTTTTTCTCATGTTGACCTTTGCAGTCAGGCCAGGTACCACAAAGCCTATTGTCTTTATTATGGGAAAATTAAAAAGGACTTTCTAATAATGGAATCTGCATGGAGCTTTCTATTCTGTCTCCAAAGAATCACCCTGTTTTTTGTTTTGTTTTCCTTAGCCGTCCTTATAATATAAATTAAATGAAAACTTTCCACAAAGTCACATTAGTTTGAATTTCCATAGGATCTGGATAGGCATGTGTTGTGAACAAAGGAATACTTTCCAGATACTCCTAAACTTACGATCACACCTGAGCTCAGAATGTCTGTTGCTAAATGATAACAATTGTTAGATGGGTTTTGTCCCATTTTATGACCTTTCTTGCCACAGTTGTTAAGTGAGTCATAGCAGTTGATCAGTTAGGAATATGGTTGTTAAGTGAATCTGGCTTCCCTATTGACTTTGCTTTTTTCAGAAAGCTGCAAAGTGTGATCCCATGACCCCAGGACACTGAAATCTGCTGCCAGGCGTCCAGGTTTTGAGACCATGACCATGGGGTCCATGCAGTGGCCATAAGTGTGAAAGGAGCTTCTTGGATGAGAAGCGAAACGTCTTCAAAGAAAAACAATAAAATCCAGTTGTGTCTTAAGAAAGCACCTTTGGGATGAAAATGATGCTACGTATTCTGAAAAAAAGCTGTTGTACCATATATTAGCAATATTATCAGACCAAAAAATGGGATCTCAGTTCTTAATTAAAGGCTGAAACCCTTTCATAGACTAAAATCAGGCAGAAATAATTCTAAACTAAAAGAGTGCAAAATATTTTGTCGTAAAGTGTTGTGTTTTTTGGAACAGCATGGATAACATTGAAATGAAATGTTTCCAGATTAGGACATTTAGATTCCAAGTATCGTATGGTCCCCTATACATCTATCACTCTGTTACAATACACTGACTTCTCTAAAGAAAATGAAAGAAAAATATGTAAAGCATTGCATAGTTTGAGTACTCTTAAGACTCCCTCAGAAATGGCGTTCACCATCACTCTAGGGGAGGAGTAGAGGTGTCCATAGCGTTCTAGGTGGATCTCTTCTCCCTTTTTGGGCCTGGGGATGGGAAAACTCAGCCTGAGAGGCTTTAGGAATTTTCTTTTCCCACCAGTACTTATCCTGACACTGGGATTCTCACAATATTGTAAATCACTCCCCATTAAGTCAGAAGATTTTGTTCCACTAGATTCATACTTAAAATACAAATTTGACATGACTTGGAGGGTTTCTCAAGAATTGTTCCCACAGAGACAAGAAATACCACGCCAAAACCAGCTCAACAGCATCTCTCAGAAAAGGTACTGGGGTCTACAGAAAACTTTCTTATCTACAGAAAACTTTCTCGTCAGTGGGGGCTGGACTGTTGAGATGATAATACCCACCCCTTACCTCTCCAGGAATTCAGATCAAAGCATTCCTGACACAGGATTCTCTGCTTTTTGAACTCTTTAAATTACCCTCTAGATTAGCAAACTTCCTCGCAGTTAACTGAAATTGACCTTCCTGTAATGTAAGGCAGTCCCTTGTATCGTGGTTGCCTCCCACCTGACATCTTGCCTCCCTCATCTTTTCTCAAGGCCAAACAGTCAAAAGCATTGGGTTTTCCCAGAAATAATGTATGGCTCTGAGAGCTGGACCATAAGGAAGGCTGAGCACCAAAGAATTGATATTTTCAAATGGTGGGGCTTGAGAAGATTCTTGGGAATCCCTTGGACCTCAAGGAGATCCAATCAGTCAACCTTAAAAGAAAATAAACCTGACTGTTCCTTGGAAGGACAGATGCTGAAGCTGAAGATCAAATACTTTGGCTGCCAAATGAGAAGACAGATGTCAGTGTTCCAAGTAACACACTCCCAACACAACAAACTCCGAGACAAGCATTTTCTCAAAAGTTCCATTTTATTAGAGTTGTCATATTGGCACATCTGGGGAAACCCAAATCTGAGAATTCCGAGTTTTCTCTTAGTATTTTTGCCAACTGGTCAGCACATGCTGACATAAATAATTATTGGTATAATTGGGCAAAAGGCCTGGGAATCAATTCACGTGAAATTATTCAATGTAATCTTTCAGTTCAACTTAAAATCAGCTTGATTGAGAGTGTCTAAGAAGAATCTCAGTCATCCAGGTCATGATTGTCCCAAGGGTGCTTTTTTCAAAAGGTTTCTGGATTTTTCCCTGAAGAAGTCTCACTCCTCATCCAAGAAGCTTCTTCAGTTCTGACTGAAGTCCAGAAATCTCTTGAAATAGCACCTTTGGGACATTATTGAGAGATTGGATCCAATATCCTTTGAATCTAGCTGATCCTTTGCTTACTTGAATAGTTTCAAAATCCCTGTAATAAGATCCTTGGTCACAGTTTTGCTGTATCTCAAGATAACAACAGTCTTATGTGCAGATTCTTATAATCTACCAAAGAAAATCAAAGAAAACTAAGATGAGTCTTAACAAGATTTCTTCATAAGAAATCCATGCTAATTCTGTGATTGCAAATTGCGTTGTTTTCAAGCTGTTTCTCGATCAATCTTTTAATGCCATGTAGCAATTTTAGTTCCTGTTTCATAGTTTGCTGGGTCTTCCTTTCCCCCTTGTTCAAGATGGAGATAACATTGGCTCTCCCGAAGTCACGTGGCAGTCAACAATTCCTCCAAAGTTATTCATAAAACCTTCTGCAATACCACCAGAGAGCAATAAGCTCACTCAGAATAATCTATTTCCACCCAAAGAAACTAAACATTAATGAAGGAGAGAACCAACCTAGAACTAAGGAGAAATTTTCTGATAGGACAATTTGTGCAACAGCTTGCCCCCAGGAATTGTGCGGGCTCCATCACTGGGGGGTTTTAAGAAGAGATTGGACAACCATTTGTCTGAAATAGTATAAGGTCTCCTGCTCGAGCAAAAGGCTGGACTAGAAGACCTCCAAGGTCCTTTCCTGCTGTTATTCTGCTATTTGTCTATTCTTAAAAGCACAAGGCAGAAGGCAGAACAAGAAACAGTGAATGGAAACTAATCAAGGAGCCACACTTTCTTATGGTCTGGAAGGAGTACAATACATAGATATTTTCAAAGAGACTATGTGAAGAATGCTTGGCTTCAGGTATGTGAAAAAAATAAATTTCAGAACTATATGAAAATACTAGTCTGACTCTCCACAATGGAAACATTGATGCATCCAAATCTTATTAATTTGGGAAAAAATGTATTTTATACAGACATTTTAAATGAGAATGGTGAACTTAAAACTAGACAACTACAAAACAGGGGTGGACTTAGCTTTGTGGCTGCATATGCAAATACAGTCAAGACACAAGAAAGATGCAAAAACATGGGGTTTTTACAAAGAACCAACAGCACTTGATAAGATGTTATTAGGGACAGATGAAAACCTGACTAAGAAAATATATAACTATTAAGTTATAAAATGGAAGAGGAACAAGTCAAAGAAACAATGATTGTATGGGCAAAATCTTTTAGTTATATGATAGAATTAGATAAATGGCAAAAACTTTGGGATAGGAATTATAAATTGACAATGGCTACTGCATATAAGGAAAATCTCTATAAAATGTTTTATAGGTGGCACTTGCCACCCGTAAGTTTAGCAAAAATGTTTAGCAATTTGTCTGCCAAATGTTGGAAATATAGTCGGATCCCAGACACCTAACTATCATATGTTGTGGACTTGTATGAAAGCAAGAAAATATTGGATGAAAACACATACATAGTTGGAAAAGATAATTAAGCAACATTTAAAACCAGAAATATTTCTGTTGGGTATAATGTAGGGTTATGATAAAGAGTCTGAACTCCAGGTTGTGCTTGAAACATTGAAGGTGTCTTAAAATCTTGTGTTTTTTAGGCAAGAGCTCAGTACTTCTCTGCGTAATTGGTTTGTTCTGTTTCTGTTTTATAAACTGGGGGTGGGGGGGTGGGGAAATCAATTAAATCCACAGATTTTTCCTCTTTTAATGGTACTGAATAAATCCATGATTCACATCCTGCTGTCTGGAACAACAATAACAGGCTTTGAAAGGCTCTGGGATACAATCAATTTTAAGAAGATAAAGCAGAAAAAGGAATGTATAATAGAAATGCCTGATATTTCAAGAGAAGCCTCTGTCCGTGAAATAGTCTATCAGCAAAAATGTTGGCAATCACCTTTCCATATTACTTTCTGGAAATTACAAGGGTTGCGTGTTTCTAGTCATGTTTTTAAAAATCGACTTTGTTTTGGAACAATCTTGTCAGTTTCAAAAGGAGTTTTGAGTTACATCAACAAAACCTAATTTTCCATTAGGTTTTTATAGCAAAAGTTCAGTTGGAGTTTCTTGGAAGGAAAAATACCTTTTTTTTCCCCAACTATATCATCAATTAGGGGGATGTTTTGACAAAATCATTGCAAAAATGGTATTTAATCTGCCAAGGAATTGACTTGAAATGTATCGTTGACATACTTGGTCGTCAGTTTACCCATATTGGAAATGATCGACTTTTTGGGGGGGTCATTTCCTCATTTTTATTTTATTTTTTCATTTGGGACCCATGATGGTGGTAAACCAAATCCATGGTGGGTTGTTTTATTTTTATGTTATTTTTGATGTGTTCTCCAAAATTAACACATCTGTTTCCCTATCTATTTTAGCCTTTGTTTGGCATTTGAAAACTGAAAAAAGACACACCATTGAAACACTGTTTGTTCACCAAGTCTGTTGGGCTAACTCTTAGGAGGCTCTAGGTTGGGTATGACCCTGGAAACCACGGATCGCCTGCCCTTGATCTGCCTAATACCAATCTGTTATAATTTTTTCATTCAATTATTTAACAATATTAATATTTTCTCCAATAATTGACATGTTCTGTTATTTATTTAATAGATTCTTATCCAACCTTTTATTGCTTTTATAGATTAGATTAGATTCAACTTTATTGTCATTGCACATGAACACAGGCAACAAAATGCAGTTAGCATCTAACCAGAAGTGCAGAACAGCAATGAAGTATAAATATACAAAATATGTAACTAATATGGATATGCAGAATATCTATGAATATACAGAATATACATCTATGGGAGGAATATATATGACTGTACAGGGTGTTTATGAACATATTGAAGATAAGTATAATGCACAGAGAGTTTATACAAGATATGTATTATATTATCGGGGAAGTATCAGTGTGTATGTGGGGGTAGATGAGTTGAGGAGTTCGGTAAGGAGTCCGTTGTGTGATAGAAGCTGTTCCTTAGCCTGCTGGTCTTGGACTTGAGTTATAGGTAACTCAAGGCAGCAAATGTACATAATACACCTTTATTTTTCCTACAACTACAGCTATGTATGGTGGGCTGGACTCAAAAGCAACTGGCTCAAACTCACCCAGCTGGCTTTCATACCTAAGGCAGGACTACAACTCACAGTCTCCTGCTGATTGGCTCAAATGTACTCAGCTGGCATTCGTACCTAAGGCAGAACTAGAACTCACAGTCTCTTGGCAATTGGTTCAAATTCACTCAACTGACATTCATGTCTAAGGCAGAACTAGAACTCACAATCTCCAATTGGCTCAACCCAGTTGGCATTCGTGCCTAAGGCGGGACGAGAACTCACAGCCTCCTGGCGATTGGTTCCAAGTCACCCAGGTGGCTTTCTTGCCTAAAGGCTAGGTCCCACTGGCCGACGGATGCAAAACGTGTGCAAAAAGGACACAGCGGACGAGCAAAATTTCGGGGGTGGCTCCATCCGTTGTCATCCGCTCCAAAAAGTGTCAAAAATTTGCATAAACAGAACGGAAAAGAATGGAAAAGAATGGACGTGGGTCATATGTATCAGGGATGTTAAACGGATGTTCATAGGAAGCCTGGAGGATGTATATCGGATGCAAACCGTTCACTGCGCATCCTTTCTATTTCCGTGCTACTAACGCTGTGTAGATGTTCCATGTACCTTTTCTTTCCTCCCTCTTTCCGTTTTCAGCTGCAGCGGATGTGAGTTGAGGGGATGCCCAGAGGATGCAGAGAGGATACAGAGGACGTTTAACGGATGATAAATGGACATAGAACGTTTGTTGCTCGTATGTCGCAGATTTACATCGTACACGGCGGAAAGTTCATCCGTTCACCAAGTTTTGTGCAGCTCAAAACTTCTTGCGCGGATGAAATCTCAGTGGACGGATGCTGGAGGGATAGAGCGTATGAAACACGTATGCGATGAGTACACAACGGATGCATAGCGTTTTCCAATGTTTTTTAACGTTTTACATCCTCTTTGCATCCGTTGGTGCAGTGGGACAGGGGCTTAATGTGGGACTAAAACTCATTGTCTCTCATTTTCTAGACCAGTACCTAAACCACTCTACCAAATTGTCTCCCTGTAATTAGTTTCAACTATATTCTTTATGGTCATTTGGGGCTAAGTAAAAACACCGTAGTTCAGCTGTGATTTCATGCAGGGATTCAACCCACTGCAAAGGGTTGACCTCAGATTATTGATTTATGGCTCCTATTCTTCCAAGGCAGTATTCAGATTTAAAAAAATTAAAAAGCCACAAAAGACAGTAAATCAACTTAATTAAAACAGAAGCAGCCTTGCTAAAGAGAACAATCTTCCCCTAAAGACATGAAGGCTTCCACCAAGTGTTTTTAGGAAATCATTTTGCAGGGGAGAAAGCCAACAAACACACCTTTTTAAGATCCTGACAGTTCCTAATTAAAGGAGGCAGGGCTTTGGCAGTTGTGCTCCAACCAAACACCTGGAATGAGGCTCGGAAAGCAACTGGCAACCCTATGAGTCACTGCTTCCCACCACTCCACTCCGCACCCTGATGAGGATTATGGACCCTCTTCAAGGAAAACCTCAAGAAAGGCTGAACACAGCCATCAATCAAGATGATGGAATAAGGTTGACTACAAGATCTGACTGACATAGGAACAGTATGTGCTGGCATACTTTGACCTGGAAATCCCAGGACGAATTTGCAGAAATTCAACTTTGTTAATTAGCGTGGGCTGTTTTGAGAAATAAACGATGGTTTTTGCATAGTCAGCATAATTTGTAAAAAGTGCAACGGGTGGAAGTTGAAGACGGTAAAGTCCCAAAGGTTGCTTCATTTAATAGTAAGATGAGCCTGGAAATTTTAAAAACCAAGTTGGGGTTTGGGGTTTTAAAAAACAAAACAGGAAACATATCTAATCACATTTCAGTTAGCACATGTATTAGGAGTGCAAATCTAAAATAGTTGGTTCATCAGAATAGAATGGAACGGAATAGGAATGGAATGGAATAGAATAAGAATAGAATAGAATAGAATATAGAATAGAATATAGAATAGAATATAGAATAGAATATAGAATAGAATATAGAATAGAATATAGAATAGAATATAGAATAGAATAGAATAACAGAGTTGGGAGGGACCTTGGAGGTCTTCTAGTCCAACCCCCTGCTTAAGCAGGAAACCCTACACCATTTCAGACACACGGTTATCCAATCTCTTCTTAAAAACCTCCAGTGTTAGAGCATTCACAACCTCTGGAGACAAATTGTTCCACTGGTTAATTGTCCTCACTGTCAGGAAATTTCTCCTTAATTCTAGGTTGCTTCTCTCCTTGATTAGTTTCCATTATTCTTTGCCTGGCCTTCAGGAGCTTTGGAGAATAGTTTAACCCCCTTCCTCCTCTCTGGGACAGCCCCTCAAATATTGGAGTACTGCTATCCTTTCTCCCCTGGTCCTTCTCTTCCCTAGACTAGCCAGGTTCAGTTCCTGCAACCATTCTTCACATGTTTTAGCCTCCAGTCCCCTCATCATTCTCTCTACTCTTTCCAGGTTCTCAACGTCTTATTTTTCTATTTCGGCAGCAACCAAAAGTGGGTGCAAGTGTGGCCTTACCAAGGCCTTATACAGTAAAGTGGTATTAACACTTCACATGATCTTGATTCTATTGCTCTGTTTAAGCAGCCTAGAACTGTGTTGGCTTTTTTGGCAGATGAGGTTTGATTGTGGTGAACCCCTCATCCTTAACTTCAGCAGAGTTGGGAAGAAAATTGGATGTTCAGCAGAGTGAAATGAAAAAGAACTGTGAACTTAAAATCCCACAAAGAATGGATTCTCATAGAAATTTTGCAAGCCACATGGATAATGCTTGGCATCTTCATTTAAGGAACTGTTTCATATCTTAAATATAGGTAGTCCTCAGCTTACAATGGATGTAAGTCTTTAACTTAGCAACTATTCATTTAGTGACAGTTCGGCGTTCCAACGGCACTGAAAAAAGTGACTTATGGCCATTTTTCTCAATTACAACAATTGCAGCATCTCTATGGTCGCATGATCAAAACTCAGAAACTTGGAAACTGGCTTGTACTTATCACAGTTGCAATGTCTGGGGGTCAGATGATCCCCTTTTGTGACCTTCTGACAAGCAAAGTCAATGGGGAAGCCAGGCTTACTTAACAACTGGCTGACAAACTTAACAACTGCAGTGGTTCGCTTAACACCCGTGGCCAGAAAAATCATA
Source organism: Laticauda colubrina (assembly GCA_015471245.1). Lineage (NCBI taxonomy): Eukaryota > Metazoa > Chordata > Lepidosauria > Squamata > Elapidae > Laticauda > Laticauda colubrina. The sequence continues at coordinate 4,775,621 of BLBF01000069.1, forward strand.
AAAATGAATCAACACTTAACAAATGTCTCGTTTAGCAATAGAAATTTTGGACTTAATTGTGATAGTAACTCAAGAGGTGCCTGTACCCCGATATGTATCCTAGTCCTCAGCTTACAGTCATTCATTTAGCAACTGTTTGAACTTAGAACGGGACTGAAAAGACTGATTTACAACCAGTCCTCATACTTATGACCCTTACAGCACCCCCATCAGCACCTGATCAAAATTCATGTGCTTGGCAACAGGCATCTATTGACCAAAGTGGCAGCATCCCGGGTCAATGCGATTCACTTAACAGCCATGGCAAAAGAATATCATAAAATAAAGCGTGACTCATTTAATAGCCACTTCGCTTAGCAACAGAAATTCTGTTCCCAATAGTGGTTGTAAGTTGAGGACTATCTGTAGACTGAGGGGGTAAGCAGAGGTTTAAGAGACAAACACCTTTGTCAATGTCAGCTTTTGGTAGCGTCAATACCCTCCTGAATGAAGGAATGAATTTTTTATTGGTCAAGTGTGATTACACACACAAGGAATTTATCTGCAAATGCTCTCAGTGTACATACTTAAAAGATACATTGGTCAAGAGTCGAGAATCATCAGGTACAACACTTAATAATAGTCAAAGGGTACAGTAAGCAATCAAATCATGCTAGGAAACAGTCAATATAAATTGTTAGGATACAGTCATATAGTCACAAGTGGGAGGGAATGGGTGATAAGGAGTGATGAGAAGATTAATAGTAATAGTAGTGCAGTCTTTGTAAATAGTTGGACAGTGTTGAGGGAATTATTTGTTTAGCAGAGTGATGGCGTTCAGGGGAAAACTGTCCTTGTGTCCAGTTGTTCTGGTGTGCCGTGCTCCATAGTGTTCTTTTGAGGATGGGAGTTGAAATAGTTTATGTCCGGGATGTGAGGGGTTTGTAAATATTTTCACAGCTCTCTTTTTGACTCGTGTAGTATACAGGCCCTCCACAGAAGGCAGGTTGGCAGCAATTGTTTTTTTTCAGCCATCCGCATTGCTCCCTGGTATCTGTGTCTGTCTTGTTGTGCTGCAGAACCAAACCAGGCAGTGATAGAGGTGCAGATGACAGACTCCATCATTCCTCCTCTGTAGAACTGGATCAGCAACTCCTTGGGCACTTTGAGCTTCCTGAGTTGGCGCAGAAAGAACATTCTTTGTTGTGCCTTTTTGATGACGTTTTTGATGATAGGTGTCCATTTTAGGTCTTGAAATATGATAGAATTCCTGCAGCTTTCTTGCCATTGATATTCAAGCAGCTTCCCCTGCCTGGTTTTGGGGACTTCTAGTCTAGCCCTGATATATTGGGGTGCAAGGGGAGGGTGCCCCCTTCCCCCAAGGCTGTGTCCTGCTTGTTTTTCCAGCTTAGACTCAGTCAACCATGTGCTGCCACCTAGTGCTGTACCTAAAGCCTATGTCGCACTGCACCAACGGATGCAAAGAGGATGTAAAACGGACAAAAAAGCTTCCCATCTGTTGGAAAACATGATGCACCCGTTGTGTACTCACTGCATACGTGTTTCATATGCTCTATCCATCGAGCATCTGTCCACTGCGATTTCATCTGCGCAAGAAGTTTTGAGCTGCACAAAACTTTTTGAGCGGATGAACTTTCTGCCGCATACGATGTACATCTGCGACATATACGGGCAACAAACGTTCTATATCCGTAATCATCCATTAAATGTCCGCTGTATCCTCTTGCCATCCTCTGGGCATCCCCTCAACTCACATCCGCTGCAGCTGAAAATGGAAAGAGGGAGGAAACAAAAGGTACACGGAACGTCCACACAGCGTTAGTAGCATGGAAATAGAAAGGATGTAAGCGGATGCATCTCGTATATAAAGCATTAAAACGTTTGGATCTGGGATGTATCCTGGATATTTAGGATGTCTGCAGTATGTCTAGAGTATGTGGAATGATACCTAGCGGAAAACCGATATTTCCTATAAAAAGGGGGAGGAAATCACCTGGATCTCAGTATGAGTCCAGCAGCCGTGGTATACAGACCTCTTCACCCTTGGTCTTGGTCTTCCACATCATCCATTGTTCTCCACCATGGATCATAACACAGTCCATATGGTAGCTGCGATCATTCATCACCCGAACCAAACCCTGTTCAGACTGTTTCACCTTTTCTCCGCAAGGAGAAGAAGGAGACGTTCAAGAACTGTCTGGGTCCGAAGATGGATCGGAAGAAGAATAGAGTTTGGACTGTATGACAAGCTGATGGTGGAGCTGAGGAATGAAGACACTTGTGCATTCCAGCACCTCATGAGGATGCCACCAGCCATGTTTGATGAAATTGTAGAACGTCTGAGATCCAGGTTGACCAAGCAAAGGACCAACCTCCGTCCCAACCTGGACCCTGGACTGAAGGTGGCACTGACTCTGCAGCACCTGGCCTCTGGAACCACGTACAGAAACATGCAGTATGCCTGGAGGGTGCAACACATCATCATCAGCAAAGTGGTCAGAGAAGTGGTGCAAGCCATCATCGAAGAATATGTGGAGGAGCTCCTCCATTGTCCCACCACTGAAGAAGGCTGGAGGAAAGTTGCAGAAGGGTGGTATCAGAGGTGGAACTTTCCCCACACCTTTGGAGCCATAGATAGGAAGCATGTGGCCTGCAAAGCTCCAGCCAACTCAGGGTCCTCTAATTACAACTACAAAGGCTTCTTCAGTATCATCCTCTTTGCCATGGTTGATGCTGACTACAAGTTCATGTATATCGATGCTTCAGGCAATGGGTCAGCTTCCGATAGCCAGGTATGCAATGCAAGTGACCTCAAGGATGGGCTGGAACGCAACCTCATCATGGGTTTTCAGATCCAGACCCCCTACCCAAGGACACACAAGATATGCCCTACTTCATCGTGGGGGATGACGCCTTCTCCCTCAGAACCTACCTCATGAAGCCCTACAATTCAAGATACCTCACCCGTGAAGAGAGGATCTTCAACTACAGGCTGTCCAGGGCAAGACGGGTGATGGAGAATGTCTTTGGCATCCTGGCCAACAGGTTCTAGGTACTTCTCACCACCATGCAGCATCGCCCACAGACGGTGAGGAGCATCGTGAAAGCTTGCTGCATCCTGCACAATCTCATGCGCACCCGCTACCCAGTGTTGCAGAACAGGCTTGTGGACCATCAACAGGGGAATGGGGACAAGGAGCCTGGTGAATAGAGGCAAGGACGAAACCTGATAGACACTGTGGATGTGCAAGGCCCCAACAGAGCTTCACGTGAAGGGAAGAAGCAGCGCAACCTCCTGAGACACTGGTGCAACTCCCCAGCTGGAGCAGTGGAGTGGCAAGACAGGATGGTAGATGCTTAATGGATGCTTCCTTCAGCCTGTCTCATCACACTGATGAGATTGTGCCATGTATGTTGAGTGGCCCTACAATGAATAGGGCATTAATAAAGAGCTTTGTTTATTTTGAAATGTGTTGATCAATGAATAAATTGTTATTGATAAAAGAGGGCCATATGTGTGGCAGCTGGGAGGGTGGACCATACAGTCCCACTATGCTTGCACTGGAGGTTTATCTATCCCACAGCAATCCTTACCTATCCCACAACTCTCCTTTCCCATCCCACAACTATCCTTACCCATCCCAAAACTATCCTTACCTGTCCCATAACTATCCCTACCCGTCCCACAACTATCCTTACCCATCCCACAAGCATTCAAAGGCTTAACCATTTTTTCCAAAGTTTTCACCAACACTTTATTTAGTAAAAAAAATGAACCAAGTGTGAGAAGCAAAGATAACCTTTATTAATAACTGTCTTTAGTAAACTGTATGACTTTATTAAAAAAGCAAAATGAATCAAGTAAAGTGTCTTAAGCAAAGATAAAGTGAACAGGTAACAACTCAGTCTCTGGCACTATTCTCAGTCACTCTGAGGCATGTTCATGGTCTCAGTTTTTAAGTGGCCAGGGACTGTGGAGGTGGCTGTGGCTGGAGTGCTGGTCTGAGGCGCCATTGGGGTGCTTGGCCCCGAGAGTACAACAGGGGATGGTGTGTTCAGGAAGCTCTTAGATAGCTGACTCAGTCCTGTAATGTTGAGAAGCCCTTCATCAAGAACCTGGGATGTCAGGCCAAAGACTGATGACAGATTGTCCATTGACAGGCTTAGCTGTGGGGTGGAGGAAGGAGGAGTGTAGTGGGGCTGTCTGGTCTGCAGCTAGGCGAGGTGAGGCGTCTGTGGCATGCGATGAACCTGGGCCTGGACTGGGAAAGTCTGCCTCTGCTGTGGGAAGTCCTGGTACTCATAGCCTTGGTAGGTGAGGAGCTGTGGAAAGCCGTGGAAGGGCTGTGACTTCACCTGGGGTGGAGGAGCAGATCTGGACTGGGTAGGAGCAGGTTCAGCTGGGTCTTGAGGGTGGTGCAGAAGTGCTTTTATCTTCTCCTTCATCACCTGGTACTGGGCCTCGGGCAGGTCCATGAGGGTCTGGCTCACGTACGTGATGAAGGGCTTGCGGTTGGAGGATGGTATGTCGCTGTGGACCAGCTGAGAGAGATCTGTGCTGGTCTTGATTGTGTCCCTGATCTCCAACAGGACAGTGTGGCTCTGGCCCTCCAGTCTGCCTCTCTGCCTGCATCCTGTGGAGCTGGGGATGGGGGTGGGGGTGGGTTGGTCTCTGGTGGCTGCCTCTTCTTGCTCCATTTGTGACAGGGGATCCTCCACGTCCTCCAGCATGGGGAGTGCAGCTTTCGGGGGGGATCTCTGCCATGGGGCCCTCCGAAGACACCTGCCTGGACAGTGTAGCTGTCTCCTGGCTGGAAGAGGAGTGGCTGTCTGTGGGCTGTCTGTGGGCTGTCTGAGGGAGACGGTTGTCAGAGGGGCTGCTCCTCGGTGATGGACCTCACCCTCCAGGAAGTTGCAATTGGCCATGACATACATCTCCCAGTCAGTGAGCTTGACAGCAGCCTGCCCAGATTTCTTCAGGTGTAACTTGTCATACCAGGTGTGAATGTACTTCCAGCATCCAAGGGGTACATCTGCAGTGTAGCCCAGGCTCTCTGCCTTGTCTCTCCAAGCTGCCTGTTTTTTCTTGGTGTCACGATAGAGTCTGTGGCCCTTTCTCCAGAGGTACTCATTCTCCCTCAGCCATTCCAGCACCTCCTCCTCATGCTCCTCGGAAAGGGTGTACTGTTTCCTCTCTCCCTTCTCCTTCCGTTGCCCCCTTCCTCCCTCTGGCAGGGGCTTCAGCAGCAGGGCCTTCAGGAGCTTGAGCAGCAGGGCTTTGAGGGCCTTGGGGCTGGTCCACCACAGCAGCATCAGCAGTTGCTGTAGCAGCAGCACCACCAGCACCACCACCAGCAGTAGCAGCAGCAGCAGGAGAAGCACCAGCAGCTTCAGAGTCAGTGCCAGGGGGTCAGACGGTGGTTCTGTCCTTCTTGCCAGGGCTGGCAGGAGTAGGCACAGGCTTTCTCTTCTTCCCTGATGAACCATGGTGTTATTCGAAGATGTCTGTGGCAGCACGTCTTTCCTCTGAATGCTTACTGCTTGCGAGCTGTATCCTTTTATATCCACTGATGCAATTCATACTCCCCACATGCGCAGTGAACGCTTTGCATCCGCTATGCATCCGCTTTGCTTCCTCTAGCCATCCGTGATGCATCTGTGTCGTCCGCTACGCATCCGCTTCGCAATTCTCCCTCGGAAGCCCTTAGGATGTGTCATCCGCTTCCATCCGCTGTCATCCGCTAGGCTTCCTGTGAACATCCGTTTAACATCCCCGCTACATTCTACCCCCGTCCGTTCTTTTCCGTTCTGTTTATGCAAATTTGGGGCACTTTTTGGAGCGGATAACAACGGTTGGAGCCACCCCCGAAATTTTGCTCGTCCACTGTGTCCTTTTTGCATACGTTTTGCATCCATTGGCCAGTGGGACCTAGCCTTAAGGCATGACAACAGCTCAAACCAAGCTCAGCTGTCCCACAAAAATAAGAGGTGTCCAACCTTGATGACTTAATTAAGACTTGTGGCCTTCAACTCCCAGAATTTCCCAGTCCACAGGCCTTATAAAGTTGCCTGGGTTGGACATCCCTGCACTAAACACCAAAATTGTTAACCCTAAACCAAATCAAATGTGTTTTGATCTCCAATATAAGGATTAAGACAGAATAACAGGGTTAAAAGGGACCTTGGAGGTCTTCTACTCCAACTCTCTGCTCAGGCAAGAAATCCTATACCATTAGCCTGGACATTTTGCCTGGGTTTTTTTACATTAGAAGAGGACACAAAAAATGCAAATTACCTCTTTGTAAAACTTGAGGGTTTCTTTTAAACTTTTAAAAGTTAACATTAGTTTCCTCTTTCTTCCTTTTCTTTTAGTGTACGGTATCTATCACTCTTTTGATCTGCAGAAGTATATTATCACTGTCTTATCTGTGGAATGACTTCTAGTTTAAGCCTCGTGATCATATTTTGCATGCCATGCCATTAGCTTCTCCAGAGCAGATCTACAACTGGTTTTCCAACGAATAATCACTTTCTTATAGATGGAAACATCCACAATCACCAGCCATCATGCAGGTAGTAGTCACTTGTCTTTCTTACCCTTTAAATTGATTTATACATTTCTGTTGTCTTCCTAATGCAGTAATTCTGGGAATATGGCTGCTATATTTTGTTAGGATTGTATTTTCCTGCATTTGATTTTTGTGATTTGGCCAGTGGTCAGATTCAAAAAATTTTACTACTGGTTCTGTGGGTGTGGCTTGGTGGGCATGGCTTGGTGGGTGTGGCAGGGGAAAGATACTGCAAAATCCCCATTCCCTCCCCACCCCTCTAACCTGCTTTCCAGCTCCCTTCTCCTGTGCAGGGCAACCAAAGGAGACTCAGCCGATCAGCTAGGACTCGGGAGCAGAGAAGAGATGGGGGAGGAGCCAGTCAGATAACAGATAATCAGAGTTGGAAGAGACCTTGTAGGTCATCTAGTCCAACCCCCCCCCCCCAAGCAGACCCTACACCATTTCTGACAAATGAGAATCCAATCTCTTCTTGAAAGTCTCAAGGGATGAAGTTCCCACAACTTCTGAGGGCAACTTTTGTTCCATTGATTTATTGTTCTCACTGTCAGAAAGTTTCTTTTTATTTCCAGGTTGAATCTCTTCTTGTTCAGTTTCCATCCATTATTCCTTGTCTGGCCTTCAGGTACTTTAGAAAATAGTTTGACCCTCCTCCTCCTCCCTGTGGCAGCCCCTCAAATATTGGAAGATGCTCTCCTGTCTCCCCTGGTCCTTCTCTTCCCTAGACTAGCCAGGCCCAGTTCCTGCAACCGTTCTTCATATGTTTGAGCCTCCAGTTCCCTCATCATCCTGGTTGCTCTTCTCTATACTTTTTCTAGGGTCTCAACATCTTTTTTATAGTGTGGTGACCAAAACTGGATGCAGTACTCTAGGTGTGTCCTTACTAAGGCTTTATAGAGTGGTATTAGTACTTCCCTTGATCTTGATCGGATCCCTCTGTTGATGCATCATCCTGGTTGCTCTTCTCTATACTTTTTCTAGAGTCTCAACATCTTTTTTGTAACGTGGTGACCAAAACTGGATGCAGGACTCTAGGTGTGGCCTTACTAAAGCCCCTGTCACAAAGCACCAACGGATGGAAAGAGGATGTAAAACGGAGAAAAACACTTGCCATACGTTGGTTAACACGATGCTTTCGTTCTGTACTCACTGCGTCCGTTTTTCATCCTCTCTATCCGTTCAGCATCCGTCTACTGACATTTCATCCGTTCAAAAAGTTTTGAGCTGCACAAAGTTTTGAGCGTCCGTTATACATCCGCTACGCATACGGGGAACATCCGTTATACGTCCGTCATCATCCGTTACGCGTCCGCTATATCCGCTAGGAATCCACTGCGCATCCGTGCAACTCACATCCGCTCCAGCAGAAAACGGACACAGGGAGGAAGCGAAACGGACGTGGAATGGACATGCAGCATTAGTAGCAGGGACGTAGAAAGGATGAAAGTGGATGCAGCTCACATAGAAAGCATTAAAATGGAAAAAACGTTCGTATAGGGGACGTATCTCGAATATTTAGGATGTCTGCAGGATGTCTAGAGGATGCAAAAGGACACCTAGCGGAAAACCTATATTTCCTATAAAAAGGGGGAGAAATCATCTGGATCTCACTTTCAGTCCAGCAGCCCTGCAGTGCAGACCTCTTCAGCCTTCATCTTGCTCTTGCTCTTCCACAGCATCCAGTCATCTCCACCATGGATCATCACACACTCCTTTTGATAGCCGCCATCATTCTACAACAGTGCGAAGCCCTATACAGGCTCTTTCACCTGTTCTACACGAAGAAAAGGAGGCGTCCAAGAAGCGTCTGGGTACGAAGATGGTTCACCAGAAGAGCAGAGGACGGACTGTACAACAAGCTGATGGTGGAGCTCAGGAACGAAGACCCTCGTGCATTCCAGAACTTCATGAGGATGCCTCCAGCCATGTTTGACGAAGTTGTGCAGCGCCTGACACCCAGGTTGACCAAGGCAAACACCAACTTCCGGCCCAGCCTGGACCCTGGGCTCAAGGTGGCACTGACTCTGCGCCACCTGGCCTCAGGGACCACCTACAGGAGCATGCAGTACGGCTGGAGGGTGCCACACAACACCATCAGCATTGTGGTCAGAGAAGTGGTGCAGGCCATCATCGAAGAATACAAGGAGGAGCTCCGCCAGTGCCCCTCCACTGAAGAAGGATGGAAGAAAGTTGCAGAGCCGTGGTATCAGAGGTGGAACTTCCCCCACACCGTTGGAGCCATAGATGGCAAGCACGTGGCCTGCAAAGCTCCAGCCAAGTCGGGGTCCACTTATTTCAATTACAAGTGCTTCTTCAGCATCATCCTCTTCGCCATGGTCGATGCTGACTACAAGTTCATGTACATCGATGCTTCAGGCAACAGCTCATCTTCAGATGCCCAGGTATACAACGCCAGTCACCTCAAGGAGGAGCTGGAACGCAACCTCATCGTGGGCTTCCCAGATCCAGAACCCCTGCCCAATGACACACAAGATGTGCCCTACTTCATCGTGGGGGATGACGCCTTCTCCCTCAGAACCTACCTCATGAAGCCCTACACTTCCAGATGCCTCACCCGTGAAGAGAGGATCTTCAACTATAGGCTGTCCAGGGCAAGGCGGGTGGTGGAGAACGCCTTTGGCATCCTGGCCAACAGGTTCCAGGTACTTCTCACCACCATGCAGCATCACCCACAGACCATGTGGAACATTGTGGAAGCTTGCTGCATCCTGCACAATCTCATGCGCACCCGCTACCCAGTGTTGCAGAACAGGCTCATGGACCGCCAACAAGGCAATGGGGACATGGAGCCTGGGGAATGGAGGCAAGGGCAAAACCTGATAGACACTGTGGATGTGCAAGGCCCCAACAGAGCTTCACGTGAAGGGAAGAAGCAGCGCAACCTCCTGAAACACTGGTACAACTCCCCAACTGGAGCAGTGGAGTGGCAAGACAGGATGGCAGATGATTAATGGATGCTTCCTTCAGCCTGTCTCATCACACTGATGAGATTGGGCCATGTATGTTGAGTGGCCCTACAATGAACAGGGCATTTAATAAAGAGTTGTGTTTATGTTGAAATGTGTTGATGAATGATTAAATTGTTATTGATAAAAGAGGGCTATAGGTGTGGCAGCTGGGAGGGTGGACCATACAGTCCCACTATGCTTGCACTGGAGGTTTATCTATCCCACAGCTATTACCCGTTCCACAGGTATCCCTGCCCATCCCACTGCTATCCTTACCCATCCCACAAGCATGCAAAGGCTTAAACCATTTATAAAAGTTTCCACCAAGACTTTATTTATTAAAAGAACTGAACCAAGTGTGTGAAGCAAAGATAAACTTTATTAATAACAAACTGTAAAAGCAAAATGACCCAAGTAAAGTGTCCCAAGCAAAGATAAAGTCAACAGGTAGCAACCCAGCCTCTGGCACTCTTCTCAGTCACTCTGAGGCATGCCCATAGTCTCAGGGGTGAAGGGTCCAGGTGCTGTGGAGGTGGCTGCTGCTGGAGTGCTGGCCTGAGGCGCCATTGAGGTGCCTGGCCCCAAGAGGACAACAGGGGATGGTGTGTGGAGGAAGCTCTCCGAGAGCTGGCTCAGTCCTGTGATGTTGAGAGCCCCTTCCTCCAGGACATGGGGTGTCAGTCCCAAGACCGATGACAGATGTTCTGAGGCCGGGCTTGGCTGTGGGGTGGAGGAAGGAGGAGTGTAGTGGGGCTGTCTGGTCTGCAGCTGAGCGAGGTGAGGCGTGGTTGGCATCTGTGGCGTGGCTGGCATCTGTGGCATGGGTGGCATCTGTGACATGGGTGGCATCTGTGGTGTCGGTGGCATCGGTGGCATCGGTGGTGTTGGTGGCATCGGTGGCATCGGTGATGTTCGATGTACCTGTGCCTGGACTGGGAAGGGCTGCCTGTGCTGCTGGAACTCCTGATAGCCATAGCCTTGGGAGGTGAGGGCCTGTGGAAAGCCTTGGAAGAGCTGTGACATCACCTGGGGTGGAGGAGCAGACCTGGATTGGGTCAGAGCAGGTTCAGCTGGGCCTGGAGGGTTGTGCAGAAGACCTGTGATCCTCTCCTTTGTCACCTGGTACTGTGATTCGAACATGTCCATGAGGGTCTGGTTGATGTAGGTGAGGAAGGGCTTGCGGTTTGAGGATGGTATGTCGGTGTGTACCAGCTGAGAGAGGAGATGTACGCTGTTTTTGATGGTGTCCCTGATCTCCAGCAGGACAGTGTGGCTCTATCCCTCCAGTCTGGCTCTCTGCCTGCTTTCTGTGGAGGTGGAGCTGGGTGTGGGTGTGGGTTGGTCTCTGGTGGAAGTGCCCTCTCCTTGCTCCCACTGCGTCAGGGGGTCCTCCACGCGCTCCGCCACAGGGAGTGCAGCTGTCGCGGGGGGTCTCTGTCGTGGGGCGCTCCACAGATACCTGCCTGGACACAGGAGCTGACTCTTGGCCAGAAGAGGACTGGCTCTCTGTGGGCTGCCTGAGAGAGAGGGTAGACAGAGGGGCTGCTCCTCGGTGGTGGACCTCACCCTCCACAAAGCTGCACTTGGCCATCACGTAGGTCTCCCGGTCGGTCAGCTTGACCGCGGCCTGGCCAGACTTCTTGTGGTGCAGCTTCCCGTACCAGGTGTGCATGTGCTTCCACCACCCGAGGATGACCTCCGAAGTGTAGCCCAGGCTCTCCGCCTTCTCTCTCCAAGCCACCTGCTTCCTCTTGGTGTCTCGATAGAGCCTGTGTCCCTTCCGCCATAGGTACTCATTCTCCCTGAGCCATTCGAGCACCTCATCCTCATGTTCCTCTTTGATGGAGTACTGCCTCCTCTCCCTATCTCGTGTATGCCTCTTCCTCCCTCTGGCAGGACCTTCTGGGCCCTCAACAGAAGGGTTTTGAGGTTCTAGGGGTTGCTCCACCACACCACCACCAGCAGCAGCAGCAACAACAGCAGCAGCACCAGCAGCACCAGCAGGACCAAGATCATCAGCAGCAGAGCAAGCACCAGCAGCACCAGCAGCACCAGCAGGACCAGCAGTAGCACCAGCAGAGTAAGCACCAGCAGAAGCACCAGCACCAGGAGCAGCACCAGCAGAAGCCCCAGCACCAGCAGAGTCAGCCCGAGCAGCAGAAGCCCCAGCAGAAGCAGAGTCAGCGCCAGGGGGTGGGATGGTGGCCCTGTCCCTCTTGCCAGGGCTGGTAGGAGTAGGCACAGGCTTCCTCTTCTTCCCCATGGTTGTTGGCTGTAGATGTGTCTGGCAGCAGGTCTTTCCTCTGAATGGAGACCTGCTTGCGAGCTGCATCCTTTTATATCCGTGGGGCTGACACAATGCATCCTCCCCGCATGCGCAGTGAACGCTTTGCATCCGCTAGGCATCCGCTAGGCGTCCGTGATACATCTGCGTCATCCGCTAGGCATCCGCTCTGCATCCGTTCCTTCTGCTGCGCGTCTGCTTCGCTGTGCTCCCCTGGAAGCCCTGCGGATGTGCCATCCGCTTCCATCCACTAGGCTTCTGTGGAACATCCGCTTTACATCCTGGCTATGTCCTCCCCACGCCCGTTCCTTTCCGTTGTTGTCTGCTCTGTTTATGCAAATTTGGGGCACTTTTGAGAGCGGATAACAACGGATGGAAAATTTTCTCGTCCGCTGTGTCCTTTTTACATACTTTTTGCATCCGTCGGCCTATGTGACAGGCCCTTACAGCTTTATAGAGTGGTATTAGTACCTCACTTGATCTCGATTGTATCCCTCTGTTGATACAACTTAGGATTGCATTGGCTTTTTTGGCTGCTGCTGCATACTACTGGCTCCTATTTAGCTGGTTGTCCACTAAGACCCTGAGATCCCTCTCACAGTTCCTGCTATTGAGCCTTGTTTCACCCAGTCTATATGTGTCCTTTAGTCAGAGGTGGGATTTGCCGGTTCTCTGAACTACTCAAAAGTTCCACTACCGGTTCTCCTGAAACAGTCAGAACCTGCTGAATATCACTTCTGGATTTGGCCTCATGACTGCTTTCAGAAAAGACTATAATATTTTAAGTCTTCCCTAGAGAAGTCCTAGAGAGCAGAACACTAATCTGTCTACCTATTGAACTATCAATCTATATAATCATCTATATATCTATTTTATATAGTTACCTAAATTTATTTTATATAGTCATTTTTATATGCTCTATTGTATATAGTAATCTATCTCTCTATTATCTATCTCTAATTGATATAGTCATCTATTTCATGTATGTATCATCTATTTTATACAGTCTATCTAGTCATATTTCTATTCTTTATGTTTATGTATTATCTATCTCATCTATTATCTATCTAATATAGTCATCTATCAGTGTATCTATCTTTTATCTTACCTATCTTCCTGATTGAGCACAGGGTTGGATTAGAAGACCTCCAAGGTCCCTTCCAACTCTGTTATTCTGTTATATTGTCATCTGTCAATCAATCAAATGTAGGTCCCATTAGTCTTCGCAGACTAATATAATGCTTACTAATATAATGATTCACCAAGATGAGATATGATATATTTAATGGGAAATGTTCTAAATATCTGAGATTGCCGATTTATACATGCCTGGTTTACTCAATCATGCTTGACTTAATTATGCCTTAATTAAACCTGGATACAGGAACATTTACCCTGTATGTTTGTGGGTGTGAGAGAGGGAGGGAGGAGGAGAGATAGAGAAAGAGAGAAAGAAAGGGAAGGAAGGAAAGAAAGATAACAGATAACAGATCATCAGAGTTGGAAGGGACCTTATACATCATCTAGTCCAACCCCCTGCCCAAGCGGGAGACCTTAGACCATTTCTGACAAATGGCAGTCCAGTCTCTTCTTGAAAGTCTCAAATGATGAAGCTCCCATAACCTCTGAAGGCAACTTCTGTTCCATGGGTTGATTGTTCTCACTGTCAGAAAGTTTCTCCTTATTTCCAGGTTGAATCTCTCCTTGGTCAGTTTCCATCCATTATTCCTTGTCTGGCCTTCAGGTGCTTTGGAGAATAGCTTGACCCCCTTCCTCCTCCCTGTGGCAGCCCCTCAAATATTGGAAGACTACTATCATGTCTCCCCTGGTCCTAGATGATTGATAGATAGATGATAGATAGACAGATAGATGATAGATGGATGGATGGGTGGGCAGGCGGGCGGGCGGGCAGGCAGATGATAGTTAGATAGACAGACAGACAAATAGTAGAAAAGGAGGGGGAGGGAGGGAAGAAAGAAAGAAAAAGAAAGAAATGAAAGGAAGGAAGGAAGGAAGGAAGGAAGAAAGAAAGAAAGAAAGAAAGAAAGAAAGAAAGAAAGAAAGAAAG
>BLBF01000069.1:4789520-4807045 GCA_015471245.1 Laticauda colubrina
AAGAAAGAAAGAAAGAAAGAAAGAAAGAAAGAAAGAAAGAAAGAAAGAAAGAAAGAAAGAAAAAAAAATGCAACACATTTATAAGTACAGACCAGAGCTTTAATTGTGTTCTTGTGGTCATCATGTTCAACCCCCACCCCCACCCCAGCCTTGGCCCAGTTCCCCAAAGAAGAAGTGTGCCCAAAAGGAGCAACGGATGTCACACCATCAGTTCCGTACTTTCTAACACACTTCGTCACTGCCGAAAGCCTGCGTGCCGCCACTACCGCCCCTGCTCTCCTTCAGAAGACCTTCTAAAAATTGCCCTGACTTGGCCCATTTTAACAGGGGCGGAAGTGGAGCTGATCAAACTGCCGTGGAATCCTGTGTGCAAATACCATTTTATTCACAGGAAGTTGCTTCCTTTTAGCCTGACATTTGCCAGGAAGCAAAAATGTGTCAGGTTGAGGATGACTGGGAAATACATGGAAAGAAGTTAAGTTAATCCATTGTTTGGGTAATGCAGAGTAATCCTCTCTTCAAATAACATAGAGAGACAAGGATGACGGGGACCAAAAGTCCTTGAATGACGTGAAGATAAGCACAGCAAACCTAGACGAGAACAAGATGTCGAAATGTCTGGATGTGTGCTCTAACAGGGTTTTGTTTTTATGTTGCTTTCTATAATCAGGCTGCAGACTTTGTGAACCATACATTTAAATTGCGAACCTCTTCTTTCTGTAACTGTGCTCTTCAGTGAGTTTGGCTCTGTTTTATGACCATTCTGGCCACGGTTGTTATGTGCAATACATCATCCTGCTATGAAAATTGACTTCACTCGGTCATACTTCTTGAATTCATGAATTGCTGAGCTTGACTTGAAAGCTGACTCTTCACATCTCCCTCTGGCTTGGAAAATCTTACTGGTGCTGCACTAAGCCTGAACATTAAATGCAAGCTTTCCAGGAACAAATGAGTATTCGGCATCTCAACCATGGAATTATTTCAGAGGAGACTGGTTGCCAAAAATCACTGTATTGTGAGGACAAATCCTGAAGGGGAAAAAAGTCAAACTACAACCATTAATGTGTAATTTGTTCTTTGCTGTTCTTGACCAAACATTAAAGTTGCAAAGAAAAATGTTGGAAATTAAATTGGAATATTCCCCGTGGATGTTGATGTCTTTTATTGGCAAGACATTTAATACTTTTATCCTTAGCTATCCAGGCTTTGGAGAACATTCAAATATCTCTTTGGATTGATATCTCCATATCCATCAGGGCCAATGACTTTTAGGTTTGTCTGTTTTTAAAAAACTTATAAAAAGTGAAACAAGCTTGAACATCTGAAAAAAAGGAACTCAACATACATTACGCCAATTAAAATCCTGCAAATTATCTTTCATTTTAATTTTTTCCACTAGCTATTATCTGATGCTCAGCTTTCCAGAAGTCAGCCTTCCAATGGGATTTCTTTCTGATGTGGTAAAGTTTATACCAATTATGCTATAAATTTTAAAGCAACAGTTATTTTACAATGGGGCAAGAGGAAAAAAATGCTGTAAAGGATATATTTATACCGGTAGAAAAAACCACCCAAACTTTCAAGATACTGTAAAACAAAGGAGAAAATGTTAACCTGGGGGAGAGGGGAATCATGTCAGTTCCTGAACTGAATTCCACACCCTTTCTCTCCTCAAACCATAAACCAATATGAGTCCATGCTGGAAGTTGATTCAAAAGTACTAACATTGAGATAATTCTGTTTTAGGGCTATGGATGCCCTGCCAAGTTAAATGTAAGGGAAGAACTGTGTGTATATACAGGCATACATGTCTATACTTCTGTCAAAAAAAAAAATAACAAAATGAAATTCAGTGGTGAAAAAAGTCAGGTTTTACATTTAGGCAAGAAAAACCAAATGCATAGGTATAGTATAGGTGGTACTTGGCTCAACAGTAGTTAACAGTGAGAAGGATTTTGGAGTCCTAGTGGAGAATCACTTAAATATGAGCCAGCCCTGTGCTGCAGCTGTGAAAAAAGCCAACATAACCCTAGGCTGCATGAACAGAGGGATAGGATCAAGTTCACATGAAATGTGACCACTTTATAATGCTTTGGTAAGACCCCTTCACATTCTATACAATTGAATTGAAAACCCCTGATATGGCATTAATATTGCACTATATAATAGAATTCAACAGAGTTACTGCCCTGGGATAGAAGCTGTTTTTCAGCCTATTTGTCCTTGTTTTGATTGTCCTGTACTGTCTGCCAGATGGTAACAGTTTGAAAAATAAAAGGGTGCCCAGGATGAGATGGATTTTTGAGGATGTTTTGAACTTTCTTAAGGCAGTGGGAGCTATGAAGCTCTTCCAAAGAGGGGAGAGGGCAACCAAAGATCACCTGGGCAATGATGGGTATATAGACATGGGATAAAGTGTATTCTAATGAGTGCCACACTGAGCAAGGAGGTAAGAGGTCAGGATTTGCTGGACAACTGTGCCAAAGTGAAAATCCACTTCACGAAACTGGGCAGGAATCGTGGAAAAACATCTCTGCGAGGTGAACTTGGGGGTCCAACACTGGAGGTTTTTTTAAAGAGAGATAGAACAGCTATGTTGGAAGTTTCAATTCCCCCTTCTTCTAGGGAAACAGCCCCCACCCTTTGTCAAGTAGGGCTATTAAAATAGCTGGAGCCAGCTTACTTTTCAAAACAAAGGAAGGAGAAAATTTATAGGCATGGGATACAGAGAAAAAAATCCTACAAACTAGCTAAGATCCTTTCCCATCGAAATCAAATAGATGGCAATTTATAAAAACTTGTGAAAAGCAAACCAAAAGGCATGGCAGGAAGGAAACATGATAGCAAACAAGCAACTACAAAGGATCAGGACCATAAAACCAAGATCCCAGGAAGAGATCCCAGAAATTCAACACACACAAATCAAAGTCTTCAAAGATTCACACCTAAAAATCAAACAATCTGAAGTGTATAAAAGAGAGGTTTTTCTACTCACTTATCAGACTAATCCTAGGAATGCTGTGAGATTTCTTACTTTGCCTATTCCTTAAAGGGTAAGGTTTCTTTTTTTTCCCCCTCAGCTATTTGTCTGAAATGGTATAGGATTTCCTACTTGAGCAGGGGTTGGACTAGAAGACCTCCAAGGTCCCTTGCAACTCTGTAATTAAGACAATATTTGCAAATTTGTCTTGACCAGGCACATCAAATATGCACCTGCCAGAAGACAGGTGAACTAATTTGTTCCCCACTATGGAGCAGCCCCTGGAGAGGAAAAAAAACCCACAATCAAAAACAGCAATGATAGACAGAAAGAACAGTCCACCCTTCCAGTCAAACTGAGCAGCAATGGGAAGTTGATCCCTCAATGTACCCAAGACACAAAGCACAGAAGATCCTCTGAATTCACACACACACACACCAAACAGGGAAAATAATTGCTCATTCCCGGTTATGAAAATCATGCAGCATACAATTATTTAAATTCTGGAGACGGGAGAGAGATGGGAACTGCACTGCATATTCATACCTAGCTAATTAGGGTTTTCTAGTGCTGATTTAAACTGCAAGTAATTTGTCTGTGGTTTTGAAAGCTATTAGACAGCTTTCAAATCAAATGCGATCTAAAGAATTGTTTTCCCGTCCTGAACCTGGCAACCCTCATTTAAATCAGACGTTTTAAATCTTGAGGGTCAGGCAGTGCAAAGCCCTTTAGAAATCAAAAATTCCTTCCGTGCTTGAGGTGAAGTCAGCAAGGGAAGGAGATATGGCCCTGCAGGTGTGTGTATGTTGGCACAGTTGTGCATACACAGTCAGCCTGTTGTGCTCTTAGGAGGCCAGGACTTAATGGATCTATGACTGAAGTCAGGAAAATCAGCTTAGTAACTCGATAGGAAACCACTGGGAAACCCCAGAAAAAGATAAGACGGAAGAAATGAAAAGGAGGCAGAAGGGCAAACCAAGATGTGTTGATGCCACAAAACCTGATAGGGGTTTTTGTGAGATCAGCAGAAATCACCTGGTGCTCTTGGTTCCCTTGAGGAAAATGATCTGGTGTGCACCTGGTGTGTACAGCACATGGTTGGGAATTACCTAGAAAACTACAGGTCCCTGAATTCACCTTGCAGAGATCTTTTTCCACGATTCCTGCCCAGTTTCATGAAGTGGATTTTCACTTTGGCACAGTTGCCCAGCAAATCCTGACCTCTTACCTCCTTGCTCAGTGTGGCACTCACTAGAATACACTTTCTCCTATGTCTATATGCCCACCATTGCCCAGGTGATCTTTGGTTGCCCTCTCCCCTCTTTGTAGCTTTATAGCTCCCTTAAGAAAGTTCAAAACATTCTCAAAGATCCATCTCATCCTGGGCACACTTTTATTTTTTGAACTATTATCATCTGGCAGACAGTACAGGACAATCAAAACAAGGACAAATAGGTTTAAAAACAGCTTCTATACCAGGGCAGTAACTCGATTGAATTCTACCGTATAGTGCAATATTAAAGCAATATCAGGGGTTTTCAATTCAATTGTATTGAATGTGAAGGATGTGCATCTGTGTTTTATTTTTTATAGTTTTCTTATGTATGATGATGGCATTTAATTTCGTTGTAGAGCTGCAGTGACAATAAAGTATTACTACTACTACTGCATTGATCATCAATTCATCCTGCTTCAAATAGTGAGCAGGATGCTGTTCCTCAGCCTTCATAACTCTGGACCAACTCCCAGAATCCCCCAGCTAGCATTTGGGAGCTGATGTTCACCCATGGTGGCAGAGGAATTCTGGGAGGTGAATTCCATCCATACTGACAAGGGAATTCTTTGAATTGAAATTCACTCTTGCTGACAGAGGAATTCTGGCAAATGAAATCTACCCATACTGGCTGGGGAATTCTGGGAGTTGAAATTCACTCATGCTGACAAGGGAATTCTGGGAAGTGAAATTCACTTATGCTGGATGGGGAATTCTGGGAGCTGAAGTCCCCACATCTGGTTTAAAAGAAGAGTCAAAGAGGCCATCAATGTCCAAGCTGAATAGCCCTGCCTCAACAGAGGGGGAGGGATAAGACATAATCCATCTCCAGACTACAATGTCTCCAGACTTTCAGCAATTCCACACTCATTTAATTTAAGTCTGTCTAATGAAAAGAAGGTCTAGGAGTTATTCTATTATTCTGTCTTTCAATAGCAGATATTGGAAGATAGCAGTCTTCCAATATTTGAGGGACTCCTACCAAGATTGGGGGAGGGGGGGTCCAAGTCCAACCTATTTTCCAAAGCACCAAAAGACAAGACAAGAAACAATGTATGGAAACTAATCAAGGAGAGAAGCAACCTAGAAATAAGAAGGAATTTTCTAACAGTGAGAACAATCAACCAATGGGACATCTTGCCTCCAAAACATATGGATGCTCCAACACTGGAAAAGAAGAAATTGGACAGCCACCTGTCCGAAATGGAAAAGGCCAGGGTCTCCTGCTTGATCAGGGGGTTGGACTAGAAGACCTCCAAGGTCCCTTCTAACTCTATTGTTCATGTTCTATTTCCACTCTTCAGCTGATCCCAAGATCACAGATAAACCTCCAAGCAGCCTCAACGATTCTCAGAGAGAGTTCTCACGATCAGATGACTATAAGGGATATAAATCCTTCTATCCTCCACCATTCAGTCAGAGCTGGAGAAACTTCCTGAATGAGAAGCGAAACATCTTCAAAGGGGAAACCAAGCAAGTCCAGTTGCCTTTTGAAAAAGCCCCTTTGGGACAAACCATGACCTAGATGACTGAGAATCTCCACAGACATTACAAAAAGAATAATATCACAGAATTACTTAATCTTGCATTTATTACTCAGTTGCCTGGGAAAGTATATTTATTCCCAGCTAGGTTTGAGAACAGGGCATGATGCAGTAAAATAATAGTTTCAGCCTAACCTATCTGATATGTATTGGAAATAATAACAGGAGCGGGGGCATTTTGCCAACCATCTGGAGCTCCTATAGAAAAACTTAGGACAGAAATGTAGGGGAAAAAAATGAAATGAAATGAAATTAATATGAGTTTTGCCTGGAGTTGAGTTTGATATTACTTCCTTTTGCTTCATAGCTGCATCTTCTCCAGAGAAACCCCAAGGAACTAACTACATGTCTGATGCTCACACCAGTAACCTTCAATAAGCAGTTGAGATCTCCGTATCTATCAAAACCAACCAGAGGAAAAACTGCCATCTTTAATGGCAGTGTCTGACCACCAGTTCAGGTTCCACACTGCTACTGGTTGGAAGCCTCCAATTTGAACCCTCCATTCACCAATATGTAATTAGCCAAGTAATAGCCAATAGCCAAATAATTCAGCGTTATAAATGGGAAGGCAGGATAAGAAGCCACGAATGGAAACTAATCAAGGAGAGAAGCAACCTAGAACTAAGGAGAAATTTCCTGACAATTAGAACAATCAAGCAGTTGAAACCAGAAATATTTTTGTTGGGTATAATGCCAAAGGGACTGTATGTTTAGTTTTGCATGTATTGACAGCTGCAAGGATTGTATTTGCACAATATTGGAAAAATGAGAACACCCCATCAGATGAGGAAGTAATTTGGAAAATACTAGACTGTGCAGGGATGGATAGATTGATATTAAAAATAAAGGACAAAGAAGACACAGAATATTAATTAACATGGAACAGATTTTATGAGTAGTTAGAGATAAGAGGTAGAAATTAGGCAAAGAAAGATTGTTGTTATGTATTGTTAGGGATAACATTGTTCACCCTAACTGGTTTAGGTGAAATAATAACTATGAATCATAGTTAGTGTATGTTAGAGTGTATACAGCTTTAACTGGGAAATAGCAATTAAAGGAGTGGTTAAGAAAACAATATAAAAGTAGCAAGGCTACAGCTTGCTCTCTCTCTCTGGCTTTGATGATCCCTGATTACTGCTTGGAATCAAGACTGCATTGCTCGAACGGGAGAGACAACAAAGGACTGATTTATAAATGAACTGACATAGGATATTCTACATGGACTTTGCTAACTGAATACCCCTGAATGGACTGACTACATGGTAAATGAATATTGGACTGTTATTTGACTATGCCATAAACTTATAATGGAATAAACTATATTCTTGATAGCACAAGCGTATCTGTTATTTTTACTGTATGTTAATAAACATACAAGCTTAGCTCACTCATTTATCTGTGTGCCTATCTGACTAACGCTGCACATTCTGTTTAGCTTGTCTACCTAACCCTGGTTGGGGAACCCAGGCTTAACATGTATGAATTAAATACAAAGAGGATTAATAATTATAAACATGTTAATATAATTAACAGAATTATAAATAAGCTAACACAAAGAAATGTGGTTAAAATTAGTTTGTTACACTATTATCATTGCTATTAGTATATTTGTTGATACTTCTGTTTTTCTTTGCTTTTTCGTAAATTATATGCCCTGACAATATACTGTATTCAAAATGTTTATGAATAAAAATAAAATATATGCAGAACAATCAAGCAGTGGAACAATTTGCTTCCAGAAATTGTAGGTGCTTCAAAGCAGGGGGTTGGACTAGATGATCTCCAAGATCCCATCCAACTCTGTTGTTCTGTTATTAATCTTTTACTTAATGACCGCAATTGAGCCCTCGTTTGGTCATGAAACGTCTGCAAAAAACAGTCAAACTCGGAGAGCACTAAGGACCCCACAGTCTTCCTCCTTTCCGCAAACCCCATTTCCTTTTAGTACTGATGATATAACCTAGTTGGGTCATGAAATGTCTGCAAGAAAACAGTCAAACTCAGAGAGCACCTAGGACCCCACAGTCCTCCTCTTCCTCCCCACAAACCCCACTCCCTTCTAGCACTGATGATGTTAAGTGGTTGGGTCATGAAACATGTATTCTCTTCTATTGCCTTCATTCATGTTATTCAACTGGCAGGAAAATTCCCTGAGATCATGGGAGAGACTTTAATTTCATGTGCCCCCATGTTCCTCTCACATACTTCCTTGAGCACATCTGACTGGCAGTCCCTCTCCAGAGTAATCCTGAAAACAGGAACTTACTCAGTCCTCTTCTTGCAACACATTTGGGTCTCCCAGCTTGTTCTTCTCCTCACTCCCCTGCCCCGTTTCAAAAAATGTGCTCTCAGCAGTCTGAACCCCCAGTTTCCCCTGGTCACAAGGCCCTGAGGCTGGCACAATGGCCAACATCTGTGATGAAACATCCGTCTCATGATGGGTCCCTGGTGCTCTCTGAGCTTGGTTGTTTTCTTGCAGACATTACATTACCCAAACTAGACTGATTATGTTGTCTATTTTGGTAATGAAACGTCTGCAAGAAAATAGCCAAGCTCAGAGAGCAGCAAGGACTCCCCACTGTCCTCTTTTTCCTCCTCCTCCCAACCCCCCTTCCCTTCCAGCACTGATTATGTTGTCTAGTTTGGTAATGAAATGTCTGCAAGAAAATAACCAAGCACAGAGTGCACCAAGGACCCCCACTGTTGTTGTCATCCTCCTCCTCCTCCTCCCAAATCCCCATCCCTTCTAGCACTGATGAGGTTATCTAGTTAGGGTATTGAAACATCTTCAAGAAAACACCTCATGTCAGCCCTGAGGTTCAAATATTCTCCTTTATTAGTGCAGCCATCTCAGGATGTTCTTTGGCTGGGTGATCTCCAACATTCTTTGGATATAAAGAATACCCACCTCCACATTTTTATCTGGGTCAAAGGTTTTGGAAGGAGGGAGATGATGTGTTAAAAAGTTTCTTCACTTCTGCCATCACTGTCATCTGATGTTCACATGGGGGATGAAGCATCCAGCTCTCCTTCAGAAGGGATTGATTTATATGCTGGTTGAATGGTACCGATAGAGGGGAATATTTGTAGGTTAGGGTTGAAATGTGAGGTCCTTAATGCTCTCCAAGCTTATTGGTTTTCTTGCAGATGTTTTATGACCCAACAAGATAATGTCATCAATGCTAGAAGGGAGTGGGTTTTGGGGGATAATCGCAGTTTCAATGGCCAGGTCACAATATTTCGTGATTTTTTTTTCCCCAGTTCTTTTTCTTCAACTCTGACATTTCCCGGTACAGCGATATCAGTAAATTGTACGCTTTAGTTGTCGACAATTGTGATATCTGGTGTGTTGTGTTCCAAATGACAATCCGTCTGTATTTGAAAAGTCCCACAAGATCTTCACCTTCTCATTTTCGACAACTTTTTCCACTTTGTGTTCCCATGGCTTTTCAGATACAGGAAAGGCGCATTTTTAAAATATAATGTTTGGATTGTCGGTGGGTTTTTTGTATCTTTGCTTTCATGGCAGTTTGAAGTGCTTGTTCTTGAGCAGCAAGATGGTTCCTCTCTTAAGTCATGCCCATGTCAAGTTGTTATCGCATTTTCCTTCAATCTTTTTCAAGTGCTGTCCATGCAAAGCTTTGGTTTTCCATCCATTTAATTTGTCATCCAGCTGTTTTTCCTTATATTTGTCTTTGTTTCTTTTGTTCTTATAACGTTATCTGTTTTCACAGCCTGCGGCAGTTTTTCTGTACTTCGATTCACATAGTCATTCAAACTTTGTTTCTCTTCTTCTGTGGTTTGATGGATTTGCAAAAGCCCTCTGCCCACTATTCTGATTGGCAAGTACCTATTGATGTCACTTAGTGGATGTAAAAACATGGTACATATTCAATAGTTTACGTATTTTCCAAGTTTTCCAGTTCAGCCACAGTCCAGTTGATGATTCCAGCAGGGTAGCGTTATCACTGGAACTGCCCATGTATTTAATTATGTTTCCAACATTCAGCTTTGAGTAGATTCTCCTGATGTATTCCTTTCACGTTGACTCTTTGACTTTTCCATTCAAGATGTTATCTGCTTCCAATATGCCTCGGTATTTGAAACCGCCATCCTTTGCTCATGTTTTCACAGTGCTTCCATTTCCCACTTCTATTCCTTCTTTATTTATTTATTTTTCATTTTTCCTTGCTGCATAGATAATACAGCATATTTTTCAAGTCCAAATACATTCTCATGTTGCTGCTGAACAGTTGAACTGTGTTGAGTATTGATTCAAGTTCAGTGGGGTTTTTTGCATACAGTTTTAAGTCATCCATGTTATTATTATTATTATCATCTCTTTTATTCATTAAATATGAAACTCAGTCAACTGAACATTTAAAAATGTACCACAAATATCATTGACTGACCCTAATGGTTGATACGGGTTGTTGCCAACATCCTAGGTATCAACCAAGTATCTTTTTAAAAGGTATTATTATTATCATCATCATCATCTTCATCATCATAATCTTTAGTGAGATTCATAGCCTTTGGGGCTGGTTTGTAGCTCAACAGCTTCCAAGGACCTAGGAGAAACTGTTTAGGTTTCATAATCAAGATATTTTCTTCCAGATTTTTCAAATTTTCTTCCAGTAATTTGTCAGCCCCGTGCCCTGGTTGCCTAGCAGAGGGAGCTGAGCCCTGTAGCTCATTTTGCAAAGAATGCCCAGGAACCATAGCATCCAACAGAATCCTTGTTAATCCGGGCGACAATTCAGCTGGCATAAATTTTGTTTTTCTTGTATTCACCATGTTTAAATGGGTGGAGCAAATTTTGTCCCTTCACCTAAGACCTGTCTGATATGACTGCACCTGTTCAGCATATTATTGTTGTTGTTGTTGTTGATGATGATAATGCTGTTATTCTCGGTTGTTTTGCATGGACACTGACTCCTTCAGTACTGGGGACAAATTCTATTTTAGTTTATTTTCAGTATTCTAAGACCAAACTTAGATTATTGTATCCAGTTTTGGTCACCATATTATTAAAAAGATGTAAGACTCTAAAAAGAGTACAGAGAAGGGGAACAGAAACTATTAGGACGCTAAAACATAAGAAGAATGGTTGCAGGAATTGGGTTTGTCTAGTTTAATGAAAAGAAGAACCATGACATGATGAGAGATAGTACTGTTCCAGTATTTGGTATTTGAGGGGCTGCCCCAAAGAAGAGGGAATCAAGCTATTCTCCAAAGCACCAGAAGGCAGGACAAGAAGCAACAGATGGAAACTAATCAAGGAGAGAAGCAACCTGGAACTAAGGAGAAATTTTCTGATAGTGAGAACAATTAATCAATGGAATAACTTGTCTCCAGAAGTTGTAAATGCTCCAACACTGGTAGTTTTCAAGTCGAGACTGGACAGCCATTTGTCTGAAATGGTATAGAATCTCCTGCTAATCCCACTTGACCAAATAAAATATCCAATTCAATTATTCATAGCAGCCCAGACAGATGGCTCTATAAATTGATCGAATTAATAAAGAAATGAGTGGATGAAATGATTCAGAAGTGGGTAACCCCCTTACAAAAACTGCCTAAATCTTCCAAAGCAATTTTTGCAATATTGCTTTTCTCACTCTTAAGATCGTGCTATCAAATTTCAACAGAAGCAGTAAGTCTGCTGACAGGTGTCAAAAACTCCCCTCCATAATACCATATGAACCACAATTTTCTTTCAGAATCATAAAATAATTTGGGCTTGTTTCTGACTCAGGAAAAAAATATATCTTCCTCTACTCTTATCTTAAGCCCTGATTTTTTTTAACTGATTCAACCACAACTAGAATAGAATTAAATGGAATAGGAATAAGAACAGAACAGAACAGAACAGAACAGAACAGAACAGAACAGAACAGAACAGAACAGAATAGAATAGAATAGAATAGAATAGAATAGAATAGAATAGAATAGAATAGAATAGAATAGAATAAACAGAGTTGGAAGTATGTGAGAACTTTGAGGCCACATGAAATTAAAGTGTCTCCCTTGATCTCAAGGAATTTCCCTGCCAGTTTAATAACATGAATGAAGGCAATAGAAGAGAATACATGTTTC
Source organism: Laticauda colubrina (assembly GCA_015471245.1). Lineage (NCBI taxonomy): Eukaryota > Metazoa > Chordata > Lepidosauria > Squamata > Elapidae > Laticauda > Laticauda colubrina. Next base: position 4,801,426 of record BLBF01000069.1, read on the forward strand.
ATGACCCAACTAGGTAACATCACCAGTGCTAAAAGGGAATGGGGTTTGCAGAGAGGAGAAGGATGATTGTGAGGTCCTTGGTGCTCTCTGAGGTTGGTTGTTTTCTTGCAGATGTTTCATGATCCAACGAGGGCTCAACTGTGGATGCTAAGTTAAAGATTATCTCTAATAATAGAATAACAAGAGTTGGAAGCAGGGGTGGGATTCTACCAGTTCATACCTATTAGCTAGAACCGGTTGTTCACATTCTAAGCAGTTCGGAGAACCGGTTGTTAGAAGAAATTCCTGGCCTAATCCTGTAAGGAAGGCAGGAAGGAAACATTCTGGTGTTGCTTACAGAAACTGCACATTCTTGGCAGGACTAGACTTCCTGTCTCAGGAGCTTCTCTGGAGTTTTTTTCCCCTCCTGTGCTGGTACTTTGCTTGTGTGGAGGGACCATTCAAAGTTACAGTGGCACTGAAAAAAGTGACTTATGGCCATTTTTCACACTTACGACTGTTGCAATATCCCCACAGTCATGAGAGGCCAGGCAAGGAGATGCATGTCTCGATATGAGTGATGTTGAGTTGGCCACGCCCAGCCAGTCACATGATCAACTAAGCCACACCCACAGAACTGGTTGTTCAAAAATTTGAATCCCACCCCTGGTTGGAAGGGACCTTGGAGGTCTTCTAGTCCAATCCACTGCTCAGACAGAAAATCCTACACCATTTCAGACAAAGTCTCTTCTTAAAAATTTCCAGTGTTGGAGCATTCCCAAATTCTGGAGGCAAGATGTTCCACTGATTAATTGTTCTCACTGTCAGGGAATTTCTCCTTAGTTCGAGGCGGATTTAAGGAAAGCATTAAGCAGGAACATCAGCTTATCATCTGTGCCAGGGAAAGGGGGTAGGGGGCATTTACACATAAACCAACTTGCTTTTATGTCATTTCAATATTAAACCCAAGAACTCTCACCACCACCCCCACCCAGCCATGACACATGACAGGAACAGTTAAAATTAAATACCACAGACTCAACTCTGTGTGTGTATGTGTGTGTGTTTGTGGTGGGGGGGAGGGGAGGGGGAGGGGGGAAGGGTTCTTTTGAAATCCCACAATTTGGTTAAGAAAAGTTCTCTGGAAAATAGCAATTTAGGGATTCTCCATGCCGGGAAATCAATGGCAACCTTGTGTTACCTGGGTGAAAGTGAGTGGGTAGATAATAGCCCCATCCAAGTGGCTAGAGGGCTACCAGGGATGATATATATATGCTGTTTAGCTTCCTTCGGGTATTATCCCACGTCATTGTAGTTGTGCTTTTAAAGTTGTAGCAACGTTTCAGCAGAATCTCATCTGCCATCTTCAGGCTTCTGTATGGATATCCATACAGAAGCCTGAAGATGGCAGATATGTTTTCTTAAGTTTTCGTGGGTACTTACATGTATGCTGTTCAGCTTCGTTCAGATATTATCCCACTTCACTTTGGTTGTGCTTTTAAAAGCACAACTTTAAAAGCACAACTACAATGATGTAGGATAATACCCGAAGGAAGCTGAACAGCATATACATATACATATACACACACACACATATATATCTATATATCTATATCTGTGTGTGTGTGTGTGTACTGTTCAGCTTCCTTCGGGTATTGTCCCATGTCATTGTAGTGCTTTTATCCATCCCCGTCTATCTACCCTCTCCCTCTCCCCCCCCCCCTCTCTCTCTTTCTATCTAGCTGTCTTGTTTATCCATCTATCTACTCTCTCTCTCTCTCTCTTTCTATTTCTCTCTCTCTCCATCCATCCACATCCATCCATCCCACCACCACCACCACCACCACCACCACCCGGCCAATTGCATGACTTTCACTGAATTGGATTGCACAATTACCTGAATTTCAGAGTTTGCAGAAAACACTCCGATTCCCGTAGCCGCTTTAAACCCAAACCCCGCTGTGAAGACGCCAGGATTCACAGACGGCACCTCCTCCTTTCCTTAACCTGGTTTAAAATGCCTGCAGGGACCATCTCTCGCCCGTCTCAGCTTAACCTAAATCGCAGGGTGGTTGTTACCCCAGGTGGGGGGCGAGGGGGGGGGGGGAAGAGAGGCAAAGAAAAAAGGAGCCCTTGCAGGATGACGCGCAAGCCCCTCGGACGCGGTCGGAATAAGCGCCTCCGGTGTCGGTCAGGAAAACCCAATAGATCCGGGAGGGGAAGGAGAGGGAAATCCGTTCGGAAGAGAGAGAGAGAGGGGGGGGGGGGTTCGGATCCAAGATCAGGAGGAGGGGGGGGGGGGGTTCCTGGATCCCACCGGGAAAGCGACCAGGCGAGGCTTCCGACGGTCCCAAGACGACGCTGCTCCAGAGGCTGGATATCCAGCAGGGGCTCGACTGGATGTCCTTGGGGATTTTTTTCGGGGGAGGGGGTTTGAGTCCATTCATCTTCGTCCATCGGTCCGCGAGGCGCAAAGGTTGCTGGTGGGGGTGTAGGGGTGTGTACAAGGTGGAGTCAGGACGGCTTATAAGATCCAGGACTGCGCAGCGACGAGGCAGGATCAGCGACCGAGGCGGCGCTTGGAAGGTAACCGCGTCCGGGGGATGGGAAGAGGCTGCTGGCCAAGGAGGCAGGCGGCGCCCGGCAAGGCAGAAGGGCCCGCCGGGCGTTGCGCCAAGCCGGGTCCCGGGGAGGAGAAAGTGGGGAGGGAGGGGTTGTCCCTGCGGGGCTACTCCTGCTCGGCCGTCCGCTGGGCTCGACAACTTCAGGACGCGGCTTTTGGTTTGATTTGCTTTGGGTTTTGAACCAGTCAAGAGATCCCAAACGAGCAGGAACCGGGACTTGAGACGCAAGGAAGAGAGAGAGAGAGAGAGAGAGAGAAGGAGGGAAAGAACAAAGTGCAGAAAGAAAGGAAAAGAAAGATAAAGGAGCTTTGAGGCTCTTGGGCAAGAGTTCCGCATTCAAAATTTAAATTAGCCTCTTCTTCTCAGGCTAAAACCTTGGGTTTAGCTTTTCTGTGAGCTGCTATTTGTGTGTAGTGTATGTATCCATGTATATGTATGTGTGTGTATCTATATGTGTACATATCTATATGTGTATATATATGTATGTAAGTATATATGTATGTAGTACATATGTATCTTTGTATGTATGTATATATACATACATACGTGTGCTGTTTAGCTTCCTTCGGGTATTATCCCACTTCATTGTAGTTCTGTTAAAGTTGTAGCAACGTTTCAGCAGAATCTCATCTGCCATCATCAGATGAGATTCTGCTGAAACATTGCTACAACTTTAACAGAACTACAATGACGTGGGATAATACCCGAAGGAAGCTAAACAGCACACATGTAAGTACCCGCGAAAACCAAAGAAAACATATATATATATATATATATATATATATATATATATATATATATATATATATATGTGTGTGTGTGTGTGTGTGTGTGTGTGTGTGTGTGTGTGTGTGTGTGTGTGTGTGTGTGTAAGTATGTACACACATGTATGGATATATATACTATATGTATGTGTGTATTTATATATATGGGTGTGTTTGTGTGTAAAATCTGCAATCTATGATATGATATAAAATCTGTAATGCATAGTATATATATATTTATAATCTACATCTATCTATCTATTTCTTTCTGTCTTTCTATCTCTTTCTATCTATCTTTCTATTTATCTTTCTATCTATCTTTCATTCTATTTTCTATCTATCTATCTGTCTGTCTGTCTGTCTATACACACACACACACACACACACACACACACACACACACACACAATCAGAATCTCATTTTTTCCCCACTTCATGCAAAATGACCTAAAGGGCTTTCAACTAATGTTAAAAAGTAATCAATAATCTTTCATCAATAATAGGGTGATTATAATCAAAATAGCCAATCATAGGGTTTCCTGCTAGGTCCTTTCCAACCCTGCTATTCTGTTATTCTCTTTTGTCTTTAGAAGTCTTTTGGGCATCTCAGCTGGTTCTACTCCCTTCAGCATCCTCTCTTCCATTTGACCCGCCTTGCCCTCCTTGCCTTGACTTTCATACCTCCCCCAAAGGCTCCCAAGATTGCCAGGGAGCTCTTTTGATTTGCAACCTACTACAAGGTTGAAGTGATCCTCAGAGACAAGGGTTGGAGTAGGGGAGGGAGGAAAGAAAGAAGGAAGGAAGGAAGGAAGGCCCTTTTTCTGCTAACCAACATGATTGAAAAATTTAGCCAGATGCAGTTCAGTTCTTGAAACGGGGTGGTTTGGCTGTTGGACGATTTAAATGGAGATGAGATGGGGGAGAAAGAATAGGAATAGAAATAGGAATAGAATACAGAACTGGAATGGAATACAGAACAGAACAAAAATAGAATAGAATAGAGGAGAGGACAGAATAGAATAGAAGAGAGGAGAAGAGAAGAGAGGAGAGGAGAGAATAGAATAGAGGAGAAGAGAATAGAATAGAGGAGAAGAGAGGAGAGGACAGGACAGGACAGAATAGAAAAGAATAAAGGAAGGTACCTTGGAGGTCTTCTAGTCCAACCCCCTGTTCAGGCAGGAGATCCTACCATTTCAGACAAATAGTTTTCCAATCTCTTTTAGAAAAATTCCACTGTTGGAGCATCCACAATCTCTGGAGACAAATTGTTCCACTGATTGATTGTTCTCACACTTAGGAAATTCCTCCTTAGTTCTAGGTTGCTTCTCTCCTTGTTTAGTTTCCACCCATTGCTTCTTGTCCTGCCCTCAGGTGCTTTGGAGAATAGCTTGACTCCCTCTTCTTTGGGGCAGCCCTTGAGGTGTTGGAACACTGCTATCGTATCACCCCCTAGTCCTTCTTTTCATTAAACAAGGAAGGAAGGTGTATGGAAAAGACAAGCATCACTGTTTTTACTTTCTAACCAAAAGGGAAATAAATGTGAGGTCCTTGGTGCTTTCTGAATTTGGTGGTTCATGCACTGATGATATTACCTAGTTGGGTCATGAAACGTCTGCGAGAAAACAGTCAAGATCAGAGAGCCCCAAGGAGCCCTCATTTCAACCTGAACTACAAACACTCTTTTCTATTGGAAAGAAATGTTCTCAATAAATATATTTCTTGGATTATCTCTCTTTCCACTGCGGCAGTACTCATGGATTTGACTTACATGTACATGATATGTAGAGACGGCCAATATTACTAAGAGGATGACTAAAATCAGAAAGAGTCCAGGAATACTTTCTCCTGCTTTCCATTAAAGACCTGTTTCTTTGCGTGGGTCACAAGTGGGCAGGGGGTGGGATTCTACCGGTTGGGACTGGTTCTATAGAACCGGTTGTTAAGATTCTGCGCAGTTCGGAGAACCAGCAAATTGCACCCCTGGTTGGCCCCGCCTCTCTCCACCCACTCCTCCTCTCCCCGCTCAGTTAGTCCTTATCGTGCATGTGCAACATTGTGCGCATGCCGACATCGCTGACTTGATGTCTGTTCTACTGTATTCTGTTGTCCTATTTTATTCTGTTCTGTTCCATTCTGCTCTTACTCATTCATTCTTACTCTACTTTACTCCAGTTCCATTTCATTCCACTCTACTCTACTCTACTCCACTCTACTCTACTCTATTCTTGTTCCCGTTCCATTTCATTCCACTCT
>BLBF01000069.1:4809350-4831994 GCA_015471245.1 Laticauda colubrina
TACTCTACTCTACTCTACTCTACTCTACTCTACTCTACTCTACTCTACTCTACTCCACTCCACTCCACTCCACTCCACTCTATTCTATTCTTGTTCCCATTCCATTCCACTCTATTCATTTCATGAAATGCATTTCATCAGAGTAGCTCAGCTGATGTAAGGAGGAAGAGATACAGAGTGGTTTTGCTGATGCAAGACTGTGTACCTTATTAGCCATTTAATATGTCCAGAACAGGCCGTTCTTTTTGAGTCCTTCCGAAACAGCCTGAATGAAAACCTTTTGGTGCATGCAAATTCAACCATTTCTTGCTCAATGGTGCTGTAAATTTCCAATGTGGTCACCTGTGGAAAGTACACCCTCTTCTCGTTTTTGCTCTGTTCCACCTTATTTAAATCCTGCATCAAGTCAAGCCATTTTGTGGCCACAGCTCATAAAACCTTTGGCCTTTGAACCCCAGGTGCTCCTCCACTTACAGCCATTTGTTTAGAGACCCTCCGAAATCATAACAGCACTGAAAAATGCAACCTGTGACTGTGTTTCAGACTTACGAGCATTGCAGCCTCCCCGTAGCCACGTGATCAAAATTCAGACGCTTGGCAACTGCCTCGTATTTATGACCCATTGCAGTATCCTGGGGGTCACGTGATCCCCTTTTGCTCAAGGTTGACTCAGCCTTCCATGCTTTCCAAGGTCAGTAAAATGAGGACTCAGATTATTGGGGGCCATAGCCTGACTCTAAACTGCTTAGAGAGGGCTCCAAAGCACCAAGAAGCAGGATATAAGTCTAAGGGCTATTGCTGTCTATGTCTTATATCTTTATTTATTTATCTCTGTCTGTCTGTTTGTCTGTCTGTCTATCATCTATCAGAAAGCAGTACTGCAGGCTAACTGCCAGGAGTTCGATCTTGACCAGCTCAACCTTCCATCCTTCTGAGGTCATTAAAACGAGGACCCAGATTGTTGGGGGCAATAGGCTGACTCTGTAAACCACTTAGAGTGTGAAGCAGTACATAAGTCTAAGTGCTATTGCTATAATCAGTTCAGAAATTGCTCCCTTGCCAGCATGGCTGTTTGCCCCCCTGGACTGCCATCAGTCAAAAATAATGTAGGGTCTCCTGCTTGGGTGAGGGGAGGGGGGTGGACTAGTTGACCTAACAGGTTCCTTCCAACTCTGTCATTCTGTTCTGCTCCTCTTCCCCTTAAATTCTGGATTAATTGCATGTCGTTCTTTTAGCATTTTATTGATTTCAGCAGCTTCAGGTCAAACTGCCTTTTGGCAATTGACCAATGGGGATTTTTTTGGTCAATGCTGATGGAATTCAAGTGACGCTCCAGATATTGTGGGATTTACACCCGAAGCATCTTTCATTTATTTATTGGATGGATGGATGTAATAAAGCCAACCCTCTCAATTTAGATGTACAGCTAGTCCTTGACTTACAACCGCTGGTTAAAGGGGATTTAGGACCTTTTTCACACTTATGACTCTTGCAACATCCCCATAGGAACACGATCAAAATTTAAATGGCAACTGACTCATATTTATGGCGGTTACGTTGGCCCGGGTCACATGATCCCCTTTTGCAACCCTCTGACAAGGAAAGTAAATGGGGTGGGGGAGCCAGATTCATTTACTCACTGAACAACTTAAGTGATTCACTTAACAACTGTGGCAGGGAAGGTTGTAAACTGGGAGAAAACTCACATAACAATTGTCTTGCTCAGCAACAGAAAATGTGGACTCCATTGTGGCAGCAGCCAAAAAAGCCAATGAAATCATAAGTTGCATCAACAGAGGGATCCGATCAAGATCAAGGGAAGTACTAATACCACTCTATAAAGCCTTAGTAAGGACACACCTAGAGTACTGCATCCAGTTTTGGTCACCACGCTATAAAAAAGATGTTGAGACCCTAGAAAAAGTACAGAGAAGAGCAACCAGGATGATGAGGGGACTGGAGACTAAAACATATTAAGAACGGTTGCAGGAATTGGGCCTGGCTAGTTTAGTAAAGAGAAGGACCAGGGGAGACACAATAGCATCTTCCAATATTTGAGGGGCTGCCACAGAGAGGAGAGAGTCAAACTATTTTCTTTCTTTTTTAAATAATTTTTATTATTTTCCACCAGTACAAATCTGAATACTTTTTAACAACATTGACATCTACATATAATATTGTCTTATACTTTAACACCTATTCGTACCTTTCTTAATCTATATTATCTTTGTTTATCATTAATCATTGATACATATATTCTAGTTATTATTATACATCTTTGACATTGTCTTATTCTTTTAACATCTATTTATACCTATATTTAATACATATATCACACTTATTATGATACATCTTTGATCTTTCTGTCTATCCTATTATATCTTGTGTATCATGCTATTTACTAAAGCACCCAAAGGCCAGACAAGGAACAATGGATGGAAACTGAACAAGGAGAGATTCAACCTGGAAATAAGGAGAAACTTTCTGACAGTGAGAACAATCAATCCATGGAACAGAAGTTGCCTTCAGAAGTTGTAGGAGCTTCATCAGTTGAGACTTTCAAGAAGAGATTTGACTGCCATTTGTCAGAAATGGTGTAGGATCTCCTGCTTGGGCAGTGGGTTGAACTAGATGACCTACAAGGTCCCTTCCAACTCTGATTATCTTTTATCTGTGGTTGCAAGTCGAAGACTACCTATACATATGTGAGCCAGGAGGAGGGGTGAGAATAACAGATAATTAGAGTTGGAAGGGACCATATAGGTCATCTAGGCCAACCCCCCCCCCCCCCGCCGCCGCCCAAGCAGAAGACTCTGCACCATTTCTGACAAATGGCAGTCCAATCTCTTCCTTGAAAGTGGACGAACCTGTTTCTTTATTTTAAATCCCCAAAAGGGAAACTCAATTTAGTTGTAACCACAATTGTCTGCAATAAGATGACGAGGCATTTTAACGTATGTGGGTTGTGACAAATGTTTTCTCCGGGACGTTTAGCCTGTAAAGCATCATTTGAATCTTTTTGATGTGCGCAGGAAACCTGCTTGCAAATCTTTTCCTGCTTTGAGAGAAAAAAAGGTCCTGTAGTAATTGTGGTGTTTTCTCTTTTTTGCTTCCCTGCCCTAGAATTGTAAGAAGAGGAAATTTCCATTGTGCGAAGAGTCTGCACAGCTACAGACCATCTTGAATTTCTGGGAAAGTGAATTGATTTGACGACCTTTTCAAGAAAATGCAAAATATGTGCCAGGTAATAAATGTAAATTTAAAAAAAATAATATTTCCAATGGTGAATGAATGACCAGATGTTGAGGGTAATGTTAAATGACTTGTATTTATGATGATGGCAGTGTCCCAGGGACACGTAATTGATTCCCCTTTTGCGACCTTCTGTTGAGCATAGTCAATGTCAATAGTCATAGTCAAGCCAGATTCTGCTAACAACTACGTTACTCACTGAACAACTGCAGCAATTCACAGTACAACGGTGGCAAGAAAGATCGTAAAACAGGGCAAAACTCACTTAATGGCGATCTTGCTTAGCCATGGGAATTTTGGGCTCAGTGGTGGATGTAAGTGGAGGACTAGCTGTGTCTGGGAATCTCTGTGTCAACTCATAAAATATTTCTATGGTCTTTTTAGAGTTGCCAGCAGAAAGGGAGGAGGGAGCAGTGCAGCAGTTTGCAAACCAAAATTGCATTTCATAAATGTTTTCAAAGATAGTAACTAGGTGACGGAAGTTTCTGCCCCGCAAAATTCTACCAGGAGAGCCTGATTGATGACTCTTGGCTATGGAAGTGTCCCATTAGAGAATATGAATTAGGATACTCCTGGGGGGGGGGGGGAAACCAGGGTCAAGGGTGACAATGAATGATGTGTCTCAGAGTCAGCTACACCCAGGCAATGCTGGCATGTTAACTCCCAATAAATCCTTTTAAAGTTTTGGAAGTTTGGCTTGAGACTTGTGATTTAAATGGGGGTAAATGCCGGAATCCTGACACTCTGCTAACCTGCCTTCCTTTCTCTCCCCCCCCCCCCGGCCACTAGTGGATGATTTGGAGCATCTTGCTCTGGAGTACTCTGACCCATGCTTCCCCACCCACCTTTGAGTGGAAAGACCCCAACACCCACGAGAAGCTGTTGTGCGAGAAGTGTCCCCCGGGGATGAGCATGGCCAAGCCTTGCACCCGTGACATGGGCACCCAGTGCAAGCCGTGTGCCAACGAGCACTACACCCAGTATTGGAACTACGTGGACAGGTGCCTGTATTGCAACATCCATTGTAACATCCTGGAGGTGGAAGTGGGGTCGTGCAACAGGACGCACAATAGGGTGTGCGAATGCAAGCCGGGCTACCATGCCGAGTCGCTATTTTGCATCAAGCACTCCAAGTGCCCGGCAGGAAGCGGAGTAGTTAAGCCCGGTACGTACCAGAGGAGGAAAACAGCAACTTGTTCCTGGTGTGTGTGTGTGTGTGTGTGTGTGTGTGTGTGTGTGAGAGAGAGAGAGAGAGAGGGAGAGAGAGAGAGAGAGAGAGAGAGAGAGAGAGAGAGAGAGAGAGAGAACGAACTGGAATTGAGCAGGAACAAGCTGACATCTCTTTAAAATTTGGAGGGGTGGGAAGTCTGAAGGATCAACCCTTCAAATCGGTGTTTCTCACTCTCAGCAATTTTAAGACTCCTCCTTCCCTCCTTCCCTCTTTCCTTCTTTCCTCCCTCCTTCTCTTTCTCTCTCTCTCTCTCTCCCCTTTCTTCTCTTCCTCCCTCCCTTTCTTCCTAATCAACTTTCCTCCCCTCCCCTCTCTTCCCTTCTTCTTTGCCTCTCCCCACTTCCTCCCTCCCAACCTCTCCTGTCCCCTACTCTCCTCCTTCCCTTTTCTCTTCTCTCTATTCTCCTCTCCTCTTCTCCCTTCCCCTTCCTCTCTGCCTCTCCTCCCCCTTCCTTCCTTCCTCTCTCCCAACCTCTTCTCTCCCCTCCTCTCCCTTTTTCTCTCCTCTCCTCACCCCTCCATTTCTCCTCCCCTTTTAAGATTTTATTTAATTATTTTTATACACACTGAAAAAGTCCTCCCGCTCCCCGAAAGAGACAGCAACCATGGAAGGTGGCTGGAGAAAAAGCCAGACCTCTATTTCTGCTTCCGTTTTTTTCCAGGCAACGCACAAGAAGATACCCAGTGCAGAGTTTGCCCACAGGGGACCTTTTCCAGCAACCACTCCAGCAGCAAGCCCTGCCAGCCCCACCAGAATTGCTCCGCGCAAGGCCTTTGGGTCAACGTGCCTGGCACCCGTTTCCACGACACCTACTGCACCTCCTGTAGGGCTGACAAAGGCTGGGAGGAGGGCTCAGGTAAGACCCCACCACCACCTGAGACTTACTGTCAGCTTTGGAAGCCATATTGAGACCAGATGCTCCCACGCTACCACATTTTGAGCCCCGGGAAAGTGGGAGGGGGGGGAATTTCTTGGAGTGTATATGTATATATATTCTTTTTCTAAGTCAAGGTCATGTTATTTCTGCACCTGGGTGAGGGGACGTCTCAAGTTGGGATGGATGGTGATTGGGGCATGGGATGTGATGATGGATGCAGGGGGTGGATTTGTAGATTTAATTAATGCAAGGAAGCCCAGAACTTTCAGATTTGGGATTCCCCAGTTTGTGCTGGTTTACTATCCAGTTAAAACATAACTTTTGAGAAGATGCCTGTCTCGGAGTTATTGGTTAGAGTGGAGGTTTTCTGGAATGCTGATACACTCCTCCTTTGTCTCTCTCTTTTGCTTTCGCCTTCTTCCCTTCCTTTCTTTTTCCTTCACTTTTCCCACCTCCTTTTCCTTCCCTCCCTTCTTCCTCCTCCTCCTCCTCCTTTCTTCTCCTCCTTTCTTCTCCTGTCTCCATCTTCCTTCCTTCTCTTTCTCCTTCTCTTTCCATCTACCCGTTCTCCTTCTTCCCTTCTTTCTCCTTCCCCTTTTACCTTTTCCTTCTCTTTTCTTCTCTTCTCTTCCCTTTCTCTTTTCCTTCTTCTTTCTCATCCTCCTTCTCTCTCCTTTTCCTTCTCCTTCCCTTCTCTCCCTTTTCCTACTCCCCCTTTCCTTCTCCTCTCCCCTCTTTCCTCCCCTTCTTTGTTCTTCCCTTCTACCCTTTCTCCTTCCTCTTCCTTAGCCTTCTGTTTCTCCTCTTTCCAATTGCTCCATATTCTTATCGAGAACTGGACTTAGAACCATTCCTTTTAATGACCCTTCAAAGTTAAACAACATTGTCAAAAAAAATGAATGATTTTCACACTCAGGACTGTTACAGCATCCCCATGGTCACGTGATCAACATTTAAATGCTTGACAACTGACTCACACCCTCAAAACGACACTATAGAGCACAGTACACCAGAACAACCTGATACAAGGATAGTTTTAACACAGCTGACACAGATAGTCCTCAACTTAGAAACACAACTGAGGCCAGAGTTTCCATCGCTAAAGCAGGCACTTCTTAAGTGAGACATGCCCAATACTGCGATCCTTTTTGCCACGATGGTTAAGCGAATCATTGCAGTTGTTAAGTGAATCACATGGCCATTAAGCAAATCTGGCTTCCCTCCCATTGACTTTGCTTGTCAGAAGCTGGCAGGGAAGGTTGCAAAAGGATAGGGGTAGATCTTACCTCCAGTGGCAAGAAGCTCCAGAGGTCAAGGGGCCATGGCAGAAAAATATTTTCTCCTGGACCCTGCTAGCTAGCTGAAATTCTTGGCTGTTCAAGTCCAGAGCATGGTGATGTGATAGCAGTCTTCCAATATCTCAGGGGCTGTCCCAAAGAAGAGGGAGTCAAGCTATTCTACAAAGCCCCTGAAGGCAGGACCAGAAGCAACGGATGGAAACTCATCAAGGAGAGAAGCAACTTGGAATTAAGGAGGAATTTCCTGACAATTTCTCACCCGTTCTTTCTCTTCTAGGTATCGGAAACTGTCACGAGGCAGCCCTTGACTTTGTAGCATTCCAACTGAAGTCCCCACGAAGGCTCCGGCGTTTCTATCGGAAGCTCACTCAAACTCTTCCTGGGACGGAGAAGAAGAAGTCCATCGAAGAGCTGCAGGTGGACCTTCATAGCTACTTGCTCCAGCTTAAGAACCTGCATGGAAAGGAGCGAGCGTGGGACATGGTCCAGGTAGTCCTGGCCAAGATGAAGTTGGAGCACATTCTGAAGAATGTCCAGAGGAGTTTCTCGGTGGGTTTATGAGACCCCTCAGTACGGGGTTTATTTTATCCTCATAAGATAGGTATCAGATGGTTGGTCATGGATTTGTGGACTTAGATCGTTGATTTGAACTATTTATATAAAAAAGATAGCTTTTTTAAAATGAAAAATCAGTTTTTTTGTATCCTCTATTAGGTATTTGATTTGAAGAAAAAGGCCTGTGGAAAGGAAGGGTGGCCAGTTCATTCAGCTTCTCTAAAATGCAGTCTACACGACCGTGCTCAGACTGCACGAGGGAAACAGAATCCACCCCTCTCCATCCTTGGACCACGCAGCTTCCAGAAGGAGCCTCCATTTCGGAGGGGCATAATTCCTAGCAGCTGGAAAATGGCGTCACAACCATGGGGTCCAGGGATGTTGAGTGGCCTTCCCTCCTTCTCCAACATAAGATCTGGAGATCTTCTGAGGCTCTTCCGGAGACCTGAGGATCTTCTGGAGATCTGCTGAGAGACTCTTCTGGAGATCTTCTAAGGCTCTTCTGGAGATTTTGAGATATTCCAAGGATCTTCTGGAGATCTGAGGATCTTCTGGAGATCTTCTGTGGATCTTCTGGAGATCTGGAGATATTCTGAGACTCTTCTGGAGTTCTTCAAAAGATAGGTCCTGGACAGGTGACAGGGTATGGGAGAGTAGGTGGGGCCCGCTGGTCTGAGAAACAGGTCCAAGGCCTACGAGGACCTGGTGGGACAGGATGGGAGGTAGATAGGGAGGGGTGGGAGTAGATGCTGCAGTGTCCCTGGGATTGGTCATAAGGGCGAACAATCCCAAGGCTGCCTGTTCTGTATGCAAATTGGGTTACTCCAAAACATGCAAATCTGATTGGTCAACTAAAGTAAGCATTGGATTGGTTCACTAAGAACCAATCCAAATAAAGTAAAAAGAGGCGGCAAATTCGATCAGCTGCCATTGGTTACAAGCCGGCAGGCTAGCCTGTATAAAAGGCTGCCGCTAAGTCGGCCAACCGTTCCGTTTTACTGACTACTGTAAATAAAGACTTTTCATTGTTGGAACCCGGTCTACCTCGTGTTTTTCCGAACAAAACACTGGCGACGAGGGTGGGATCATCCTGAACACGAAAACTGCACGCGGTGATAAGAAGCCCAGATGACGACAAAGATGCCTGGAAACAACGCACTGCCCGCACCCTTCAACCCCAACAAAGAGGATTGGGATTCCTATGCAGATCGCTTCCAAATGTATCTGGAAAGCAATGAAATGGAAGGAATTTCAGAGCAACGAAAGAGAGCTGTGTTCCTAACACACTGTGGGCCAACGGTTTTTAAGATGGCAAAGGCTCTAGCGAAGCCACAAGATGTCAAGCAACTAACGTGGCCAGAATTGCAACGAATCCTCAAAGCACACTACGCTTCGATGGTGTCAAACTTAATAAAGTGACACGAATTCTACAGGAGAGACCAGAGAGAGGGAGAGACCGTCGCTGATTTCGTTGCCGCACTTCGACAAATAGGTGGTGAGTGTGAATTCTCAAACCTCGACGAGGCAATGAGGGATCGAGTGGTGTTGGGTTTGAGAGACTCGACCACACAGAGTAAACTACTCAACAAACCCAACATCAGCGTAGCCAAAGCTATCAAGGAAGCCACAGCCACCGAAGCCGCGAAAAAATCGGCTGTCACTATGAAGAAAATGAACACACATAGTGACGAAACGAACCCAACCAAAGAACTAAAGAAGCAGCACTCTCAAGGACTACCAGGGAAACCAAATCCCTGTAGTCTGCATGGGACATTTCCGAGTCACCTACAAAGAACACGCCAAAGTGCTACCGCTGACCATAGTCGACAGAGACAGACCAAGTCTCCTGGGCATCGAATGGTTCGCACCATTGGGCATCGGGATGACCGGGATCGATCGAGTGACTGCAACCGGCTGGGAAGAAGACCTCATCCGGGAATTCCAGGACGTTTTTGACGGCTCACTTGGCAAGTATCGGGGAAATCCCATTTCTTTCAGTCTAAACCCCCAAATAGCCCCACGAAGAATAAAAGCCAGGCGAGTTCCTTTTGCACTAAAGGCAAAAATAGAGGAACAGCTAGACAAATTAATAGCCCAAGGGGTATTAGAACCTGTGGACCATGCCAAGTGGGAAATGCCTATAGTCACACCTATCAAACCCGACGGGTCCGTTAGAATCTGTGGTGACTATAAGGCTACCCTGAACCACGCATTACAACCAAGCGCATACCTGGTGCCAGTAGTCCAGCATTTGCTTCACTCCCTGGGAAAAGGAAAGGTTTTTGCTAAACTCGACCTAGCACAAGCCTACCAACAACTCTCAGTGGACCCAGAAACTGCGGAAGCACAGACTATAGTTACCCATAAGGGCGCATTCAAATGTCACCGACTGCAATTTGGAGTAAGTGTTGCCCCAGGCGTTTTCCAGAGTCTAATGGAACGCCTCCTAAATGGCATACAAGGAGTCGTACCATACTTTGACGACATCCTGATCTCAGCCAAAGATGAAACCCAATTTAAAAAAATACTCAAAGAAGTACTAACTAAGTTTAGAGAATCTGGCCTCAAAGTGAAAAGAGAAAAGTGTTGCCTAGTTAAGAATAGCGTCGAATTCCTGTGCTATTTAATAGACGGAGAGGGTATACACCCTACAGACAAGAAAATTAAAGCCATCAATGAAGCACCAGAACCAAGAAACAAAGCCGAACTACAAGCATTTCTTGGACTGATAAATTTTTATAATGTATTCCTACCGAATAAAGCCACAACAGCAGAACCATTGCACCGTCTATTGGACAAGAAAGCAATTTGGACTTGGGGTTATAGAGAGAAGAATTCCTTCCAGAAAATTAAAAAATTGCAAACATCAACAAACGTTCTCATTCAATTCAGCGACACACTGCCATTGAGGGTGACCTGCGACGCTTCGCCATTTGGAGTTGGTGCCATCCTGAGCCACCAACTGCCTGATGGCAGAGAGGCACCCGTCGCCTACTACTCAAGGACCTTGTCTAAAGCCGAGAGGAGTTACAGCCAACTCGACAGAGAAGCTCTAGCAATTGTCGCTGGAGTGAAACGCTTCCACGAGTACCTCTACGGGCGGACTTTTCAAATTATAACAGACCACAAACCACTAATGGGAATTTTGGCGGGAAACAAGCCAACACCAAATATCCTTTCTCCAAGAATGACGAGATGGTCAGAGTTCCTAGCAGCCTATTCCTACACTCTGACACATCGACCAGGGAAACAAATTTCCCATGCGGACGCTTTGAGCAGAGCACCCTTACCAGAAACCGAGGAAGACCCGGCACCAGCGATGACAGCATTACAAATAGAGACTTGCCCCGATCTACCCATATCTGCTTATGATGTCGCCAGAGCCACCGCGAAAGACGCAGTGACTTCCCGCATCCTCAGCTGGGTAGGTAAAGGCTGGCCGGAAAATAAAAAAACTGAAAACTTTAAACCTTTCCGGACCAGACAGACTGAACTTTCGATTCAAAAAGGGTGTTTATTGTGGGGTGATCGGGTAGTCATTCCTAACAAACTACAACCCAGGGTACTGGGGATGTTACATGAAGGGCACCCGGGAATTGTGAAAATGAAAAGCCTTGCAAGAAGTTATGTTTGGTGGCCGGGTATTGATAAGGACATAGAATATTGGGTAAGCTCGTGCAACAAGTGCCAGGGAATTAGACGGTCCCCGCCTAAAGCACCCATTAGAGACTGGGAAACCCCGCGAGGCCTGTGGTCAAGAATCCACATCGATTTCGCGGGTCCTACCAAGGGGCATACATTCCTGATTGTCGTTGATGCCTATTCTAATTGGCTAGAAGTAAAAATCATGCCATCAACGACAACAGAAACTGTAATCAAACAACTAGACAACCTTTTTGCCACCCATGGTCTACCGGACGTCCTCGTATCAGATAATGGGCCACAGCTAACCAGCCTACACTTCGAACAATACCTAGCCTCCCTAGGTATTAGACATGCCCTAACCGCGCCGGCTCACCCGGCCGCAAACGGCAGGGCTGAGAGAATGGTCCAGTTTACCAAAGAGGGAATAGAAAGAATGGACACCGGGGACGTCCAACAGAAAATAAACCGATTGCTCACTCTCCAACACATAACGCCCAGTACCACGACCAACAAGTCCCCAGCTGAATTGCTCATGGGGAGGAAATTAAGATCACACCCAAATTTTACGCCAGAAAACCCCCCCAACTCCTCCACATGATTTAGGAAATTTGAAGTAGGCGAGTTGGTTTACGCCAAAAACTTCACCGGGGACCCTGTTTGGCTACCAGGACAAATAACGCAAATAACAGGCCCCAAATCCTATCGGTTAACAATTGACGACGGCAGGGAATGGAGGTGGCACATAGACCAGCTCCGTTCCCGAAACATAGAACAAAATACTGACATACACCCATACATAGAAAAAACCGGTGATGGACAAACCAAAGGGGGGGGGGAAATGCGAGAAACAAATAAAGAACCGATACAAACAAAACCCAAAGAGACTAACAAACAAAAAGAGCAAATAAAAGACTCACTGTTTGAAGAGACTTGTGTGAAGAGCCCATCGGAAGGGGACAGCCAGGCCAGCTCGACCTGCCTGGAGGAAACGGGAGGGAGCAGCAAAACCGCCGGCCTAAGAAACTCAGGCGGCAGAATGGCTGACTCACCCTTCCAGACGGTTCCAGAGAGAAGGACGGACGACACAGCAGCCCCATCCGAACAGGTCGAAGTCTCCGCCGAAAGTGAACTGCGCAGGTCCAGTCGAGTCAGGAAAAGCCCCGCCTACCTGCGCGACTACATCACCACATAGGACTGAACCAAGAGGGGAGGGGTGTTCTGTATGCAAATTGGGTTACTCCAAAACATGCAAATCTGATTGGTCAACTAAAGTAAGCATTGGATTGGTTCACTAAGAACCAATCCAAATAAAGTAAAAAGAGGCGGCAAATTCGATCAGCTGCCATTGGTTACAAGCCGGCAGGCTAGCCTGTATAAAAGGCTGCCGCTAAGTCGGCCAACCGTTCCATTTTACTGACTACTGTAAATAAAGACTTTTCGTTGTTGGAACCCTGTCTACCTCGTGTTTTTCCGAATAAAACACAAAACAAAACAAAACAAATAACTTTGAAACATGGTCATAAATAACGTGTGTGTGTGTGTGTGTCTTTGTGTTTCGGGGAAATCTGCCCTAACTTTGAATGGTCACCAAGTGACCAGTTATAAGTGGAGAACTACCTCTCTGAAAATGTCTATTTGGGTGGGAAATGAACATGTTTTGACCCAGTAGATCAGTGGCCCCCACCCTGACTTTTCAGGCACCAGGTTCCGTGATATGTCCACGGGCCGTAGGGGCTGTGGTTTCATGTGCTGCCTACAACCATGCCATACACCAGTGCCAGACCATGGATTGGAGGTTGGGCAACCCCTGCTCCATCAGCATGGAGGTTGTCCAAGGGTTAGGAAGAACCCAGATCCTGTTGAGTCAACACGCTAAACTTCCCTTCCCTTTCGAGGTCATTATTATATAGCCCTATAATCCGTGATGGCAAATTTATAGCACGTAGTGTCAGAGGTGGCATGCAGAGCCTTCTCTGTGAGTTCATGCGCCATCACCAACTGCTCTTCTGGTTTCTGGAATGCACATGTGCACCGTCCAGCTGGTCTTTGCAGGTGCCAGAGTGCCAGAAAAAAGCCTGAAAAACAGCCAAAAAAACCAGGCCATTTTTGGACCTTTTTCATGCCATTCTTCAGGCTGTTTTCAGGCCATTTCTTGGCCCCAAAATGGCCTGAAACGGCCCAAAATATTGCCTGAAAATAGCCTGAAAAAGGCCCCCCAAATGGCCAAAAACAACCCCAAAAAAGGCCTGAAAATGACCTGAAAAGTGGCCAAAAATCAGGCATGTGTGCACTGGCCAGCTGGTCTTCAGATTTCCAGTGTTTGGCACGTGCATTCAGATTTGGGCACTCAGTGTCGAAAATGTTCGCCATCACTGCCTTCTGTCTAGGGATTAGATGGAGGGACTGTGTTTTTCAGGAATTAAAGTATTTTCAATTGGTTTGCTTCTTGGAATTCAGTGTGTTTTTCCAGAATATGAATTTCTCAGGGGTGGCCGATCACCCCGAGAAGCCAGAAACAGGCAGTCCTCTACTTACAGCTATTTGCTCAGCAAATAGTTCAAAGTTAACAACAGCACTGTGTGTGTGGGGGGGAAGCGGTTTCCATCCAATCCTCGCACTTACAACCCGTGCAGCATCCCCATGGTCACAGGCTCAAAATTCAGGCACTTGGCAATTGGCTCTGTATTTATGACGGTTGCAGCATCCCCGGGTGTGTGTGTCACACAATTGCTATTTGTGACCTTCCCAGGGAGTGTTCAACAAGCAGACTCAAAGAAGAGAAGCTGGCTTAACGGCTGTGTGATGCGCTTAATGACCGTGCCGTTTGCTTAAAAATAAAAGTGGCACAGTGATCAGAGTGCAGTACTGCAGGCTACTTCTGCTGACTACTGGCTGCTTGCAATTTGGTAGTTCGAATCTCACCAGGCTCAAGTCTTGACTCAGTCTTCCATCCTTCTAAGGTCGGTAAAATGAGGAGCCAGATTGTTGGGTCAAGAGGCTGACTCTGTAAAACCGCTTAGAGAGGTCTGTAAAGCACTGTGAAGCAGTACACAAGTTTAAGGCCTATTCCTTCTTTCCTTCCTTCCTTCCTTCCTTCCTTCCTTCCTTCCTTCCTTCCTTCCTTCCTTCCTTCCTTCCTTCCTTCCTTCTTTCCTTCCTTTCCTCCCAGTGGTTAGAATACAGTATTGCAGGCTGCTCTGCCCACTGCCAGCAGTTCGATCTGACTGACTGGCTCAAGGTTGACTCAGCCTTCCGTCCTTCCAAGGTTGGTAAAATGAGGACCCAGATTGTTGGGGGCATTAGGCTGACTCTGTAAACCGCTTAGAGAGAGTTCTAAAAGCACTATAAAGCTGTATATAAGTCTAAGTGCTATTGCTATTAAGGACCATGTCCCCAAAAGTTTGTAAAATTGGGTGTGGCTTACTTAATGATCCCCATTGCTTGCTGACATATGTTTTTGATCCCAATTTGGTCGTAAATGGAGGACTACCCAGCTCTGAGAAATACAAATATTTTGGGGTGTTTTTGTGCTCCTTTCCAAGGGCATCAGCTACAAGCAGCTGAACCAAACATCACTGTGTGTCTGTGTTTCTGTATTGTAACTTCTGCGTTGTGCATGTGTCTGCATGTCTACGTTCCTTAGTCTAATCATAGTCTGTTACATTTCAAGCAAAGATATAGTGTCTCTACTTGAACTGTGGTGTGTGCCTCTTCCTTTTCAATGCAGGAGCTTCCGAGAAGTATTTTTGTGTTCAACTGCTTTTTTACATTCAGGGAAAGATTACAACAGTTGTGTAGCAAACCAAGGGAGGAAGTTGGATGGAGCAAGTGGTTGCAGTCAGCCCTGAGCCACGTTGAAGGTGGTTGGTCATCTCCAGATTATGCTGAAGCTCCACTCCCAATAGCTGAAGAACAGAGCAAGTGATTTGGGAAGTTGT
Organism: Laticauda colubrina; assembly: GCA_015471245.1. NCBI lineage: Eukaryota > Metazoa > Chordata > Lepidosauria > Squamata > Elapidae > Laticauda > Laticauda colubrina. The sequence goes on from BLBF01000069.1 coordinate 4,824,148, forward strand.
ACCCTGAAATATTGGAGAGCCCCAAATATTTGGGGAATAGGATGTCTGATTTACTAGACCAAAGTTTCTCGATCTTGAGAAGAGAACACGAGAAGCTTGTTACTGAATTGGGGGATCCTTGTGCTTTCTGAGCTGGGTGGCTTTCTTGCAGAAATTTCATGACCCAGTTCGGTAACATCATCAGTACTAGAAGGTGGATGTGTGTGTGGAGTGAGGAAGAGGAGGAGGAAGAGAAGAGGGAAGGAAATGGAGGACTGTGGGGACCTCGGAGCTCTCTGAGAACATCATCAGTACTAGAAGTGAATGGGGTTTACAGGGAGGAGGAGGAGGAGGAGGACGATGACTACTGGGAAGGAGGAGGAGAACAATTGTGGGGTCCTTGGTGCTCTCTGAGCTTGGTGGTTTTCCTTGCAGATGTTTCATGGTCCAACGAGGTAACATCATCAGTGCTTGAAAGAAGTGGGATGTACACTGATGATGTTACCTAGTTGGGTCACAAAATGTCTCCAAGAGAACAACCAAGGACTTGGAGAATATCAAGGTCTCCATAGTTTCTCAACTGTGCTGGATGGGAAATTATGGGAGTTGTCCATGTTGAGAAGGTTGAGAAACCCTGTAGTAGAGGCCCTCTTCCACTTATCATGCATGAAATGGCCAGGCCAAATAGTTGGCGGTCTTCCTTTCCATTGTCAAATCTTAAACTCACTTCCTGAGTCAATCCCAGTTTCTGAGCTGGGGGGGAAACAGCGTGGGAGTTGGATCCAAGGGTGGGATTCTACCGGTTCGAGCAAACTGGTTTTCTCTGACAATCAGCTGTTGGGATCACCTGCCTGCCCTAGCTCTAGCCTGTGCTTTATTTCAAGGTTTTCCAGCTTCCAGCTTTCGAGTTTGCTTGCTAGCAAATTTTATGTGACAGACTCAGGCAGCAGATTGCAGAAGGGTGAATCTCTGAGTGAATCTGTGATTCTGTGAGCAACTCAATCTGCCTGCCTGCTTTGCCTGATTTTGGGTAAAATTGCTCTTTTTTTAATAAAAAATTCAATATTTACATACATGGTGTGTTGTGAATTAATTTTGTGAGCTTGCTTGCAAGCAAATGTTATGTGACAGATTCAGGCATCAGATTGCAGAAAGATAGATCTCTGAGTGAATCTGTGATTCTGTGAGCAACTCAATCTGCCTGCCTGCTTTGCCTGATTTTGGGTAAAAGTTGCTCTTTTTTTAAAATAAAAAATTCAATACTTACATAAATATTTACAATATTTACATACAAGCCATGCCCAGCTAGTCATGTGACCACCAAGCCATGCCCAGTCACATGACCATCAAGCCACACCCACAAATTAGGCCACACCCACAGAATCAGTTGTTAAGAAATTTGAATCCCACCCGAACAATCCCTGATATTAGTGGCTCCATCACACTTCTTTGGAGAGTCCCAGTACCACACAACAAATTCAGGAGAGAAGAATTAGTTGGGTGGGCTTCAGGAAAGATGGACCTTGAAGTGAGGTTGAGGAGAATAGATGGGCCTTCTCCAGCACCTCATGGACTTGCTGTGTCTCACCAAAAGCTCCTTGTAGTTGCTCATTCTTGAAGAGCCACTCTTGTTCTCCCTACTTTGCCTGCAAGAAAATATCTTTCTGCATTGAAAGCTGCTCCTTCTGCATTATGGGTATTTAGTTTGTAAAGTTGTCTACTTACAGGTAGTCTGCGACTTGTTTATTTAGTGACCATTCCAAAGTTACTACGGCACTGAAAAAAAGTGACTTATGGCCATTTTTCACACTTAAAACCATTGTTCTATCCCCAAGGTTATGTGATCAACATTGGGAAGCTTGGCCACTGACTCATTTTTATGACGGTTGCAGTGTCCCGGGGGTAACGTGATCTCCTTTTGCAACCTTCTGACCAGCAAAGTCAGCAAGGAAGCCAGATTATCTTCATAACCATGTGACTAACTCAACGACTGCAACAATTCACTTAATAATTGTGGCAAGGAAAGTCATAAAATGGGGGAAAGTTCACTTAACTGTCTTGCTTAGCAACAGAAATTTTGGGGTCACCTTTGGTCGTACGTCGAGAGCTACCTTACCTTTATTTCGAGTGACTTTGTAAATTCATTTTGTTATCAGTTGTACTCACAGCCTCAAAGACCCATATAGATTTACACTTCGAAGAGTACATTTTAGAACAGCGGTCGCCAACCGGTGGGCCGTGGCCCACTGGTGGGCCGTGAGAAAATTTTGGTGAGCCGCAGCATGCTGAGGGGGGACAATCCTGCAATCTCCCATGTCGTGGCTGCTGCCTCCTGCCTCAGCGCATCGAGGAGGCCAAGCAGCAGCAGGAAGAGCAGGGACCTCCTGAGCCACAGGAAGCAGCTGCCCTCAGGTGAAGATGTTGCAACGGGGAGGCTCAACACCCTCTTCCTCCTTGCCAGAAGTGCTCACATGCTCAGGGGGAAGGAGGTGGCTTGTTGGGGTCCAGAGTGGCAGTGAGCGCTTTGCGCGTGAACACTTCTGTCGAGGAGGAAGAGAAGCTCCTGGTGGGCAGATCGCACCCTTCCCTCGCAGGCCAGGAAACACCTGGAAAGAGTTCCGATGCAGTGATCTCACACGCCTCTGACCTCAGGAGCTTCTCTTTCTCCTTGCCTGAAATGCTCACACACTCAGCAGGAAGGAGGAGGCTTGTCAGGGGCCAAAGGAGCAATGAGCACTTTGCACTTGAGTGTTTCTGTCCAGGACGAAGAGAAGCTTCGGGGAGGGGGGAATTTGAGCAACATCTTGCAACATCTTCCCTTGAGGGCACTGCTGTTGCTTTGCGGATTAAATAATTCCCCTTTCCTCACAGCATTCTGAATTTTGTTCTTATTTCTCCTTGTGCAACCCAGACTCAAGTTGGAACCCCAAATTAGTCTTCTGGCACTACTGACAGCAAGGAGACAGATTACAAATTACGCTGTTTGTAACTTCCTGAAAGGTTCTTGCTGTCACGATTTGTTTGTTTTGGTTTTCATTTGACGTTCCTGAATGGCATTTCAGTTGTGAGTCAGGATCTCGGTATGGGGGAGTTTTCTCCCATTGATAATTGTGGTGCAACCATCACACTTCTCACATCTGATGTTGTCGTTAATCCAAGAAAGAATCTTTAGGAATCCTTTTTAGTATTTCACATGAATCACTTTCCTTCCCTTTTATTATATTTAAAAATATAGCATGGATAGGTCCTGCCAGCCAATCCATGTTATATTTTTTTTGCCCCGGTTACTCTTACTGAGCAGTGGTATTATTTTACTTACTGGGACATTGGCTATGTTCCTATATTTAAAGCCACACAACCTTTCAGAGCTACTAAAATATATTTCTCAACCTTGGCCCTCTTGAAAGATGTGTGGGCTTCAATTCCCAGAAATCCCCTGCCAGCTGTGTTACATAACTTCATATCAGGGCCAGATGTTACCTTGTTGAAAAATGAAACATCTGCAAGAAAACAATTAAGATCAGAGATGACCAAGCACTTCACAGTCCTTCTCCTGCTCCTCCTCCTTGCAAATCCTTCCTCCCTTGTAGCACTGATGATGTGACCTAGTTTGGTAGCGAAATGTCTGCAAGAAGATAACCAAGCACAGAGAGCACCAAGGATCCCACAGTCGTGTGCTCCTCCTCCTCCTCCTCCTCCTCCTCCTCCTCTCTACCACCCTGCTCCCTTCTAACCTTGATGATGTTACCTTTTTGGGTAGTGAAATGTCTGCAAGAAGGCAACCAAGCTCAGAGAGCCCCAAGAACCCCACAGTTCAACCCTGAGCTACAAACATTCTCTTCTATCCATCTAATGTTTTGTTTGTGCTTTTGCATAAACCACCATTTAATATTGTGGCCATTATACATTCCTAAATGTTCCTTTTCCCACCCTTGAAAATACCCCTAAAAGCTTGTTGACATTAGAAGGACTTGATCTGTTGTTGGGATGGCATGCCTTCCTATGGTACAAAGGAACTAAAACACAGGGGTACTTGAGAAAACATTATATATGGGAGGCTCTGTGGTTAAATTAGGAGATTAAAAGGCAATGTTATTTGAAAATTCCAGTCTGGCTATCGACTATCGAAGCATTTTCTTATCCTATAATATAGAAAAAGGAACAAACAGATATAGTGAAATATTGAATGAAAAGGGTGAACGTAAATTTATGCAAAAACTAGAGGAACAAGGTATAAAGATGAATTGGTTTCCATATGCGCAAATACATTGTAGATATGATAAAGATTCTAAAACAGAAGGTTTCTTTGATAAATTGACTGGTTTAGATAAGATTTTGACAGGTACTGATGAAAAGGTGATTAAAAAATTGTATGGATATTTATTAGAAATTAAGCTAGAAGAAGAACAAGTCAAAGAAACAATGATTGCTTGGGGGAAAATCCCATTTGGATATGGGATTGATTTAGAGAAATGGCAAAAATTGTGGTCTCAAAATTATAAAATGACAATGTCAACAGCATATAAAGAAAATTTGTATAAGAAGTTTTACAGGTGGCATTTTCCCCCAACAAGAATAGCAAGAATGTTCAAGAACAAATCTGAATAATGTTGGAAATGTCATCAAATAACTGGCTCATATTACCCTATGTGGTGGACGTGCGCAGATGATAAAAGATATTGGACTAAAATCCACACATGGTTGGAAAAAATGACAAAAAAACATATAGATTTGAAACCAGATATATTTTTATTGGGAATTTTACCTGAAATATACAGTAAAGAATTGAAATATTTGATTGTAAATGTATTAACAGCAGCTAGGATTGTATTTGCTTAAAACTGGAAAAATGAGAAAATACCAACGCAGGAGGAAGTTATTAAGAAAATAATGGAATGTGCTAAAATAAGTAGATGACATTTGAAATTAGAGAACAAGAAGATAAACAATTTTATAAGATTTGGGTTTTATTTTATCAATGGTAAGACAATAAAACACGGTAATGAAATATGTAGATTTTTAGAATATAAAGAATATATAAAGATGTATTATTTTCATCATAATCATAATATAATTATAGGATAGATTTGGGGTGATGATATGAATTGTCATAAAATAATTCAAGTAAAATTTGGATGAATAATAGTATAGTCAAATGATTGATTAATAATGATATTTATGTATTTAGGTATATTTGATTGACAATATGAGAATATATACAATGTAATTGTAAGTGATGACTATGAAGTGGATGCACAAAACAATTTGTAAACTAACCGACACACTGTATGTACATATGTGGAAGATGGCTTGATGTTTTTATGTTGTTTTCGTCTATGTTTGTCGAAAAAAAAACAATAAAACTTTTTTTTTAAAAAAAGAAACTACTCCTAAAAGCAAAGTACAGGCCATCAAAAACAAAAGCAAACATCCTTCACCCAAAATAGCTACCCACTTCTAACCACTCCTACAGTGAAAACAAACCACCAGATCTCTTGGAAAACCCGAAATGATAATTAAATGATGAGAAAAGAACAGCAGCCTGAGTTTAATCGAAACCAGACCCTGTGATTTGGGTCATTTGGATCAATGATTTTGATCATTGGTTGTATTTTCTCCTTGTTTCTTGTTTCTAACTCCTCCTTGTTTCTATCTAAATATGGATATATGCTGATGTTTTTCAGGATATTTATTTTAACAATTCTCATGGGTAGAATACATTCATCCAGTTGTAATTTACCAATGAAGGCTGGTACAGTAGGCCAATAATCTGCAACAGTTGTATTTTTGTGTTTTTATTATGTATAACTGGAGTCATAGAAAAATGAGTTATGATGGACCACAGCTGGGTGTGAGGTGGAAGCAGATAAAAAACCACCAAAAGATTCGTTGATCCAAGGAAAACAAGGTTTTATTCACGTGTCTGCAGAGACGGGTTCCCTCAGGCACTGAAGGAACCCAGAGCAAAATTCAGGCAGCATTTTTATACCCTAACTGTCCGCCCCCTCGTAGGAGGGCTTGGCTCACATTCTTTCTGTTTTCAAATTGACACATATATTTCGAAGGTTTATGCTGGCTCCCTATCTAGCAAAAGCAGTTACACAGTTTCTGACACCTCAGCACTTTCTTACAATTCCTCATTGTTCTAGCCTCATCTTGTGTTTTTTTCTCTTGTGCACAAACTGGAACACTTTCTTATTTAGCAGAGCTACTGAGTTTGAGACACACTTCCTTATTTAATTCAATGGGCCATCCAACATGACTTCGGTTCTGCTCACATGGGCTTTGTGGTTACAATCCCTTGTAGTTGCAAACCTCTGGGCCGAGGATCCCTAAACAACTATGAACAGATTACAGACCAGATTATAGCAGATTATAGACCAGCTAATCTTTTTGGCCTTTTTGGGCTGTGCCAAAAATTGTGTGTGCACTTGCATGCTCGCACTTGCGTGCCAGCACCCAGAAGGAAATGTGCACTCCCCCAGCTCCCCCACATGTGTGTATCATCCCTACCCACCCACTCACACTGCCCCCTTACCTGCACTGCGCCTCACAGCTGATTTTCGGCCGGTTTGAGCTATGCATGTGGTTCCAGAGGCCATCCCTTGTGTACTCACTACATACGTGTTTCATACGCTCTATCCCTTGAGCATCCGTCCACTGCAAGAAGTTTTGAGCTGCACAAAACTTTGTGAGCGAATGAACTTTCCGCCGCGTACGATGTACATCCGCGGCATACACGGGCAACAAACGTTCTATGTCCATTTATCATCCATTAAATGTCCACTGTATCCTCTTGGCATCCTCTGGCCAACCCCTCAACTCACATCCTCTGCAGCTGAAAACGGAATGAGGGAGGAAACGAAAGGTACACAGAACGTCCACACAGCGTTAGTAGCACGGAAATAGAAAGGATGTAAGCGGATGCATATCGTATATAAAGGATTAAAACGGACAAAACGTTTGTATCTGGGATGTATCTTGGATATTTAGGATGTCTGCAGTATGTCTAGAGTATGTGGAAGGACACCTAGCGGACTACCGATATTTCCTATAAAAAGGGGGAGAAAATCATTTGAATCTCAGTATGAATCCAGCAGCCGTGGTGTACAGACCTCTTCACCCTTGGTCTTGGTCTTCCACATCATCAATTGTTCTCCACCCCCTTACTGAGGTTAAGTGGAAAAAGATTTCTCACACTTATTTCTCTGTTGGCTGAGAAGTTATAAGCAGAAACGGACAAATGCATACATGTCAATGTCCATATATGTTTCATCTACCTTGTAAAACAAACTTGTTCCACACCCTGTTTCAAGGGAAAAAGTCATTTTTCTGTCACTGAACAAGGAACTCAATAATGTAGGTAGTTCTATTTACAGACCTCTCACATCCCGGACATAAACTGTTTCAACTCCTTCCCTAAAAATGATGCTATAGAGAGCATTGCACACCAGAACAATTAGACACAAGAACAGTTTTTTTCCTGAAAGCCATCACTCTGCTAAAAAAATAATTCCCTCAACACTGTTCAACTACTTACAAAGTGTACACTACTATTACTGTTAATCTTCTCATCACTCCTTATTGCCCATCCCCTCCCACTTGTAACTGTATGACTGTAACTTGATCGCTTGTATCCTCATGATTTTTATTAACTGTTTCCTAGTATGATTTGATTGCTTATTGCACCTATGACTACTATTAAGTGCTGTACCTTATGATTATATCTTTCCTTTTATGGACACTGATAGCATTTGCACCAAGACAAATTCCTTGTGTGTCCAATCACACTTGGCCAATAAAGAATTATATTCTGTTCTGTTCTATTCTATTCTATTCTATTCTATTCTATTCTATTCTATTCTATT
>BLBF01000069.1:4832004-4858483 GCA_015471245.1 Laticauda colubrina
TTCTATTCTATTCTATTCTATTCTATTCTATTCTATTCTATTCTATTCTATTCTATTCTTATTGCACCTTATGACTATCATTAAGTGTTGTAGCTTATGATTCTCGACTCTTGGCAAATGTATCTTTTCTTTTTATGTACACTGAGAGCATTTGCACCATGACAAATTCCTTGCGTGTCCAATCACACTTGGCCAATAGAGAATTCAATTCTATTCTATCTGAAGAGCTGATAGTGGAAATTTTGAGCAGTTCGGAGAACCGGCTAATCCCACCTCTGACTGGCCCCGCCCCCATCTATTCTCCACCTCCCATTGAGTCCCAGCTGATCAGCTGGGTCTCCTTTGGTTGCCCTGCACAGGAGAATAGAGCTGGAAAGCAGGTCAGTGGGGTGGAGAGGGAAGGGGGATTTTGCAGTAATCTTCCCCTGCCACGCCCACCAAGCCATGCCACACTCACAGAACCGGTAGTAAAAAAAAAAATTAATCCCATGACTCACCACTGACAACCGCCTTCATTAGCAACAGAAATGGTGGTCCTGATTTTGCTTGTAATTTGAGGGTTACCTGAATTCTAATCTGTTAAATTCAGATTTAACAGATATTAACAGAGTTGGAAGGGACCTTGTAGGTCATCTAGTCCAACCCCTACCTCCCCCTGCCCAAGCAAACCCTACACCATTTTTGACAGATGGCAATCCAGTCCCTTAAACTTTCTCTCTAGGAATCAAAAGATTGTAAATCAAACTCAGATGGGTATAATATGGCAAATTATTAGGCATACATGATGAATATGGGCACATTTATATTTTAAAGGTTGTTCTTGACTTACAACTGTTCATTTAGTGTCCATTTGAAGTTACAATGGGACTGAAAAAAGAGACTTATGACCGTTTTTCACTCCTACAACCTTTGCAGCCTCCCTGTGGTCAACATGATCCAAATTCAGACACTTGGCAACTGACTCCTATTTATGATAGTTGCAGTGCCCTGGGATCAAGCAATACCCTTTTGCAACCTTCTGAAAACAAGGGTCAGCGGGTAAGCCAGATTCACTTAACTACCGGGTTACTCACTGACCAACTGCAGCAATTCACTTAACAACTTTTCCAAGAAAGTTCGTAAAAATGGTACAAAATTCACTTCACTCGTGTCTGGTTTTGCAGTAGAAATTCTATGCTCCGTTGTGGTCTTCAATATCTTCATTAACAACTTAGAGGAGGGAATAGAAGGGGAACTGACCACATTTGCAGATGATACTAAGTTGGCAGGAATAGTTAACACACAAGAAGATAAGCTCAAGATTCAGATGGATCTTGACAGACTTGAACCCTGGGCCCTATCTAACAAAATGAAATTCAACGTATAGAAAAGTAAAGTCCTAAACTTAGGCAAGAAAAACCCAAAGTACACGTACAGACTGGGTGAAACCAGGCTCAATAGTTGTAACTGTGAGAGGGATCTTGGAGTCTTAGTGGACAACCAGCTAAATAGGAGCCAGCAGTGTGTGGCAGCAACCAAAAAAGCCAGTGCAATCCTAAGATGCATTAACAGAGGGATACAACTGAGATCAAGGGAGGTATTAATACCACTCTGTAAAGCCTGTAAGGCCTCTGTAGTGCCTAGAGACCTTTAGTAATTTTGCAAAGACACCAATTTCTCTCTCCTTTAGTTGAGTAAAATATGCCAGAGGTGTGCATTAGATATTCTCAGTCATGTGCAGCAGCAGCCAATTAACAGAGGGATACAGTCTAGATGAAGTGAGGTACTAAAGCCCCTGTCACACTGAACCAACGGATGCAAAGAGGATGTAAAACGGACAAAAAAGCTTGCCATCCATTGGAAAATGCGATGCATCCGTTGTGTACTCACTGCATACGTGTTTCATACGCTCTATCCGTCAAACATCCGTCTACTGCTATTTCATCTGCTCAAAAAGTTTTGAGCTGCACAAAACTTTTTGAGCGGATGAACTTTCCGCCGCGTACAATCTACATCCGCGATACATCCGGGCAACAAACGTTCTATGTCCATTGTCATCCGTTACACGTCCGATGTATCCTCTCGGCATCCTCTGGACATCCACGCAACTCACATCCACTCCAGCGGAAAGCGGAAAGAGGGAGGAAGCGAAAGGTACGCGGAACGTACACACAGCGTTAGTAGCACGGACATAGAAAGGATGAAAATGGATGCAGCTCGGATATAAAGCATTAAAACAGACAAAATGTTCGTATATGGGACGTATCTCGGATATTTAGGATGTCTGGAGGATGCCTAGAGTATGTGGAAGGACACCTCGCGGAAAACCGACATTTCCTATAAAAAGGGGGAGGAAATCACCTGGATCTCACTTTCAGTCCAGCAGCCCTGGTGTGCAGACCTCTTCAGCCTTGCTCTTGCTCTTCCACATCATCCATTGATCTCCACCATGGATCATCGCACACTCCTTTTGGTAGCCACCATCATTCAACACCAGAACCAAGCCCTGTTCAGACTGTTTCACCTTTTCTATGCAAAGAGAAGGAGACATCCAAGAACTGTCTGGGTCCGACAATGGATCGGGAGAAGAGTGGAGTTTGGACTGTATGACAAGCTGATGGTGGAGCTGAGGAATGAAGACCCTTGTGCATTCCAGCACTTCATGAGGATGCCACCAGCCATGTTTGACGAAGTTGTGGAGCGTCTGAGACCCAGGTTGACCAAGGCAAACACCAACTTCCATCCCAGCCTGGACCCTGAACTGAAGGTGGCACTGACTCTGCGCCATCTGGCCTCTGGGACCATGTACAGAAACATGCAGTATGCCTGGAGGATGCCACACAACACCATCAGCATTGTGGTCAGAGAAGTGGTGCAGGCTATCATTGAAGGATACGTGGAGGAGCTCCTCCTGTGCCCCACCACTGAACAAGGCTGGAGGAAAGTTACAGAGCAGTGATATCAGAGGTGGAACTTTCCCCACACCGTTGGAGCCATAGATGGGAAACACGTGGCCTGCAAAGCTCCACCCAACTCAGGGTCCAATTATTTCAACTACAAGGACTTCTTCAGCATCATCCTCTTTGCCATGGTTGATGCTGACTACAAGTTCATCTACATCGATACTTCAGGCAACGGGTCAGCTTCAGATGCTCAGAAACACAATACCAGTGACCTCAAGGGTGGGTTGGAACGCAACATCATCATGGGTTTCCCAGATCCAGACCCCCTACCCAACGACACACAAGATGTGCCCTACTTCATCATGGGTGATGACGCCTTTTCCCTCAGAACCTACCTCATGAAGTCCTACACTTCCAGATTCCTCACCCGTGAAGAGAGGATCTTCAACTACAGGCTGTCCAGGGCAAGGCGGGTGGTGGAGAACGCCTTTGGCATCCTGGCCAACAGGTTCCAGGTACTTCTCACCACCATGCAGCATTGCCCACAGACCGTGAGGAGCATTGTGGAAGCTTGCTGCATCCTGCACAATCTCATGCGCACCCGCTATCCAGTGTTGCAGAACAGGCTTGTGGACCGTCAACAAGGCAATGGGGACATGGAGCCTGGTGAATGGAGGCAAGGACTAAACCTGATAGACACTGTGGATGTGCAGGGCCCCAACAGAGCTTCACGTGGAGGGAAGAGGCAGCACAACCTCCTGAAACACTGGTGCAACTCCCCAGCTGGAGCAGTGGAGTGGCAAGAGAGGATGATAGATGCTTAATGGATGCTTCCTTGAGCCTGTCTCATCACACTGATGAGATTGTGCCATGTATGTTGAGTGGCCGTACAATGAATAGGGCATTAATAAAGAGCTTTGTTTATGTTGAAATGTGTGCATCAATGATTAAATTGTTATTGATAATAAAGGGCCATATGTGTGGCAGCTGGGAGGGTGGACCATACAGTCCCACTATGCTTGCACTGGAGGTTTATCTATCCCACAACTATCCTTATCCCACAGCTATCCTTAACCATCCCACAGCTATCATTACCCATCCCACAGCTACCCATCCCACAGCTATCCTTACCAATCCCACAAGCATGCAAAGGCTTAACCCTTTTTTCAAAGTTTTCCCCAACACTTTATTAAGTAAAAAAAATGAACCAAGTCTGTGAAGCAAAGATAACCTTTATTAAAAACAAACTGTATGACTTTATTAAAAAGCAAAATGACCCAAGTAAAGTGTCTTTAAGCAAAGATAAGGTAGATAAGGTGAACAGGTAACAACTCAGTCTCTGGCACTCTTCTCAGTCACTCTGAGGCGTGCCCATGGTCTCAGATGTAAAGGGGCCGGGGATTGTGGAGGTGGCTGTTGCTGGAATGCTGGTCTGAGGCGCCATTGGGGTGCTTGGCCCTGAGAGTACAACAGGGGATGGTATGTGCAGGAAGCTCTCAGAGAGCTGACTCAGTCCCATGAGGTTGAGAGGCACTTCCTCAAGGACCTGGGATGTGAGGCCCAAGACTGATGACAGATGTTCTGAGGAAGGGCTTGGCTGTGGGGTGGAGGAAGGAGGAGTGTAGTGGGGCTGTCTGGTCTGCAGCTGGGTCAGCTGAGGTGTCTGTGGCATCCCAGGAAACTGGGTGTGGACTGGGAAGGGCTGCCTCTGCTGTGGGAAGTCCTGGTCGTGGTAGGCTTGGTAGGTGAGGGGCTGCTGAAATCCGTGGAAGGGCTGTGACATTGCCTGGGGTGGAGGAGCAGACCTGGAGTGGGTAGCAGCAGGTTCAGCTGGGCCTGGAGGGTGGTGCAGAAGAGCTGTGATCCTCTCCTTCATCGCCTGATACTGGGCCTTGGGCATGTCCATGAGGCTCTGGCTCACGTACGTGATGAAGGGCTTGCGGTTGGAGGATGGTATGTCAAAGTGGACCATCTGGGAGAGGAGATCTGTGCTGGCTTTTATTGTGACCCTGATCTCCAAGAGGACAGTGTGGCTCTGTCTTTCCGGTCTTCCTCTCTGCCTGCTTTCTATGGAGGTGGAGCTGGGTGTGGGTGTGGGTTGGTCTCTGGTGGCTGCTTCTTCTTGCTCCATCTGAGATAGGGGATCCTCCACGTCCTCTGGCACGGGGAGTGCAGCTGTCGGGGGGGGTCTCTGTCGTGGGGCCCTCCAAAGACACCTGCCTGGACACGGTAGCTGTCTCCTGGCTGGAAGAGGAGAGTCTCTCTGTGGGCTGTCTGAGGGATAGGGTTGACAGAGGGGCTGCTCCTTGGTGGTGGATCTCACCCTCCGGGAAGCTGCACCTGGCCATAACATAGGTCTCCCGGTCAGTTAGCTTGACAGCGGCCAGCCCAGATCTCTTCAGGTGCAGCTTGCCATATCAGGTGTGCATATGCTTCCACCACCCCAGGAGGACATCTGAAGTGTAGCCCAGGTTCTCTGCCTTCTCTCTCCACGCTGCCTGCTTCCGCTTGGTGTCACGATTGAGCCTGTGGCCCTTCCTCCACAGGTACTCGTTCTCTCTCAGCCATTCCAGCACCTCCTCCTCATGGTCCTCGGAAATGGTGTACTGTTTCCTCTCCCCCTTCTCCTTGCCTTGCCTCTTCCTCCCTCTGGCAGAGGCTTCAGGGCCTTCAGCAGCAGGGCTTTGAGGGCCTTGGGGCTGGTCCACCACAGCAGCAGCAGCAGGAGAAGCACCACCACCAGCTCCAGCACCAGCAGGAGAAGCACCAGCAGGAGCAGCAGCAGCAGCTTCAGAGTCAGCGCCAAGGGGTGGGATGGTGGTTCTGTCCTTCTTGCCAGGGCTGGCAGGAGTAGGCACAGGCTTCCTCTTCTTCCCCATGGTGTTCTTTCAAGACGTCTCTGGCAGCAGGTCTTTCCTCTGAATGGTGACCTGCTTGCGAGCTGCATCCTTTTATATCCGCGGAGCTTATGCAATTCATCCTCCCTGCATGCGCAATGAATGCTTTGCATCCGCTATGCATCCGCTATGCATCCGCTATGCATCCTATAGGCGTCTGTGATGCATCCGTGTCATCTGCTACGCGTCCGCTTCGCTGTTCTCCCCTGGAAGCCCTGCGGATGTGTCATCCACTTCCATCCGCTTTCATCCACTAGGCTTTTTACGAACGTCCGCTTTACATCCCCGCTACATCCTCCCCACGTCCATTCCTTTCCGTTGTTGTCCACTCTGTTTATGCAAATTTGGGGCACTTTTGAGAGCGGAAGTACTAATACCACTCTATAAAGCCTTAGTAAGACCACACCGAGAGTACTGCATCCAGTTTTGGTCACCAGACTATAAAAAAGATGTTGAGACTCTAGAAAAGTACAGAGAAGAGCAACCAGGATGATTAGGGGACTGGAGACTAAAACATATGATGAACAGTTGCAGGAACTGGTCCTGGTTAGTCTAGTGAAGAGAAGGACCAGGGGAGACAGGAGAGCATCTTCCAATATTTGAGGGGTTGCCCCAGAGAAGAGGAAGGGGTCAAGCAAAAGCTCCTGTGGGCCAGACAAGGAACAATGGATGGAAACTGAACAAGGAGAGATTCAACTTGGAAATAAGGGAAAAACTTTCTGACAGCGAGAACAATGAACCCATGGAACAGAAGTTGCCCTCGGAAGTTGTGGGAGCTTCACCACTTGAGACTTTCAAGAAGAGATTGGACTGCCATTTGTCAGAAATGCTGTAGGGTCTCCCGCTTGGGGGGGGGAGGGTTGGACTAGATGACCTATAAGGTCCCTTCCAACTTTGATTATTTGTTATCTCTTATCTGTCATAAATTCGAGGATTACCTATGGTTTCATTCTATTCTCCATGTTCAAGTCTCAATTGAGAAATGACCTTTTGCAAGTATTTGTGATTCTTGCTCAATGATGATATAAGACTATGTCACACAGCCAAGCGAGTTTGAACTTGACTGACTAAAAATAGGACGGAGTGAGAAAGAAATTCTTGAAAATCCAAGTTGTTGAAAAGCAGAGATGAAGCTGCCTTTCTTGGCTTGGATTTTAGCAAAACCTTCTGTGATGACCTAAAGGGGTGTGGCATGAAGGCAACACAGTCACATAGGTAAGAAAAGTCCCTTTAATAACTCCAACTTTGCCCCCAATGTCCAGTTACTTTTGACTGAAGAAAAAACTCTCCCAATAACAGTCTTTAAGTGGAAGAAATTCAGTCCAAAAACAAAGTACATATAAACTGTAAATAAAAATCCACACAAACAATGCTGCAACAATTAACTGGACAGGCAGGAGAAGGAATTGC
The DNA here is from genome assembly GCA_015471245.1 of Laticauda colubrina. Taxonomy (NCBI): domain Eukaryota; kingdom Metazoa; phylum Chordata; class Lepidosauria; order Squamata; family Elapidae; genus Laticauda; species Laticauda colubrina. Next base: position 4,839,194 of record BLBF01000069.1, read on the forward strand.
AGACTTCAAAGGCCAACAAAACACACACAGTTGGGAAGATGCCAGGAACCCAGATAAGCCTCCACAAAGATAACTCACAGTTTGCTTCCAGCAACTTTACTGTGCGTAGCTTCCCTTTTTAAACACTGTTATCCCAGCTGCAGTTAATGAAGGGAATCAGGGCCCTTTCCTCCCCCATAAACCACGCAACTCACATTGCTCCATTCTCCCTGCGTGTCCTAAGATGAAGAGGGAGTGGATATTCCTCCAAATTCCCTCTCCCTTGCTCTACCTCTCCCCTGCTCTGCCCAGCCAGACTGTGCTCTTCCCCAGTTTCCTCCACAACCAACGGAGCCACACTCCCACTCCCTGTCAGCTGTTCAATCTCCTGCTCTGAATCAGATTTTGATGGAGGCATGACACCTTCTACTGGAAAAATCTATCACTGGAAGTCAAGTAAAAACTAGACAGAATAATGAAAATCCTTTTATCACTCAACAAATGACTAATTCAATGGCAATTTCAGCCAAGAAATACTATTTTACACCAAAGGCCCAATCTAACAGGGCTAAGGAATGTTTGGAAACTTTGTCTTCAGTCAGCTCAGTCTCTGACAGATTTATAAATACGATAACCCTCTTTTTTATGTATTTACCTTTTTCAATCCTGTCTGACTTCCAGAGACTGCTTGGAGTGGACTATCTCTGTAGTTTTCTTGGCAAGGTTTTTCTGAAGTGGATTTGCCCTGGATTCCTTCCTAGCAATTGGTCCAAGGCAATGGGATCCTATCTGTTCTACTACCAGTTTGGTGATCATGCCAATGGTGGTATTTAGCTAGTTTGCACCGCTTTTGGCAAACCGGTAGCAATGATTTGATGTGGGTTGTGGAACCAGTAGTAACTTCTGACCCAGTTACCCATTTGCTGCTTGCTCCTTTGCCCCACCCGCCCAATGCTTGGTCACCCTGCCCGCCTGAAGCTAGTCTGCTCAGTCACTACTTAAGGCCATGATGGCGAACTTATGGTACGCATGCCACAGATGGCATGCAGAGCCATTTGTGCCGACATGTGAGCTACTGGCAAACGTACCTCACTGCACATGTGGGTGCCTCACAGCTGATTTTCAGCCTGTTTGGGGCCTTTTTAAGCCTCCCAAAGGCTTGAGGAAGGCTTCTGCAGGCTTTGCAGGCCAAAAACTAGCCCCGTTTCATCACTTCCAGTATTTTTGGAAAAATAGGAAATGATGAAATGGGGCTAGTTTTTGGCCTACAAAGCTTGCAGAGCCTGAAGAAGCCTCCCTCAAGCCTTTGAGAGGCCAAAAAAGGCCTCAAACAGGCCAAAAATCAGCTGTGAGGTGCAGTGCAGATAAGGGTGCGATGAGGGCTGGGTGGATTACGTGCACATGCATAGGGGGTGTGGGGGGGCGCATTGCCTTCTGGGTGCTGGCACATAAGTGCGAGCATGCAAGCACACATACAATTTTTGGCACAGGAGCTCAAAAAGGATAGCCATCACTGCTTTAAGGTATTTCTTTTTTTTGTCCTTCCTGACAATCAGATGTTACTACAATCAGCTGTCCTGAGTCTCCCTTGCTGTCTTGCTGCTCTGCCCAGGAGGCTTCCCTGAGGCCCAGGAAGGCAAAAAAAACAACAACAACCCTGCCCGCTCCATTTTTTGCCTTCCTGGGCCCCAGGGAGGCCCTAAAACCAGCGGTGGGATTCTACTAGTTCGCACCTATTTGCTAGAACCGGTTGTTAACATTCTAAGCAATTCAGAGAACCGGTTGTAAGAAGAAATTACTGGGCTAATCCTGTAAGGAAGGCAGGAAGGAAACATTCTGGTGTTGCTTACAGAAACTGCCTCTCCGTTAACCCTGATTACATTCTTGGCTGAACTAGACTTCCTGTCTCAGGAACTTCTCTGGAGTTTTTTCCCCCTCCTTTGCTGGTACTTTGTTTGTGTGGAGGGACCATTCAAAGTTACAATGGCACTGAAAAAAGCGACTTATGACCATTTTTCACACTTACAACTGTTGCAGCATCCCCACAGTCATGAGAGGCCAGGCGAGGATTTGCATGCCTCGATGTGAGTGATGTTGAGTTGGCCACACCCAGCCAATAACATGACCACCCAGTCACATGACCACTGAGCCACGCACACAGAACCAGTTGTTAAAAAAAATTGAATCCCACCCCTGCCTAAAACAAAGCGTGGGGGGTTGCTGTGCTCCCCCATGCTCCGTTTCCCGCCTCTGGGAACAAAAATGTCCCCCACTGGAGCCTTGCCTGAGGCCCAGAAGGACCAAAACCTGCAGGGGGGGGGAAGAGTGTTGCAAAAAGAAAAAAAAAGCCACAGCCACCCAGTCACATGGCCCTGCCCCCAGTCATGCCTACAGAACCGTTAGTAAAAAAATTTGAATTCCTAGCGCACAGCTTTCCCCAACCAGCTGAGGCCTACGCGCCAATCAGCTGAGAGGATAAAGGAGGAAGATTGAAGCGGACCCCAACCAAGTGACATGATAGTAGGATTCCAATATGTGAGGGGCTGCCCCAAAGAAGAAGGGATCAGCCTATTCTCCAAAGCCCCTGAAGGCAGGACACGGAGCAACAGGTGGAAACTCATCAAGGAGATGAGAAAAAATTTCCTAACAGTGAGGACAATGAATGAGTGGAACTCCTTGCCACCAGAAACTGTGGGTGCTCCATCACTGGAGGTTTTTAAGAAGAGACTGGACAGCCATTTATCTGAAAAGGGATGGAGTCTCATGCTTGAGACCTGCAAGATCACTTCCAACTCTATTATTTTCTTCTTCTTTTTTTTTTGAGAAAGTTTTTTTTATTTTTTATACATCTCTTCAAGTGAGCAATGTGATTCCAGGTGACACCATACATAAATTTTCACTTCACATTTTCCTTTCATCAATTCAATAACAAAAAACATTTTGTTCTTAAACATATTTTCCATTCTTTATCCCCTATTATTTTCTTTTCCAGCTTACAACCTATTTTATTTTACATATTTTCCTCCTTTATTTTCTCAAAGCCTATGTCCAGCAAAGAAACAAAAAAATAAAACTAATGCATTCAAGATCCACATGGCATTATTATTTTGTTCTGTTATTTTTCCTATGATCATGTGTATCCATCCCATCAAATCTAAAGTAAGTCCAGAATGGTATATAGCAGGGGTCGCCAACCTTAGAGATCTGTGTTTCTGCCATTGGCTAGCTGAGTCTGCACTGTTTCAGTCCTAAGGAAGGTTTGGTTCTGCTTAAAAGCAGAGCCGAAGATCTAAAGATTAGCTAAAAAGCAAGAAATGCAACGATTTCCTGCTTTCTAGCTAATCTAAATCTCCCAGCATAGCAGAACAGTTGATGGTTGGGAAAAATAGCAACTTAGCAGGCAAGTTTGCCAGGTAAGGAGTTGTTAACCGAATCTTACGTAGCTTTTTCTCTGGTAATATTACACTACTAACTAGAGCACACAAAATATTTGCTAGATCAATACTCAAATACAACTCATCAGTCTGGAACCCACATTACTCAACTGATATTAACACAGTTGAGAAAGTCCAGCAATATTTCACAAGAAGAGTTCTCCACTCCTCTACTTGTAGAATATCTTATGTCACCAGCCTCGAAATTCTAGACCTAGAAAAGTTAGAAGTACACCGCCTTCGGTCTGATCTAAGTATAGTATACAAAATCATACATTGCAATGTCCTACCTGTCAATGAATACTTCAGCTTCAACCATAACAATACAAGAGCAAACAATAGATACAAACTCAAGGTAAACCACACTAAACTAGATTGCAGGAAATACAACTTTAGCAACAGAGTGGTCAATGTCTGGAATACTCTACTTGACTCTGTGGTTTTTTTCCCCCAAACCCCAAAAACTTTAACCTTAGACTTTCTACTGTTGACTTCACCCCTTTCCTAAGAGGCCTGTATGGGGCATGCATAAGTGCACCAACATGCCTACCGTTCCTGTCCTATTGTTTCTTTTATTTTTCTTATATGTATCCATGTATTCATAACTATGTTTTTACTTATACCTATTATCTTGTAAGCAACTGGACAAACCAAAAAATTAAAAATAAATAAATAAAGTGGGCGGAGAGGATTCCCATGGGCCATGTGGGCAGCGCAGCCTTGTGTTCCTGTGCAGCCTGGATTAATTGCTTTGGGGGTGGGTGCTCTGGAGGTGACATTTCTCTGTGGACTACCAAAATTTTCTCGTGGACCACCAGTGGGCCATGGACCACCAGTTGGCAGCCACCATTCTAAACCAACCCCCCAGCTCAAGCAAGAAACTTGGTATCAGACAAATGGCTGTCCAGTCTCTTCGTGAAAGCCTCCAATGATGGAGCACCCACAACTTCTGAAAAAAAGTTATTCTCCTGATAACTCCCTGACAAGAAAACTCTCCTTAATTCTAGGCTGGATCTCTCTTTGAGAAGCTTCTACTCATTGCCTCTTGTTAGCTGTTCAGGTACCCAGCGTTGATATCAACTTGATGGCACGTTGAACTGGCCAAAATTTTCATGTTTACCTAGAGCTTTATGACCAGAAAAGGCAAGCATCAACCACTATAATCTCACACAATTTCCATTTCCACTCTCTCCCATTCAACTTCTCAAGACATTCCTAACGATTCTAAGATTGCTTTCTGCATAATCCTGCTCGGAGGTGGCAAATTTTCCTGGAACATCATAGAAATCCAGCATCAGAAAAAAAACCCTAATTTGGAATAAACAAGAGCACCTGTCAGCCTTCAAGATTTTTTTCCTTTGCTTTGCATCTTTTGGTTGTCATATGTAAGAAGAGGGGGAGGAGGGGTGAAATAGTTATGGGAAGCGAGCTGGAAGTTTCAGAATAAACTGTATAAATTGAAGGGGGGAAGTTGCTTGTTTATGCTTCATTCTTATGCTATGCATAAGCATACCTCTTTATCAAAATATGTCAAGATCAATGGACGGATGCCACATCGCCACCTGAAGATGCCCACATGACGTTTTATACAACGTTTAACTGGATGAACAGTTTGAATTATTGTGGGTGGGAATGTTGCCATTACTTTGTATATGTGATTCACGGGCTCATTTTCTCAGATCCAAATTCCTTTGAAGCTACCACTTGATTTCCAGTAAAAGATATCTTTTCTCTAATTAATGGAGTCTAAGTATTTCTTTCTTGGATTTTGACTGGAGCACCAGCTGACATTATTCTGAATTGGAGTAATTCTCCTTTTATGGCCCTAGAGAAGTTCTTAGCTCCAGAGCTACCAGAATCTTCTTGTAATTTTTTGGGAACGACATCACTGAGTTTCCCTGGAATCTGGAACACAGAATTTTACATTCAGTCATTACTTGAAAAAAGTGCTCTTTTTCGTCCTTTATATGTATAAAATATGCAATGAATTTGTAGTATTAATTAACACACCTTCCATTTTTCTATTTTTTGGATCTGGTATCAGCAAAGCAGGGTTTTGTTTTGTTTTTGTCAAGCTGATTAATAATTCTAAGAGATTGTGGGGGCTGGCAGCAGCGATGTGGAGGTTCCCAAGGAGCCTGTGCCAAGTGCGCATGCGTGCAGGATTGCTCAGAAGAAAGAACAGTTCCAACAACATGGGTGACTCAGGAGTAAGGCTGCAAGGTAATGGTCCCTCCTTCAAGAAGATAAAAGCCAGCTGTGAATCAGATGTTCTTTATAGGAAGCAAAAATGTTTTGAAACTCAGCCTCGTGGACATTACAGTTGGTATTTGAAGACTCTTGTGTTGTAAACTATTTCTTATCTGTTGTTTTTTGGCAGCCTTGCAAAAACTTGGCAAGGCCCTTTCTTGTCAGAGCTAATAAGTTGGAAGCAGCCTTTTATTTGTGAAGAAACAGGATTCTTAGCTTAAACATAAAAAGATTATACTGCTGCATTTGTCTTGTGTTTGCTCTTTTGGAACCAGGTTTAGGTCAGAACATTAAGTGAATCTGGTTTTCCCCATTGACTTGGCTTTCAGAAAGTCGCAAAAGACCAGGGGACACTGTGACTGCCATAAGTATGAGTCGATGGCCAAGCATCCAAATTTCGATCTGGCAACTGTGCAGATGCTGCAAGAGTCATAAATTATAACTGTTGTGGTTCGCTGGCAGCAGGTGCAGAGAGCTGAGAGCGAGGACTCAGATGAGGGGCCTGCATGTGATGCAAGGTTGGGGCCAGGACCATCAGGGAGTGGAGTGCTGCCTTCGGAGTTGTGGAGGCTGGCAGCAGCGATGAAGAGGTCCCTGAGGAGCCTGTGCCCAGTGCATGTGCATGCAGGGTTGCTCGAAGGAAAGAGCAGCTGTAGCAGCACAGGTGACTTGGGAGTAAAGCTGCAAGGTAATGGCCTCTCCCTGAGAAGATAAAAGCCAGCTGAGAAACTGCAATCCTTTGCAGAAGGCAAAGAAATTTGATACTCGAGATTGGTGGATACTAGGAATATCTGAGTTGGTGTTTGGAGACTCTTTGCGTTTGAATTATTGCTTAGTAACTTTATCTGGTGTTCTTGGCAGCCTTGCAAAAGCTTGGCAAGGCTCTTTCTTATCAGAGCAAATGGGTTTGAAGCAGACTTTTATCCGTGAAGGAACAGAATTCGTAAAGAAACATTAAAAGGTTGAGCTGTTACCTTTGTCTCATGTTTGCTTCCTTGGAACCAGGTTTGGGTCAGAACAAGTCATCAACAGTCAACTTTTTTCAGTGCCATTGTCACTTCAAATGGTCACTAAACAAACAGTTTTCAATCTAGGATCTCCTGTGCCTTATGCTACCTGTCATCCAGAGGACACAAGGAGAGATGCTTCTGTTTGTAACATAGAGAGTGTTAACTCGTAAAACATTCCTATGCCTGTCTTAGTAGTTGCCATAAAAAAGAGGGAGGGGAGGAAGGAAATCTGGAAAAGCAGTGCAGCAGTTTGAAAACGGAAGTACATTCCAACTCTTATCTTTAAAAGATTGTAACTAAACTACCAGAGTTTTGCCCATGAATATATTTCATTGAAGAACGTGAATGATGACACCCAGCCCATGAATGTGCTCAATTGGAGAATCTGGTTTATGAGACACCTGGGGGGGGGGGGGAAACAGGGTCACAGGGGACTGTAAATGACGTAGGCCAGTGTTGGCTTGCTGTCAGGATTCTAGCAATCGCCCTAATTAAATCATGATTCTCGAGCCAAACTTCAAAAAACTTCAAAGGATTTATTAGAGGCGACATACAGAGCAGTATGTCACCTCTAATAAATCCTTTGAAGGTTTTTGAAGTTTGGCTCGAGAATCATGGTTTAATTAGGGTGATTACTGGAATCCTGACAGACAGCATGATAAAACAAAGCAGTGTTGGATGTTAAAACCCATTCCTCTCCTAGAAAAATGAAATATTTTAGGATATACTAAAAAGGCAGAATATTTCCCCTAAAAGAGAAGTAGAAGCTTAGAGAGGCAGAAATTCAGCCCCACTCCCACCTTTCTTCACGGGCCATTAAGACCCGGGGCCTAGGTCTTATTCTACATAACAAAGATCTACCTCCTTCAGGCAGAGCCATTGAATTGCTCTTCATTGCACCGCCCACCAAGTTTCAACCAAACTTAGCCCACAAGAAAACCTACAAAGCTAGTTATGACCTCTGACAGCAACCAATCAGGATACTCTTCCTGTGCCCCAGGAAGTTCAAAGCCCAGAGAGGGCATAAAGCCCAGGGACTCTCAGCATCTCTTCCCTTTTCTTTGCCCAGGAGCTCCAAGCCATGAGGTCCTGTCCACCATTAAACCATCTTTCCAAACAGCCTCCTCCATGTTTCCAGTGTCTTTTCTTCCCCACTTGGAACTGAACCCAGAAGGAGTTTTTCTTCCAACAGCGGTTCAGACTGTAGGCTGGTCACATTGAGGTCACTGAAAAAAAATGTCTTGGCAAAAAATTAAAATTTCCACTATCATTCCAGTTTCACAGCCAAGAAATGATTACAGCCTTTCACACTTTCTCTGGTAGAGACCGGCAGGAAACTGATTTACTTATTTTATTCCAGAAGTAAACTGAAAGGGAGCTAAATCTTCGGGAATAAAAAATGACTTACACCAGATTAGGCTGAATTAAAAAGGGTGACAACACTCCATGTAATCGAGATAATGAGAAAAAAAATGACATATTTAATCTGGAAGGCCCTGGATTGTGGGGGTTTTTTTCCATCTGGAGTTCCATGCATTTCATTCAACCATTTTGGCATTATTTTTCCAGGAAGACACATAAAACGCTGAGAGAACTACATCAGTAATGCTAAAATAATCTGATCACATAATATGCATTTGTTTATTTGCAGTTTCCTCAATGGAAAATTGCAGTGAAATGTCTTCCAGGAAACCACCAAGCTCAGACTCCAAAGGACCTCACAGTCTTCCTCCTCCTTATTCCTCTGCCCCTCCCTCCTTCTCCTCTTCCTTCTCTTCCTCCCCTTCACCTCCTTCTTCTGCTCCCACTTCGCAAACCCCACACCCTTCTAAAACTGATGTTACCTAGTTGGGCAATGAAATGTATGCAAGAAAATCACCAAGCTCAGAGAGCACAAAAGACCCCACAATCTTCCTCCTCCTCCTTCTGCCCCTCCTCTCCCCTCCTTCTCTCTTCTCCCTCTTTACCTACTTATCTTCTATCACACTCCGCAAACCCCACATCCTTCTAAAACTGATGGTGTTACCTAGTTAGGTAATGAAACGTCTGCAAGAAAACAACCCAGCTCAGAGTACTCACACTTCTTCTTCTGCCCCCTTCCTCCCTCTCTCTTCTCCTTCTCTTCCTCCCTTCTTCTCCTACATTCCACAAACCACACTCCCCTCCAAAACTGATGATGTTTGTGAAGATGACCTCATTTCCCATTGGACATTATGCCAGGCTGACTGTCTCCATTGCACAAAATGTAAGAGAGCCACAAATCCCATTCAGGTCAATGCTGGACTAAGGGATAATGAAGATTTAATGGGCTGTAATCTTTTTACAATCGCTTCAGAAGTTGGGCTCTTGCAACGCCTGTCACCCATTGATAAACTGGTTCCTGGTTATTCCTTTTCCTCATTTAACCAGGATGACCAGAGAAGCCTTGGTCAACTCTCTATACTCTTTATGTGCATGACTGCATTCCCACTCACGCTAGTAATACTATTACTAAATTTACAGATGATGGGTGGGATCATCTGACCACCCACAACAGTGGTGGGACTCATCTCCAAGGGGGATGAGTCTGCCTACCGAGGTGAGGTGGACCGGTTGCTTTTGTGGTGTGCAGACAATAACTTGGTCCTCAACACCAATAAGACCAAGGAGCTTATAGTGGACTATAGAAGGAACAGATCAGATATCCAGCCCTTGCTTATCCATGGAGACTGAGTGGAGCAAGTGGCCAGTTTTAAATTTCTGGGTGTTACCATGAAAGAAGACCTGACCTGGGGTGCTCACATTGCAGCCCTGGTCAAAAGGGCCCAGCAGAGATTACACTACCTAAGACTTCTCAGAAAACAACAACTGAATGAAAAACTGCTGGTAACCTTCTACTGCTGCACCATAGTGAGTGTCTTTACTTACTGCACCTCTGTATGGTTTGCCAATTGCACAGGGGCAGATAGGAAAGCACTCCAGAGGGTTAATGTCATTGCCCAGAAGATCATGGGTTGCCCTCTCCCCTCTCTGGAAGAGCTTTATAGCTCCCGCTGCCTTAAAAGAGTTCAAAACATTCTCAAAAATCCATCTCATCCTGGCTACCTTTTTTTTTAACTATTACCATCTGACAGATGGTACAGGATAATAAAAACAAGGACAAATAGGCTGAAAAACAGCTTCTATCCCAGGGCAGTAACTCTATTGAATTCTACTGTATAGTACACTGAAGATGGTATTTAATTTCATTGTATGAAATGCAATGATAATAAAGTTTTATTGTCCAATTTTCCAGGGAAGAACAGGCATAAGGACAAAGCTTCCTCAACTAAGTGGATCTTAGCTGAGTTAAAGTTAAAATTTAGTTAAAAGTTAAAATTAAATTAAAAGTTAAAAAAGTCAAAAAAAATGGTAAGAGAAAACACCTATCTGTTCTTGATGAGTATAGATCTGTAGAGCTTTTTTAAAATAATAAATAATAAAAACAAGGACAAATAGGTTTAAAAACAGCTTCTATCCCAGGGCAGTAACTCTATTGAATTCTACTGTATAGTGCAATATGAATGCAATATCAGGGGTTTTCAATTCAATGTATAGAATGTGAAGGATGTGTGTTTGTTTTTATTTTTATAGTTTTCTTATATATAATGTACACTGAAGATGGCATTTAATTTCATTGTACAAGGTGCAAGAACAATAAATTAAACTAAAGTAAATTTGCTCCGGACAACTTGCTGCGGCCAAGTCATCACAACTAACTCATCACCGGCCAACTCGCTGCAGGACAAGAGTTACACTGATATCGAAGAAAGAGCAGGATCGAATCATGAAGGAAAGGATACGAAAATGAAAACGGGAGTGACAAAACATTAAAATCGTTTTTTTAAAAAAATGATTGTCAACAATTAAGTTGAATTGCTGAATTGTCCAGAGATCAGTCAGCTAAGGCGCGTTGTCCCATTTTGCGACCAGAGCCAGAACTTTTCCTCAGCGAGTCCTTCTTTAACACAAATCCTTGGCTCTTTTTTTCTACTCACACCGTAGAGAAAAGCAACAGACCAGAAAAGAAAAGAACTAGAAATCAGTTTTAATCCTGTGCACAAATATAGGAACTGAGATGAAAAAAGGACAGAGAGCTCCAGCAGGATCTCTCTCTCTCTCTCACTCTCACTCACTTTTTTTCTCTCTCTCTCTCCTGTCTCTGTGTCTCTCTCATTCTCTTTCTCTCATTCTCTCTCATTCTCTCTCTGTCTCTCTCTCATTTTCTCTCTCCCCCCTCTCTCTCCTTCTCATTCTTTCTCTCCCCTCTCCCCTCTCTTTGTCTCTCCCTCATTCTCTCTCTCCTCTCTCTCTCTCATTCTCTCTCTCTCTGCAGCATTTGTGAGGTGTACATTTGCTATAAAAGAAGAATCCATCTGTCCACCTACTGTTGATCGCTCCTTTTCCACCCAAGTGCAAAATCAGATTTGTGGAACAGCCCAGAAGATCACTGGAAAACGGGATTTTCCCCTTATTCCATGGCTTCGTTTGATCAAGTAGCCCCAGAAGTCTTCAAACTTCTGACAAAGAGTTTTGCAAAAGAAACAAGAAGGAAAAAAAAAATCGGGACGTGTCCTGTACATATTTGGAACATCTATTCGCCCCATCTCACTCCATGCTCAGGAGGCGGAACAAAGCAGGAAGGAAAGGAGGTTCTGTAGGGGGTTGAGGTCTCTTGCAAGACGGATCCATTTGTCTTTGATCCAGGGGCATCCCTGGAATCTCCTTGAGGGACAGAGAGAGGGGAGGAGAAATGAGGGAGAAGAGAAAGAGGAGAGGCTCTGTGCAGGGCCAAAGTGTCCGGTGTGGAGATCGCTGGGTGGTTCTCCTATGTGATGTCCTTCTGCCTCGGGGGACGATGAATGTTCCTCACCACGGACCTGACCATCCACTCGATGCCTTCGTTGACGCCTTTCCTGTAGAAAGGGGGAGTGACACAGAAGGGTCCAGCATGACTTCCAAATCCTCTGTGGGACGGGCCTAGTCGGGTAGGCTGCTACCGGTTCGCCCCAGTTTGCGCAAACCGGTTGCTAATTTTATCATTTTTAATTGCTGGTTCAGCAAACTGGCAAATCCCAGTCCTGGCTGGCCCCGGCCACCCCTCCCCACCTCTCCCCTCCCAGGAGTCTCCACATGGCCCGTTTTGGATCCAAGGTAAGTATAGGGCCCATGCAGAGGCTCAGGGAGGGTGAAAAAGGGCCTCCTGGAAGCTCAGGAAGGCCAGAAACGGGCCCATTTGCTGCCTCCAGAGGGCCTCCAGAGCCCAGGGAGGCCATTTTCCCTCTCCTGGAAAGTTGAGAAAAGCCTTGGGACTCCAGGGTGGGTGAAAACACCCCTCCCCCACCATGATGCAGGAGGCCGACTAGGCCACACCCACCCAGCAACCGGGCAGGGAACCGGTAGCTAAAATTTTTGAAGCCCACCCCGGTCCTAGTCTTTTACGAGAGGCCTTCTTCATAAAACCCCTTTTAGGGGGTTCTAAATACTGTATTTGGCCTTCCCTGACAGGACTGTCCAGTTTTCAAATCCTTCCCTCAAAATGACACAACAGAGCACTGCACACAAGAACAAATAGACACAAGGACAGCCCCCCCCCCCCCCCGCAATGCCATTACTCTCCTAAACAAATAATTCCCTCAACACCCTCCAACTATTTACAAACTCTGTACTACTATTACTATTACCGTATATACTCGCATATAAGCCAACTTTAGAACGCTTTTTTTCCCCCCTCCCAAATTTGGGGGTCGGCTTATACGCGCATGAATCTGATTTCTGACACAAATGACATGACGATATGACACCACTTCTCAGATCATGCAGTATCGATATTACCATACAGCGATATATACATACAGCACATTTCTTTTTACTCTGGGTGCCTCCATTTTGCTTTTTCTACCACCGGATCATAACACGCTCTGATTGTTTAGTCATTCACGTGACCGCTTTAGTGTTTGCGATCGTCACATGCAACTTTGTGTCCAGTTTCTCTGCATTTAGTAAAGTTCCATAGTAAAATTCATTAAAATATACCCCTGTCCGATGTTAAAAGAAAAAGAATGTCTTATGCTGCTTCTTTTAAACTAAAAGTAGTGAAAGCTGCAACACACCATGGTATTTGAGGGTCGGCTTATATGCGAGTTTTTGCAAAATTCCTCATTTTGGGGCAGTTTTTTAAGGGTTGGCTTATATGCGAGTATATACGGTAATCTTCTCATCACTTCTTATCACCTATCCCCTCCTACTTGTGACTGTAGGACTGTAACTTTGCAGCTTGTATCCTTACAATTTATATTGACTGTTTCCTAGTATGATTTGATTGTTTATTTGTACCCTATGACTATCATTAAGTGTTGTACCTGATGATTTTTGACAAATGAATCTTTTGTTTTATGTACCCTGAGAGCATTTGCACCAAGACAAATTCCTTGTGAGTCCAATCACACTTGGCCAATAAAGAATTCTGTTCTGTTCTGTTCTGTTCTGTTCTGTTCTGTTCTGTTCTATTCTATTCTATTCTATTCTATTCTATTCTATTATGACAATGGAGCCCCAAGTTTCTGTGGTTCGGTGAGAAATTGTCTGAATGAGCTTTGGCCCATTGTGTGGACTTTCTTGCCACTGTGGTTGACCAAATCACTGCAGTTTAGTAACCCTGTTGTTAAGTGAATCGCCGTTGACTTTGCTCGTCAGAAGGTCGCAAAAAGGGGGATCCCCTGACCCCAGGACGCTGCAACCGTCATAAATAGGAATCAGTTGCCAAGCGTCTGAGATTTGTTTCAGGTGATCATGGGGGATACTGCAACAGTTGTTAAGCATGGAAAAATACAATCACAAGTCACTTTCTTTTCAGTGCTGTTGAAACTCTGGTCACTAAATCAATTGTTGTAAGTCGAGGAGTACCTGTAACGGACTTTTGTCCCTACTTAACGGCTATTCGATGGTCATTTGTTGGGTTGCTCCAGTGCTGTATTCCTGCCTTGGGCGGGGGTTGGACTAGAGCTATGATGGCAAACCTATGGCACGTGTGCCATAGGTGGCACTCAGAGCCATTTGTGTGGGCACACAAGCCCCAGCAAAACTTACCTGTACGCATCTCCCAGTTGATTTTCAGCCCATTTGAGGCCTTTTTCGCCCTCCTGAGGCTCAAGGGAAGCCTCTGCAGCCTCGGGAGGCTGAAAAATGGGCCTTCTGGAAATACCGGAAGTGCTGAAATGGCCCTGTTTTCAGCCTCCTGAGGCTCCAGAGGCTTCCCTCAAGCCTCCAGGAGGGCGAAATGGCCTCCCCTAGGCTTCAGAGGACCTCCAGAGGATGAAAATGGGCACTTCCAGTATTTCCAAAAGGCCTGTTTTTCGGCCTCCCAAGGCTGCAGAGGCTTCCTAGGAGGGTGAAAAAGGCCTCAAACAGGCCAAAAATCTGGGAAGCTGGGAAGCATGTGTATGTGCAGTGCAGGTAAGGGGGTGGGGCTGTTGCAGGCACATGTGTGTGGGGGCGCATTGCATTGTGGGTGCCAGTGCGCAGGTGCTTTTGGGACACCACAACAAAAAGGTTCTCTATCACTGGACTAGAGGCCCTGCAAAGCATCTTGCAAGTCTTACATTCTTGGACTCTAGGTTCCTCCAGAATCCAGGTCAATACTATTTGAGTAGGGGTCCTAAGAGTGAGTTGACCGCCTTTTGACCTGGACTTTCTCGCATGTCTCCATGTTTACCTTCCCCGGGAGGCTCCCTACCTACCCGGTGAGGGCCGAGCAACTTTGGGTCAAGCAATCCCTCTTCCCAATTTTGTTGATGCAGTCGCTGAATGCTGTCTTGATATCAGGGATTGAGAGGCAGTTCTGGAGGAGGAAGAGAAAGTTTAAGTTATGTTTCGGCAAATCTATACAACAAAACTCTCTGAACGAGTAGTTCAGCACAAGTAGCTTGGAAGATCTCTGTTCCCTGTTGGGAAAGATGGAGGTAGATTTAGGTAGGCCTGGACCTACAATTACAATGGAGCCTACGCAGTGCAGGTACTGTGTTTCCCCAAAAGTAAGACCTGTCTTATAATTTTTTTGCCACCACCAAAAAAAAAAAAAAAAAAAAAAAGGCACCAGGCCTTATTTTCGGGGGATGTCATCCACTGACAATCCTCATTTTCATGTATCACCTCCAGCCTCCTTTCTGCTGTCAGAAGCCTTCAAGAACGTCTTCTTTCCTGAAGGCCTTTGCAGCTGATAACAGAGCTCAGGATCGATCTGGAGCTTTGTTATCACCTCTAGAGGCCTTCAGGGAAAGCCTTGCCGGCCTTGCCGGCTGCAGAAGAAATGGGCCAGCAAGGCAGGTGTCAGGGCGTGTGTGAGGCCTGGCTACAACTGTCCAAAGATAAAGAGTAGGGAAGCTCCACACACCCCCATCCCCACCCTAGCTTGATTTTTACCCATATGCTCTGGAGTGGGCAGAATCTTAATAAGGGCTTATTTTGGGCACACATATAAAAATCAATCTAGGATTTACTTTCAGGGGAGGTCGTATTTTCGGTAAAAAGGTATAAATCTGTCAGGGACAGAGATAGGGTAACAGAAAGCAAATAGATGCCAGAATGGCACAAGTGGGTATTTTTGATGCTAAGATTTGAGAACAGTGAAGGAGGAGGTGGCTGAAACTCAGAAGATGCTTTCAGAAACTGACTAACTTCTAAGAAACAGCAACAGAAAGCAAAAGTTTCCTGAAATGATAACAGATAATCAGAGCTGGAAGGGAAGTTGTAGGTCATATAATTCAACCCCCCACCCAAGCAGGAGACCCTACAACATTTCTGACAGATAGGAGTCCAATCTCTTCTTGAAAGCTTCCAGGGATGAAGCTCCCACAACTTCCAAAGGCAACTTCTGTTCCATGGGTTGATTGTTCTCGCTGTCAGAAAGTTTCTCCTTATTTCCAGGTTGAATCTCTCCTTATTCAGTTTCCATCCATTATTCCTTGTTTGGCCTTTGGATGCTTTGGAAAATAGCTTGACCCTTTCCTCCTCTCTGGGGCAGCCCCTCAAATATTGGAAGACTGTCTCCCCTGGTTCTTCTCTTCACCAGATTAGCCAAGTCCAGTTCCTGCAACCGTTCTTGGTATGTTTAAGCTTCCAGTCCCCTCATCATCCTGGTTGCTCTTCGCTGTACTTTTTCTAGAGTCTCAGCATCTTTTTTATAATGTGGTGACCAAAACTGGATGCAGTATTGAAGCCTGATGATGGCAGATGAGATTCTGCTGAAACGTTGCGCAGCACCCCCGGCCTCCTTTTCGCTGTCAGAGTCCTTCAGGAACTACTTCTTCTGCAGCCGGCAAGAAGATGGATCGATCCGGACCTTTATTATCAGCTCCAGATGCCTTCAGGAAAGCCTTGCCAGCCTTGCTGGCTGCAGAAGAAATGGGCCAACAAGGCAGGTGTCGGGGGGTGTGAGACCTGGCTACAACTGTCCAAAGGTAAGTAGTAGGGCAGTTCCAAACCCCCATCCCTACCTTAGCTTAATTTTTACCTGTGAACTCTGGAGTGGGTGGGATCTTAATTAGGGCTTATTTTAGGAGTAGGGCTGATATTGGGTGCACATGTAAAAATCAAGCTAGGACTTACTTTAAGGGTAGGTTATATTTTTTTGGGTAATAGTATAAATGTGTCAGGGACTGAGTTGTCTGAAGACAAAGTTTTCAAAGATGACATTTTTACCTGTGCATTCTTGCCGATGTTTCATTACTGAATTAGATAACATCATCAGTTCTTAGAAGGGTGTGGGGTTTGCGGGGGAGGGAGGAGGATGAAGATGGTCATGGAGTCCTGGGTGCTTTGTTGTTTTGATGTTACCAAACAAGGTTAACCTCATCAGTTCACTGATGTTACCTCATTTGGTTATGAAACATTTTGCAAGAAGACGGCCAAATGCCGAGAGCACCAAAGACTCCTCGCACATTTCATTTTACAAGATTTGGCACATTCTAGGTAAAACAGACACATTTATCCTAACGTGGAGTCATTTATTTAATCTTCACGCCGCTTCAGTTCTTCTAAAGCTGGAATTGGTTTCATCATTTCTGGTTATCCAACCCCGCAATTAATTTTAGAAGCAATGAGACCAAAAGCTGTGACACAAAATGTTTTAAGCTACTAAGGGCTTTAAATCAAACAACTATGTAAGCTTTGGAAAGCAAGGTTGCAGCCTGGCACGGAGCAACGGAACATAGAGATAGGGAAAATGAAAGCAAATAAATGCCAGACTAGCACAAGATTTTTTGTTTTTTTTTGACGCCAAGGCTTGAAAACAGAGAAGGAGGTGGTGGCTGAAGCTCAGAAGATGCTTTCAGAAACCAACTGATTTCTAAGAAACAGCAACAGAAAGCAAAACTTTTCCCAAAATGAATACGGGCAGTCCTAGACTTACAACCACAGGCAAGCCCAACATTTCTGTGGTTAAGACTGACCATTGGTTAAGTGGAATTTGCCCCATTTCACAATCTTTCTTACCACCTTTATTGTTGAGTGAAATCACTGCAGTTGATAAAAAGTCAGTTAACCTGGTCGTTAAGTGAACCTGGCTTCCCTGTAGACTTGGCTGGTCGGAAGGTTGCAAAGGGGGATGGCAAGCCGGTGGCTGAGCCCACTGAATTTAGATCCTATGATCACGGGGGTGCTGCAAAGGTTTTTAAGTGTGAAAAATAGACCAGGCACATATTAGCACATGTGGTGGCCATGTAAAAAAGCAAAGGAATTTTGGCGACAAATCCAGATGTGGTTGGAAGAATTGCCTGGACAGAACTTAAGAATTCAAACCAGAACTATTCTTATTAAGAATGATAAAAGAAAGATATAGCAGAGGTTCGGTCTAGCTAATACTACACATCATAACAGCAGCGAGTATGGTATGTGCCCAAAATTAGAAAAATAGAGACCATCCCCTTAGAAGGAGGGACAAGAAAGAAAATACTGGTTTGTGCAGAAATGGAGACTGACATTAGAACTTAAAAATAAAGGAGACACAGAGTATCATGATGTATGGAATAAATTTTACCAATGGTTGGAATTGAGAGGAAGGAGTCCGAACAGAAAATAACAAGGATTGGTAGAACTGAAATCTGATGTTATCTAGGTGAACAAATAGAGTGTAGTGGATAAAATGACTGTATAAAATTAGCCATGGATGAGGTTTTATGCTGTAAATAAAAAAATGAATATACAGGATAGAATAACAGTATAAAAGTAGTAATGCGTGATGAGTATAATGTTATTGGTTTTATACCTTAGTGCTGTGATGGCGAACCCATGGCACGTGTGCCACAGGTGGCATGCAGAGCCAGTTGTGCGGGCACACGAGCCCTAGCCAAACTTACCTGCACTACGCATGCACGTGCCTCCCAGTTGATTTTCAGCCCGTTTGAGGTTGTTTTTGCCCTCCCCGAGGCTCGAGGGAAGCCTCTGCAGCCTTGGGAGTCTGAAAAATGGGCCTTCTGGAAATACCGGAAGTGCCGAAACGGGCCTGTATTCAGCCTCCCGAGCCTCCAGAGGCTTCCCTCAAGACTCCAGGAGGACAAAATAGCCTTCTCCGGGCTCCAGAGGTTGAAAACGGGCACTTCCGGTATTTTTCTGGAAGGCCCGTTTTTCAGCCTCCCGATGCTTCAGAGACTTCCCGGGAGAGGAAAAACGGCCTCAAATGGGCCAAAAATCATCTGGGAGGCATGCGCATATGCAGTGCAGGTAAGGGGGGGCTGGGGGTGTTGAAGGGCCGAGAAGGATCCCTTTTGAGTTGCGTTTGGAAGTAAAGTCTCGTTTTAAAAAGAAAAAGAGACGAGACCTAAAGGTGTGGGGTTTTTTCGAGAGGCAAACGGGACTTTCTTGGTTTTTCTCTTGAAGAGGTTTCGCTTCCTCATCCGAGAAGCTTCTTCAGTTCTGACTGAATGGCGGAGAACAGAAGGATTTACTGGGTGTTCTCAACAGTCCTCTAGTCATTAGCACTCTCTCTGAGGTTTGTGTCCTTGGGATGACCTGGTCTCTTCTATCCCTCTTTCAAACCAGCAGTCCTCTCTATCCAGAATGGGGTCAAAGAGGCCACCTACATTAAGATTAAACAGCCCCCTCTCAATAGGAGGAATACAACGCTACCCATCAAGTCTACAACACAATCTTTCAAGAGTTCTAGGAAGACTCCATACTCATTTGCACTACTCAGGTGGACCTGAAAGCATAGATAGCAATAGCAGTTATACTTATAAATTGCTTCAGAGTAATTTACAGCCCTCTCTAGAATAGAATAGAATAGAATAGAATAGAATAGAATAGAATAAATAGAATAGAATAGAGAAATAAGAATAGACTATAGAATGGAATATGGAATAGAATAGAAAGAATAGAATAGAAATTAGAATAGCATAGAACAGAATGTATAATAGAATAGAAGTAACAGAGTAGAGTAGATTATATAATGGAATATGGAATGGAGTAGAAATAACAGAGTAGAGTATAATAGCATAGGAATGGAATGGAATGGAATGGAATGGAATGGAATGGAATGGAATGGAATGGAATGGAATGGAATAGAATAGAATAGAATAGAATAGAATAGAATAGAATAGAATAGA
>BLBF01000069.1:4915271-4930755 GCA_015471245.1 Laticauda colubrina
CTTCTTCTTCTTCTTCTTCTTCTTCTTCTTCTTCTTCTTCTTCTTCTCCTCCTCCTCCTCCTCCTCCTCCTCCTCCTCCTCCTCCTCCTCCTTCTTCTTCCTTCTCCTCCTCTTCTCCATCCTCCATCCTCCTTCTCCTCTTCTTCTCTTATTTTCATCTTTGCTTCTTCTCCTTTCCTGCTGCTTTTCCTCCTCCTCTTCTTCTATGACTATTACTACTTCCTCCTCCTCCTCCTCCTTTCTTCTATATAAAAGTGAAATCCCAATCACGCATCATCACAAAATCTCCAGAACCTTAAAGCCTACAAACTTGACATTTGCCACATATGTCCCTCTTGCCTTCTAGGTGCTCACGAAGAAAGGATTTTTTGAAATGACCATCAGAGCATTTAGAGTATTTCCTATATTATTGTTAACATGCTCTGATGCTAAGGAGTTCGATTCTGAAAACACAAGCAGAGGAGAGGAGTTTCAGTTTCAGAGCGCCAAGCAGCTTTAGTACAGAATAGTTGAGCTAAGCCCCACCCAGGGTCCTTGCTGTCTCCTTGCTCACACAGAAAATACTCTTTTAAGTTTCCAAATAGCCCTCAACTCTCTCACACACTGACAGGATGCTAGCCAGATGAACACCAATGGATGCTAGTAGGCAGAGGCAGAATTTTCCCCCCCTTATTTTCCTCCCCAAAAACTAAGCCCGACCACATAGTTTCGTAGCAAAGCACGGCTATTGAGCTAGTTTTGGATATGGTGCAGCCTTGTTATCCGTGAACCTTTCCACTTTCTTCCTTTTTATATATATATATGTTAGCAACAAAGAAAATACAAGGCCCATCAACTATCAGATGCTGAGGGAAATAGTTGGGAATACAGGTCATCCCCGATTTAACAACTGCTTCATTTAGTGACTAAAGTTACAGCCACATTGAAAAAAGTAACTTATAGCTGTTTTTCGCACTTACGACAATGGTAGCATCTCCATGGACACATGATCAAAATTCAGACATGTTTAGCAAGTGGCTCATACTTGTGACCGTTGCTATGTCTCAAAGTCATGTGGTCCCCTTTTGCGACCTTCTGATAAGACAAGTCAATGGTGGAAACCAGATTCACTTAACAACCGCGTTACTATGCTAACAATGGCAGTTATTCTGTCATGCCCTTGTTGGAGTCTGATTCTGAGGGGGAGATTGAACAGCTGACAGGAAATGGGAGTGTGGCTCTGGTGGCTGTGGAAGAAACGGGGGAAGGGCACAATCTGGCTGGGCATTCAGAGGAAGACAGGGCCATCCCCTCTTCACCCTTGGGCATGCAGGGAGAAACGGAGAAGGGAGCAATGTGGCTTACGGGAGAGAAAAGGGCCCTGATCCCTTTCATTAGTTGCAGCTGGGAGAACAGGATATAAGCATTTGCACATGGCTCCTTGCTGGAAGCAAAGTGTGCATTCTCTTTGTAGAGACTTATCTACGTTTTGGCGTCCTCCCAACTGTGGGTGCAAAGGTTTATCCTTTGGAAGTCTGCAATTTATCATTCTGGCCTGCTGTATTAATTCTTTCAGTGTGGTTTGTGTTGTTTTTATTTCTAATTATCTTTACTTTGGGTTCGGGATGTATTTCTGCCCTTCGTAGACTGTTTTTTTGAAGAGTTTGTTATCTAGCCGAGGATAATTGGACATTGGGGCCAAGTTGGAGGCATTAAAGGGAATTTATTCCACTTTGGTGACTTTGTTATTTTTGTGTCATACCCCAGGTCGTTACAGATTACCTAACAAACATGGCAAGAAAAGTCATAATAAAATGGGCCAAAACGTAAACTGTCTCGCTTAGCAACTGAAATTTCAGGCTCAAACGTGGTTGTAAGTCGAGGACTACTTTGTAGTCTGCTTCCAGGGGTCTTTTCTGTTTATCAACTGGTCTTCTTGCAAAGGAACAAGAATAGCTGACATGATGGGTTCCACCAGTTTTGGTTTGGCTGGACAGGATGAGAATCCAACAGCCACTGCTGCAACCAGAATTTCAGGTACTAAGTGAAGTGCTCATTAGGGGAAGTCATCACAGGACTGCCCCCGGTTTTGTGGCCATTTTTAACCACAGTCATTAAGTGAATCCATCTTCCCTCATCGGGCTGGGCTTGTCAGAAGCCGGTTGAGATGATCACAAACCATGATCACAAGACCACACAGGAAACTGCAACTGGTCATAAGTGGGAGCCGTTTGCCAAGGGCCCAAACAGCAAACCCGTCAGAGGTGGTATTCAGCAGGTTCTGACCAATTCTGGAGAACCGATAGCGGATCTTTTGAGTAGTTTGGAGAACTGGCAAATACCACCTCTGACTGGCTCCCATCTCTTCTCTGCTTCCCAAGTCCCAGCTGATTGGTGGGGTCTTCTTTGGTTGTCCTGCATAGGAAAATGGAGCTGGAAAGCAGGTTAATGGGCTGGGGAGGGAAAGGGGATTTTGCAATATCCTTCCCCTGCCATGCCCACCTTCCCCTACACCCACAGAACTGGTAGTAAAAAAATTTGAATCCCACCATGACCATTGGAGTGATACAATGGTCATTCATTCAAGGACTTGAGACTCTCTCCGTTGCAGTAGAATAACGCATTAACATCAAATCACAATTTTTTATATATATAATAACATGAACAAGCCATTTTTGTGAAGATCTATGATTTTGGTCAACCTGGTTCTCAGACACTCTAGAATTTCGTCAAACATGGCTGGTGGCATCCTCATGAGGTGCTGGAATGCACGAGAGTCTTCATTTCTCAGCTCCACCATCAGCTTGTCATACAGTCCAAACTCCACTCTTCTCCCATCCATTGTCGGACCCACACAGCTCTTGAACGTCTCCTTCTTCTCCTTGTGTAGAAAAGGTGAAACAGTCTGAACAGTGCTTGGTTCTGGTGTTGAATGATCGCAGCTACCATAAGGACAGTGTTATGATCCATGGTGGAGATCAATGGATGATGTGCAAGAGCAAGACCAAGGATGAAGAGGTCTATACACCACAGCTGCTGGACTCATACTGAGATCCAGGTGTTTTCCTCCCCCTTTTTATAGGAAATATAGGTTTTCCGCCAGGTGTCCTTCCACATACTCTAGGAATACTCTAGACATCCTAAATATACAAGATACATCCCATATACAAACGTTTTGTCCGTTTTAATGCTTTATATATGAGATGCATCCACTTACATCCTTTCTATTTCCGTGCTACTAATGCTGTGTGGACGTTCCGTGTACCTTTCGCTTCCTCCCTCTTTCCATTTTCAGCTGCAGCGGATGTGAGTTGCAAGGATGTCCAGAGGATGCAGAGAGGGTACAGTGGACATTTAACAGATGACAATGGACGTAGAATGTTTGTTGCCCGTATGTGTCGCGGATGTACATCGTACACGGCGGAAAGCTCATCCACTCAAAAAATTTTGTGCAGCTCAAAACTTCTTGCGCGGATGAAATCGCAGTGGATGGATGCTCGACGGATAGAGTGTATGAAACACGTAAGCAGTGAGTACACAATGCGTTTTCCAACAGATGGCAAGCTTTTTTGTCTGTTTTACATCCTCTTTGCATCCGTTGGTGTAGTGGGACATGGGCTTTAGAGAAGGCTGCAAAGCTCTATGAAGCGGTATTTAAGTCTAAGTGCTATTGCTATTGTTCTCGCTCTCTCTTTCATTCCCTCCCACCTCTTTCTTTTTCCCTCCCTCTGTCTTTCCCCTCCTCCCTCTCTTTCTCTCTTTTCCTCCTCCCCCCTCCTTCTGTCTCTTTTACTCCCTCCCTCTCTCTCTCTCTTTCTCTTCCCCCACTCTCTTTTCCTCCCTTTCCTTCCTCTTTCTCTCATCTATCTACGGTATCTATCTAAATGCAGTATTGCAGGCTACCTCTTCCAGGTTGATTGAGGCCTCCAGCCTTCCAAGGTGGGTAAAATGAAGATCCAGATGGTTGAGGGCAATGGGCTGACTCTGTAAAACCGCTTAGAGAGGGCTTTAAAAGCACTGTGAAGTGGCATATAAATCTATGTGCTGTTGGTATTGTTCTTTCTCTCTCTCTCTTTCCTTCCTTCTTTCTTTCCCCTCCCCCATCTTTTTCTCTCTTTCCCTTCTGCCCCCTCTCTCCCTCCCTCTGTCTCTTTCCCTCTCTCCCTTCCTCTCTCTCCCTTCCCTCCTCTCTTTTCCTCACTCCCTCTCTCTCTCATCTATCTATGGTATCTATCTAAATGCAGTACAGCAGGCTAACTGCCAGGAATTCGATCCTGACCGGCTCAAGGTTGGCTCAGTCTTCCATCCTTCCAAGGTCAGTAAAATGAGGACCCAGATTGTTGGGGGCAAGATGCTGACTCTGTAAACTGCTTAGAGAGGGCTGTAAAGCACTGTGAAGCGGTACATAAGTCTAAGGGCTTTTGCTATTGCTAAATATTTCACTTAGCAACAGAAATGCAAGGCTCAATAAGGACTACCTATAGCTGATTCACTCCCTGCCTAACCCACCTGATCTGGGTGCTTTTCAGTTGTTTGGTTTCAAACAGTTGCTTTGTCATTGGGTCACATTGTGGCCAGGAAACCAAAGCATTATCTTTGACTGTGCGCTGTTGGGCTGGTGCCCTCCACACCTTCTCTTGAAAGTGGCTGTGTGAGAGAGAGAGCTGGGTGGGGGGGGTTTCCCTCCAGCGGCAGAAAAGGGCCTCCAAGCAGGAGTTGGGAGTTCTGGCTTGAAGGACGTCTACAAGAAGGTCCAACCTGAGAGAAGATCCATGAGAAACCGGTATGCCCAAGTGAGAAAGACTATAAAAGCTGACTTTGGCTTCGTGTGGTTCTTGAACGAGTGAAGTAAGTTGTCTCTTTGGACACTGCAACTTGGCTGTGTGTCCCCCTTCTCTTCTCTGAAGGCCCCTTGGTCCGTTTCTATTCCAACGGGGTTGGGGTTGGGTTTGTGATCTTGGAGTCCGTTGTGCTGCAGCTGCCAAAAAAAGCCAATGCAATCCTAGGCTGCATGAACTGATAGAATCAAGATCACAGGAAGTTTTAATATCACCTTGATAAGGCCACACTTGGAATAGTTGTCCCCAGCTTTGGTCATCCTTTGGCTGAGCAGGGTCAGAACTTAATGCTTCTACTGCAGCTTCCACTTTCTTCTCTGGAAGAGATTGCGAAGACCCGACTTCTCTCTAGAGCGCTAAAAATCTCCACAGACCATTCTCATCCTGGACATTCATATTTCAATTTCAGGGAGGCATAGGTGTCTTAAAATGAGGACTAACAGATTGAGAAACAGTTTCTTTTCCAAGGCAGTAATTGTCTTGAATCAAGCAGTGCATTTGTAATTTAGTCCTACTTATATAGTGGCATTTTTAAACTATTTAAATTACTAAATGTTTTAGATAGGTTTTAGACTGGGTTGTTTATTATTATTATTATTATTATTATTATTATTATTATTATTATTATTATTATTAATAATAATAATAATAATAATAATAATAATAATAATAATAATAATAATAAAAAATACTCTGTAGTGTGATTGTGATGTGGCGTTTGGGGCACTGTGCTGGAGTAGCTTTCAAATTTCATTGTATTCGTGGAATGCAATGACAATAAAAATATTCTATTCTATTGTTCAGTAAAACGTGGCATAACTACAGAACATACAGAAAAAATGAAGAGAGAGAGAAAAATTATACCACACAATGCTAAGGAGCAGTTTTCATTCATATGTATTATTGGAAGAGCATTGTGAGCAGATAAATATTTATGTTTATGCTGGTAGTAAAGAATAAGACGTGTGTGTTTCAGAGTGCAGATGTCAGGGCATTGTGCATTATATAAACATGGGAACTGTAAAAAGGACAGCCAAGAGCTGTATGGTTCAAAATGATGCTCATTTCCTGCTTTACATTGTATAAGTAACTTTTACATGTGTGACACCCAGGTGTAACATTATATAAAAGAGATGTTGAGACTCTGGAAAGAGTGTAGAGAAGAGCAACAAAGAGGATTAGGAGACCAGAGGTTAAAATATATAAAGAAAGGAATTGGATATATCTGGTTTAATGAAAAGAAGAATGATGCTGACTGGGGGATTCTGGGAATTGAAGTCTACAAGTTCAACTTCCAGAATTCCTCAGCCAGTCAGCTGTTCTGGCTGGGGAATTCTGGGAGTTGAAGTCCAAAGATCTTAATTTGTGCCAATGTTAGAGACCTTAGAGAATCAAGCACAAGGGATTTGTTCATCTTCTAATCCTTTAACTCATCTCAAGCCAGTAGGAAGAAAGAGGTGAATAGTAAACAAACTTAAGGAGAAGAAGGTGTGACATGGTGAAGACTAACTAACTCAGGGGTCTCCAACCCTCAACGAAGTGGATCTTAATTAAAGTAAAAATTAAATTAAAATAAAAATTAAAAGAAGCCAAAAAAATGGTAAGAGAAAACACCTGTCTGTTCTTGATGAATATACACTGCTCAAAAAAAATAAATAAAGGGAACACTTAAACAACACAATGTAACTCCAAGTCAAACACACTTCTGTGAAATCAAACCGTCCACTTAGGTAGCAACACTGATTGACAATCAATTTCACATGCTGTTGTGCAAATGGAAGAGACAACAGGTGGAAAGCATAGGCAGGTAGCAAGACATCCCCAATAAAGGAGGGGTTCTGCAGGTGGTGACCACAGACCACTTCTCAGTTCCTATGCTTTCTGGCTGATGGTT
Organism: Laticauda colubrina; assembly: GCA_015471245.1. Lineage (NCBI taxonomy): Eukaryota > Metazoa > Chordata > Lepidosauria > Squamata > Elapidae > Laticauda > Laticauda colubrina. Next base: position 4,921,983 of record BLBF01000069.1, read on the forward strand.
TGGTCACTTTTGAATGCTGGCGGTGCTTTCACTCTAGTGGTAGCATGAGACGGACTCTACAAGCCACACAAGTGGCTCAGATAGTGCAGCTCATCCAGGATGGCACATCAATGCGAGCTATGGCATTGTCTCTCTATGCTGTGTCTCAGCGTGTCCAGAGCATGGAGGCGCTTCCAGGAGACAGGCCAATGCATCAGGAGACGTGGAAGAGCCTGCAGGAGGGCAACAACCCAGCATCAGGACCGCTACCTCTGCCTGTGTGCAAGGAGGGACAGGAGGAGCATTGCCAGAGCCCTGCAAAATGACCTCCAGTGGGCCACAAATGTGCAAGTGGTTGCTCAAATGGTCAGAAACAGACTTCATGAGGGTGGTATGAGGGCCCGACGTCCACAGGTGGGGGTTGTGCTTACAGCCCAACACCGTGCAGGATGTTTGGCATTTGCCAGAGAACACCAAGATTGGCAAATTCGTCTCTGGTGCCCTGTGCTCTTCACAGATGAAAGCAGGTTCACACTGAGCACGTGAGACAAATGTGACAGGGTCTGGAAACACCATGGATAATGTTCTGCTGCCTGCAACATCCTCCAGCGTGACCGGTTTGGAAGTGGGTCAATAATGGTGTGGGGTGGTATTTCTTTAGGGGGCCACACAGCCCTCGATGTGCTCACCAGAGGTAGCCTGACTGCCATTTGGTACCGAGATGAGATCCTCAGACCCCTTGTGAGACCTGGTGCAGTTGGCCCTGGGTTCCTCCCAATGCAAGACAATGCTAGACCTCATGTGGCTGGGGTGTGTCAGCAGTTCCTGCAAGAGGAAGGCATTGATGCTATGGACTGGCCTGCCTGTTCCCCAGACCTGAATCCAATTGAGCACATCTGGGACATCATGTCTGGCTCCATCCACCAATGCCATGTTGCACCACAGACTGTCCAGGAGTTGGGGGATGCTTTGGTCCAGGTGTGGGAGGAGATCCCTCAGGAGACCATCCGCCACCTCATCAGGAGCATGTCCAGGTATTGTAGGGAGGTCATACAGGCACATGGAGGCCACACACACTACTGCGCCTCATGTTGACTTGTTTTAAGGACATTGCATCAAAGTTGGATTGGCCTGTATTGGTTTTTTCCACTTTAATTTTGAGTGTAATTCTAAATCCAGACCTCCATGAGTTGCTAAATTTGATTTCCATTGATAATTTTTGTGTGATTTTGTTGTCATCACATTCAACTATATAATGAATGAAGTGTTTAATGAGAATATTTCATTCATTCAGATCTAGGATGTCTTATTTTTGTGTTCCCTTTATTTTTTTTGAGCAGTGTAGATCTTTGGAGCCTTTTTCAAATAATAAATAATAAAAACAAGGACAAATAGGCTGCAAAACAGCTTCTAACCCAGGGCAGTAGCTCTGTTGAATTCTACTGTATTGTGCAATATTCATGCAATATCAGGGGTTTTCAATTCAATGTACAGAATGTGAAGGATGTGTGTTTGTGTTTATTTTCATAATCATAATAAAGATGGTATTTAATTTCACTGTATGACGTGCAATGACAATAAAAAGTAAAGTAAAGAAGTAAAGTAAACTAAACCTAAAGCCCCTGTCACACTGCACCAACGGATGCAAAGAGGATGTAAAATGGACAAAAAAGCTTGCCATCTGTTGGTTAACGCGATGTATCCGTTCTGTACTCACTGCCTCCATTTTGCTTCCTCTCTATCCGTCCAGCATCCGTTTATGGACGTTTCATCCGCTCAGAAAGTTTTGAGCTGCTCAAAACTTTTGCGTGGAAAATGTATCCAATTTGTCGGTTCTGCATCCGCTACGCACCCCCTAGGCATCCATTCTGCATCCGTTACACATCCGCTATATCCGCTAGGCATCCATTCTGCATCCACGCAACTCGCATCCGCTCGGACGTAGGGAGGAAGCGGAACGGACGCAGATGGGTGCAGAACGGATGCCTAGCGGATGCAGCATGGAAACAAAGCATTTAAAACGGAAAAAACGTCCGCAGAGGGGACCTATCTCGGATATTAAGGATGTCTAGAGGATGCCTAGAGGATGCAAAGGGACACCTATACTGCCTATAAAAAGGGGGAGCAACACATCTGGATCTCACTTTCAGAAAGCAGCCCTGCGGTGCGGACCTCTGCAGCCTTCATCTGCCACTTCCTCTTCCACAGCATCCAGTCATGTCCACCGTGGATCGTAACACAGTCCTTTTGGCAGCCACCATCCTTCTGCAACAGTGCGAAGCCATCTGCAGGCTCTGTGAACTCTACTACGGGAAGAAAAAGAGGCGGCCAAGAAACGTCTGGGTACGAAGATGGTTCACCAGAAGAGCAGAGGACGGACTGTACAACAAGCTGATGGTGGAGCTCAGGAGCAAAGACACTCGTGCATTCCAGAACTTCATGAGGATGCCTCCAGCCATGTTTGACGAAGTTGTGCAGCGGCTGACACCCAGGTTGACCAAGGCAAAAACCAGCTTCCGGCCCAGCCTGGAACCTGGGCTCAAGGTGGCACTCACTCTGCACCACCTGGCCTCAGGGACCTCCTACAGGAGCATGCAGAATGGCTGGAGGGTGCCATCCAACACCATCAGCATTGTGGTCAGAGAAGTGGTGCAGGCCATCATCGAAGAATACAAGGAGGAGCTCCTCCAGTGCCCCTCCACTGAAGAAGGATGGAAGAAAGTTGCAGAGCAGTGGTATCAGAGGTGGAACTTCCCCCACACCGTTGGAGCCATAGATAGCAAGCACGTGGCCTGCAAAGCACCACCCAAGTCAGACTCCACTTATTTCAACTACAAGGGCTTCTTCAGCATCATCCTCTTCGCCATGGTCGATGCTGACTACAAGTTCATGTACATCGATGCTTCAGGCAACGGCTCATGTTCAGATGCCCAGGTATACAACGCCAGTCACCTCAAGGAGGGGCTGAAGGCAACCTCATCATGGGCTTCCCAGATCCAGAACCCCTGCCCAACGACACGCAAGATGTGCCCTACTTCATCGTGGGGGATGATGCCTTCTCCCTCACAACCTACCTCATGAAGCCCTACACCTCCAAATACCTCACCCGTGAAGAGAGGATCTTCAACTACAGGCTGTCCAGGGCAAGATGCGTGGTGGAGAACGCCTTTGGCATCCTGGCCAACAGGTTCCAGGTACTTCTCACCACCATGCAGCATCGCCCAGAGACCGTGAGGAGGATCATGGAAGCTTGCTGCATCCTGCACAATCTCATGCGCACCCGCTACCCAGTCTTGCAGAACAGGCTCGTGGACCTCCAACAAGGCAATGGGGACATGGAGCCTGGGGAATGGAGGCAAGGGCAAAACCTGATCGACACTGAGGATGTGCAAGGCCCCAACAGAGCCTCACATGAAGCGAAGAAGCAGCGCAACCTCCTGAGACACTGGTGCAACTCCCCAGCTGGAGCAGTGGAGTGGCAAGACAGGATGGTAGATGCTTAATGGATGCTTCCTTCAGCCTGTCTCATCACACTGATGAGATTGGGCCATGTATGTTTGGTTGGCCCACAATGAACAGGGCATTTAATAAAGAGTTGTGTTTATGCTGACATGTGTGGATGATTGATTATATTATTATTGATAATAAAGGGCCATAGGTGTGGCACCTGGGAGGGTGGACCATCCCGTCCCACTATGCTTGCACTGGAGGTTTATGTATTCCACAGCTATTACCCATCCCACAGGTATCCCTGCCCATCCCACTGCTATCTCAACCCATCCCACTGCTATCTTAACCCATCCCACAAGCAAGCAAAGGCTTAAACCATTTCTAAAAGTTTCCAGCAAGACTTTATTAAAAAAAAGAAATGAAGCAAATGTGTGAATCAAAAATAGACTTTATTAACAACAAGCTATAAGACAAAAAAGAGTCTCTGGCACTCCTCTTGGTCGCTCAGTCTCAGGGGTGAAGGGTGTAGGTGCTGTGGAGGTGGCTGGTGCTGGAGTGCTTGTCATCAGCTCCTCCAGAAGCAGAAGCAGCAGAAGCCCCAGCCCCAGAAGAGCGAGCCCGTGCTGCAGAAGCCCCAGCAGAACAGAATGAGGACCAGGGGGCGGGATGGTAGCCCTTTCCCTCTTGCCAGGGCTGGCAGCAGATGGCTGAGGCTTGCTGTGCTTCTGCATGGTTGTGGGGCTGCTGGCTGGCAGGGAGGCTGGCAGGAACCAAGGCTGGCAGGAAGGCTGGCACCAAGGCTGGCAGGCAGGCTGGCAGGGAGGCAGGCACCAAGGCTGGCAGGGAGGCTGGCAGGGAGGCATGCACCAAGGCTGGCAGGCAGGCAGACAGCAAGGCTGGCAGGCAGGCAGCAAGGCTGGCAGCAAGGCTTGCAGGCAGACATGCAGGCAGACATGGAGGCAGACATGCAGGCAGACATGCAGGCAGGACAGGCAAGGCAATCGATGTGTCTGGAAGCAGGTCTTTCCTCTGAATGGTGACCTGCTTCCGAGCTGCTTCCGTTATATCCACGGGGCTGATGCAATGCATCCTCCCCGCATGCGCAATGAACACTCGGCATCCGCTAGGCTTCCGCTGTGCATCCACTTCATCCGCTGTGCGTCCGTTGTGCATCTGCTTCTTCCGTTCCGCGTCCGCTTTGCTGAGGCCCCCCGGAAGCCCTGCGGATGTGCCATCCGCTCCCATCCGCTTCCATCCACTGGGCTTCCGTTCCGCATCCGCTTTCCATCCACCCTGCGTCCTCCCCGCGTCCGTGTTATCCGCTCCGGTTATGCAAATTTTTGCCCCTTTTGAGAGCAGATAACAACGGATGGAACATTTTGCTCGTCCATTGTGTCCGTTTTGTATCCGTTGGGCAGTGTGACAGGGCCTTAAACTAAAGTAAAATAAACCTAAATTAAACCTAAACTAAATTAAACTAAACTTAAAAATAAACTTAAACTAAACTTAAAACTAAACTTAAGCTAAACTTAAGCTAAACTTTAACTAAACTTAAACTAAACTAAACTAAAATGCTTATTTATTAGAATCCATATATATTCTAATTTGGCATATGAGGGACAATTACTTAAGGACCTCAAGGCTGATTTCTGCAAAAAAGTGATTCAGGCACTTGGCAACCGGCAAATACAGGTAGTCCTCGACCTACAATGATTCATTTAGTGACCAAAGTTACAACGGTGCTGATAAAAGGGACTTAGGACCATTTTTCACACTTACGACCTTTGTAGCAATCCATAATCACACAATCAAAATTCAGAGGCATGCTGATTGACTCGTATTTATGATGCTTGCCAGTGCCCTGGGGTCACGTGATCCCCCTTTTGCAACCTTCAGACAAGCAAACGTCAACAGGGAAGCCAGATTTCACTTAACAACTGGGTTACTAACTTGAATGACTGCAAGTGTGGCAAGAAAGGTCGTGAAAAGAGGCGAAATTCGCTTAAACCCACATCTCGCTTAGCGACAGAAATTTTGGGGCTCCGCTGTGGTCGCAAGTCGAGGACGACCTGTGTTTCAGGGACTGATTCTCTCTCTCCCTCCCTCTTTGTTTACAGCTTCCTGTGCCAAGCAACTTTTTGACCTCCATTTTATGGCATCCGCCTTTGAGGAAGGACCGGTGGTGGGGTTCCCCTTCTTCATTGCTGGGGTGTCGCTGCTGTCTGCCTGCTTTGTGGCTCTCTGCCTCGCCTGCAAAAGGTAAGGGTCAGAGCAAATTTTATGGCCAGGGTTCCCCCCCTGCAAAAGGAGTTCAGCAATAAGTAGGGTGTACCCTACTTTAAAAATGAATAGGTGTATCAAATGCGACCCTAACACCATCCTCCCCTGCATCCACTCAATCTTCAGCCTCTGCCTTGTTTGGTCCTCCATGGGCTGCTCTGAGCATGTTGGGAGATGAAACAATATCCTCAGATGAATAGAATTCAAGATCAAACCTTTATGGATAAAATTCTTTATTGGCCAAGTGTGGTTGGACACACAAGGAATTTGTCTTGGTGCAAATGCTCACAGTGTACATAAAAGAAAAGATTCATTCGTCAAGAGTCAAACATCAGAAGGTACGACACTTAATGATAGTCATAGGGTACAATAAGCAATCCAATCATACTCGGAAACAGTCAATATAAATCATAAGAATACAAGTGACAAAGTTACCGTCATACAGTCACATGTGGGAGGGGATGGGTGAGAAGGAGAGGTGAGAAGATAAATAGTAATAGTCGTGCAGACTTTGTAAAGAGTTGGACAATGTTGAGGGAATTATTTGTTTAGCAGAGTGATGGTGTTCAGGAAAAAACTCCCCTTGTGTCCAGTTGTTCTGGTGTGCAGGGCTCTATAGTGTCGCTTTGAGGGTAGGAGTTGAAACGGTTTATGTCCGGGATGTGAGGGGTCTGTAAATATTTTCACAGCCCTCTTTTTGACTCGTGCAGCATAAAAGTTCCTCCATTGAAGGCAGGTGGGTAGTAATTGTTTTTTTTTCTGCAGTCCTTATTACTCTCTGAAATCTGTGTCTGTCTTGTTGGGCTGCAGAACCAAAGCAGACAGTTGTAGAGGTGCAGATGACAGACTCAATCTGTAGAACTGTGTCAGCAGCTTCTTCGGCAGTTTGAGCTTTCTGAGTTGGCGCAGAAAAGAACTTTGTTGTCAGAGTACAACATGTGTACAATCAGATTGGCTGAGCCACTCTTTGTGAACGCCCTCCTCAACATAATACAACTCACAGTGAAGACAGAAAATCCCTAACCCTGTGAAGGCTACTAACAAAGGCACAATCCTATTGCACCATGTTAACTTATTGCACGTCGTGCCGGCCCCGCAAGTATTGTGTTTCCGTAAGGTTATTTTCCATTCAGGAGTCTGACACAGTGGTGGTATTCTTCTGGTTCTAAAAAATGCCTCCCACGATTAGCTGATCAGCTGAGAGGAGAAAGAAGAGTAAAAAGTGCAGGATCGGCCTTCCCACCGCCCTCTGCGCTCTTCTCTTCTTTCTCCTCTCAGCTGGTTGGCGCTGCTGGCCTCAGCTGGTGTGTGGAAAGCTGCACACGCACGTTAGGTGTGCATGCGTTAGGTGTGTGTGCGCGATCACCAAACCGGTAGTAGAACAGGTAGGATCCCACTGCTGGTCTGACAGCCCATGGATAAAAACAGTTCTTCAGCCTGTTTGTGCAGCTGGCTATATCTCCTTCCCGATGGGAGATGGTAGTGGGAATCCTATCTCAGTCACCATTGGTTCGGTGGGGGATTGCGCATGCAGCTTGTTTTCCTCCTCTCAGCTATTGGAGGCTTTTTTTGAAGGTAGAAGGAAGCAGGGTTTGCAGAGAGGAAGGGGAAGGGGAGGAAGACCGTTGCTCTCTGAGCTTGGTGGTTTTCTTGCAGACGTCTCACTACCAAACTAGGGAACATCATCAGTGCTAAAAGGGAGCAGGGTTTGCAAAAAGTGGGAAAAAGGAGGAGGAGGAAGAGTGTGGGTCCTTGGTACTCTCTGAGTTTGGTGGTTTTCTTGCAGACCTTTCATTACCAAACTACGTAACATCATCAGTGCTAAAAGGGAGTGGGATTTGCAAAAAGTGGGGGAAAAGGAGGAGGAGGAGGACTGTGGATCCTTGAGGCTCACTGAGCTTGGTTGTTTTCTTGCAGACGTTTCATTACCCAGCTAGATAACATCATCAGTGCTAGAAGGGAGTGGGGTTTGTAAGGGGGGAGGAGGAGGAGGAGGAAGTCTGTGAGGTCCTTGTTTGCTCTTTCAGATAGGTTATTTTCTTGCAAACATTTCATGACCTGACTTGGTAACATCATCAGTGTTAGAACTGTCAGTGTTAGTGGGACAATCAAGGAAATGACAGCTCAGACAAATAATCAAACAGTAAACAACAGCCTAATCTAAGAACCATCAATGACCATTCTTACCAACACCTGGCTGGTTTTATTAGGCTTGGGAGCTCAACTGAACTGGGCTGGGTTAATCTTTGAACTGGTTAATATTTGAATAGGAGACCACAAGGAAATCCAAGGATGGGAGACTTTCATTTCCCATAAGCCTTAGCAAAAGTCAAGTTAGCTGGAAAAGGCCCAAATGGGGGGAAACTGCTTTGGGACTTGGGAAGGTGAAGTCATGGTGTCCACTTGAGTTGAATGGATAATTCCAGTGTTATTTTTGTGGACCACAATAACAAAACTCACTTAATATACACTAAGCGATTCACCTGTCCAGAGATTAATTTTGTCCCTTTTGTGTTATTTAGGAAAGATGAGAGCAAGCTGTCTTCCCAGGATGATGAACAGGTGTTGTGTGATGAACCTGTGAGTGCAGTTCTTCTCCTATTACGTCCTCTGGGCATTCATGAGGACTAGAATGCTCATTAGTCAAATGTCCGTTTCCTTTGATGCTTGCTGGTCTCAGTCCCTGTGCCTGATTTCAGGTGTGAGAGACAAACAAAGTTCTTTGGAAAGGGGAAAATATACCATGTGGACTTGGTCCAGAGGCTTAGAAAATAAACAGAGAGAGGGCTGCAGCATTGTTGGATATTGGGTCACCTGCCTGAGCAGGGTTGGACTAGAAGACCTCCAGGGTCCCTTCCAATTTTGTTATTCTCTATTCTATATATGTATGCTCATTCATTCATTCATTCATTCATTCATTCACTCACCTATCATCTACCTATCATATATCATCTCTCTTTTTTCTATATCTATCTATCCACCCATCCATCGATCTACCTATCATCTATCTATCTATCTATCTATCTATCTATCTATCTATCTATCTATCTATCTATCTATCTAT